>CM028347.1:28099492-28515312 GCA_016618105.1 Dendrobium huoshanense
GAGAAATTCGCATTGGAAACAGTACAAGAATTTATGGAGTGTATTATTACTTATTGCTAAATGAACTCTTCTGATGGTATGGCACCAAAAAAAGCATTAAAAAAATAGCAAAGTATAATAATTGATGTAGCCGTTGATGTTGTTCCAATTATTGCTAAACTCAATGACCAATCAAGTCTAATTTGCCCTCTCAAAAATTTCAAATGGATGTTAACCAAATTTCTTTAAATGTTCAACTTTCTACTAAATCCATTAGTTTATATTTATATTATAAATATGGAATGGTAAATTATTGAAGATGGTAAACTAATTATGCATAATAATTTAAATTATTACTGAAGGCTTATTTATAATTTACCATTTTAAACATTTTGAGGGTAGAACTTACTAATTTCTTATAGTATCACATCAAAGCAACAGGTTCAGCTATGATTGGAAGTAAAACTATGACCACAAGGGAATAGTAATTTTATTGTGGATATTTGCTTCTTATTTGACAAGAAACAAAAGTTGTTAGGGCATGATTCAATAAGTGGCGAGCATCTTGGGTGGGTCACGTGAAGCAATCGAGCGCCTGGGATCGGGACTAGTTCTTTGGTTCTTTGGTCGATTTGGTGAGTTAAACTAAACCTAGTTCCAACAAGGGTTTCTCCTCTCATAGCTATTTGTAATCTTAGCAACGATGAGTTCTTCAGCTTTCCAAATTCTGTCATTAGTTATTCTGTGTGGAGGTAAATAAAAAAAGCAAATCAGAAGCATAGAAAAAGTGAAAATTTCTTTTATTTTTATTTTTATTTTTGCATTGCATGTGGTGCTCTGTTGCAGCTTGGGTTCCCTTGCGCCATCCACTTCTTTCTCACCTCATTTAGCTCGCTAAATCGCAATTTTCTTCGATCTCTCCTTCTCTTCATTGGAGTGCCTCCTAGCCTAAGTCAACCATCTTATTAGCCATGGATTTGTCTGACTATCCTATGTTAAATGGTTTCCCCTTCTCAAACACCATCCAATCGGCTGATCATGATCTGAAAATATTTGTTAACTAGGTACACCTCTCTGACAAAAAAGTTTCTCTATGTTACATCTGATCAGTAGTACAAGATTTCGATTTCGTAAGAGGAGATTGATGAGTGCTCTAAAGCATTGAGCTATGCTCTTATTGGCTACGTGATTGACAAGTCTCCATTTTATAGTAATTTCTTTCTTACTATTAAGAAGCTTTTGCATTAGAGGGAATGACATCTATCTTTCTATTGTGTATGAATGAAAACCTTAATCATGCTCATCCTTTGACATGTTTGCAGATGAAAACACTTCTATCCCAAACTTTTTTAATCATACTAGTATATAACATCTAAATTATCCTGGCAACATGCTTGATTAGTGATAGGTTGGGAGCTGCCTCCATCATCCTTTTAATATTTCTACTCATATTAAACTAAACACCACCACTCCTAACATCCTTATTAACACATAAACTCCCTTCCCAACAAATCCCTCCATTGCATGGCATAAGACCTTAATGTCCTTGCTTTAGCCTCACTTACTACAAGATCTTCTTAACCACTTTTTTTTTTTTTTTTTGTTTCTTCTTAACCCCTGCACCTACAACAAATGGTAAAAGGGGCACTTGGATCACTTTGGTGGACCTTGTGTCACAACCCGACCTGATATGATCCAAAATTGCAGAGGTCATACCATGTCCAATTATAGCAAGACTGACCCCAAAATATTATAGGAAAAATACTAAAACATAATTTCTAATTTATATAATACATAGAGCTACTACTGAATGTAATATAAAGTAGAATATTACTAAGTCTCAAAATAATTTTTTATACATCATTCAAAAATATATACAATCTAAAATCTATCTATAATTGTGCGTGGCAGCATAGAGAAAAATAAAATAAAAACCCGAGATTGTGTGACCAAATTATCAAATTACAAAACATAATCAAATTACCATAAATTGTGTAACACATCATTATGAAGCTTTAATTTAAGTGAAACACTATTTTTAAATGTTAAAATGATTTTTTTGAGTAGGCAAAAATTACTATTTTTTCAAAATCACGTGATGAAAATTTTTAAAATATATTTAAAATATTTATAATCTCAATCTTTATAACATATAAAAAGTTACATGATAAAAGTTTTATCAAAACAAAGTTATCCTCATTTTTTGGTATCGAAAATAAACATTTAATTTGAAAACTATTTAAAACGTCAAATTATTAAAAACTAAAATAGGCAAAATATAACATACCTTGAGACAAACAAAATTTTCAACTAGGCTGACAGACAAAAACGGCTCTATGACTGTAACGTTTCTTCTTATCTATTTTCTCTTTTTTCATTGTTTTATTCCGAGCTCTCTATTAACAAAATGAGGAGGATCACATGGCTTCTTAATTTTTTTTAGTGAAAATATATTTTTGTAATACAATAATATAAAGGAACAAAGACAAATATGTCATTATTTAGATTTTAGTGTAAAATTTATATAAATCTTTTTATAACTTCAAATTTGGAGATAAAAAAATTTATGAAAAAATATTCATAGGTTAGCTAAGTATGTCTAAAATGATTGGGTGAAATATAATTGTAAAATAGACACCTATAATCTCAAAAAATCCACTTGTACCACTAAAATTTCTTAAAGAATTTCACTAGTGCCCAAAAATTATGAATAAATTAGTGAAAAAAAAAATAATAATTTTTTTTGTAGGTAAAAATCTTTTTTTTATATATATATAAATTTTTAGTATAGCACATTGGCTCTATTGAAGCACTCATACAAGGATGTGTGTCATCTCACAGTCCCTTCAAACCTAGACTTAATAGCTCCTCTACGTTTGAAGTGAAAGCTTAGTTGAAAAGGGCACAAGAAAGCCTATATTATGTGGTTGTCGTAATCGGAAGAACTAACCACCAAAGGTCAAATTTGAGGAGAAAGCCTAACATAAATTAAAGCCAAAAGAAAACTTCAATGATCATTATAGGCAAATTCAATCTCTGATTTCTATGAGATCGAAGCTAAAGAGGAGTTAACTAATTGATGTTTCATGGCAAAAATTGCTAAAGTGAAAATGAGTATTATGTATTTGATTATACTTATGAAGGATTAATTTTCTTTACTGAGCATTTGCATAATAATTATAGAAAGATAAAGAAAATGTTTACATGTTCAAAAAAGGAGCATAATGCATTGCATGGTGAGCTTTCCAATTTGATTAAAGAATTTGATGTTTTTAAAAATGGTTTGAAAGAACAAATCTCAAACATATTAAATTAGAAACAACATACAAAATATTAGAAGCTTAGGTGTTTCATTTGCAGAAAAGTAAGCATGAATCGTAGGTCAAGTTAGGCATATTTAGAATTGAAGTGCAAATGAATACCTTAGAAAATAACTCACATAACTTAGAGCAATTGCATCTAGCTTCCTACACACTCACAAACAATCTATTTGTGTACCTCAAGTATTATGAGGAAGAGTCATTCAATACACATATTATCAAAATCATGTCCATGAGTTACATGTTATTCTTATGGCATGGTAAAACACATTGCTCATCTTTGAGCACATAATCATTCATCATAACACAAATTTTTTCAAGACCTAAGGTTTTAGTGCATAGGGGGGGGGGGATGTAAGACAATATGAATTCCTAAAACTACAACTTAAAATATTGTGTAGGCGTGCCTTCAAAAGAGGTCTAATGAAGGCATGTCGAACCAGACAAAGTATGTTCCTAACAAATAATTGAAGACAGGGAAAAAAATTATCATGTTAGACTTTAGATGTAAAGTAATTGGGCAAATGATGCATATCTTCTCCGTAATAGAGTTGACTTGCTAAATTTATCTCTTCTTCCCTTAGTTTGAGTTATTTAATTATTTTGAATGGCCTTACTTTTAGAGGGACTCTTTGAAGCTCTAGGTAATGATGACCCCATGAAATCATTAGTCTTCTATTATCCCTTTGATCTATTTTTTATTTTTCTCTTGTTTCCTTATGAGTTACCAATCTGTCTTAATGGTGAGTGGATGAGGAATGCTCAACCACTCTATTATACTCATTTAATTTAATATGGTTATTGGTAAGTTCAGGTAATTCTACCAATGTCCTTGGCTACTATAAACTAAGTGCATAATAAAATAGACTTCCCTCAGTCTTTGTGTTACAATAACTTTAGAAATTATTGGCTCTAACTCTTTCACCTCAAGCATTTCTAATTACAATCTTGATATGAAGCTTCATAATGGTTTGTCAAGTTCTGGGCATATCTTAAGGAGAGTCTACGATTTCTTTTGAGATTTATGTGTCACGCCCCAAAATTTAAATTGAAAGAATTACATTTGTTTGTTATTTTTTTAATCCATAACCAGAATTATCAAATTATATTTAAAAAATATTAACATAGTGAAACAAATAAATATATTTCCATAGTTAATAATTACGCTCTAACCCTTCATAAAACTACAACTTAGAATATTTTGTAGGTGTGTCTTCACAAGAGGTATACTATGCTCCTGACACATAATTGGAGACAGGAAAAAAATTATCACGTTAGAGTCTAGATGTAAAGTAATTGGGCAAATGTTGCATATCTTCTTCGTAATAGAGGTGACTTGCTAAATTTCTATCTTCTTCCCTTAGTGTGGGTTGTTTATTGTTTCTGAATGGTCTTACTTTTAGAGGGACTCTTTGAAGCTCTAGGTAATGATGATCCCATGAAATCTTTTGTCTCCTATTATCTCTTTGATCAATTTTTTGACTTTTCTCTTGTTTCCTTATGAGTTACCAATATCTCTTAATGGTGAGTGGATGAGGAATGCTCAACCACTCTTTTATACTCATTTACATTAACATGGTTGCTGGTAAGTTCAGGTAATTCTACCAATGTCCTTGGCTACTATAAACTAAGTGCATAATAAAATAGACTTCCCTCAGTCCTTGTGTTACAACAACTTTAGAAATTATTGGCTCTAACTCTTTCACCTCAAGCATTTCTAATTAGAATCTTGATATGAAGCTTCATAATGGTTCATCAGGTTCTGGGCATATCTTAAGGAGAGTCTACGATTTCTTTTGAGACTTATGTGTCACACCTCAAAATTTAAATTAAAAGAATTAAATTTGTTTGTTATTTTTTTAATCCATAACCAGAATTAACTAATTTTATTTTTAAAAAATATTGACATAGTGAAAAAAATAAATATATTTCTATAGGTAATAATTACGCTCTAACTATTCATAAAAAATAACATATATAATAATTATGATGTGTTACCAAAAATAGTTTCACTATAAATACATCATGATTATAAAAGACAGATTGACGGCTATAGAAAGAACTCTAGCCTGCAACCCAGATTAACCTCAATCTATAGGCTCCTTATCCTTGCCTAAAAACATGCAAAAATCATATGATGAACACATAGCCTAACAAAGTATCTTGTATATATAATTGAAGTTAATACATCTAATAGAATAATAATCACATATCTATAAGAACTTTAGTCAATAGGAATAGTATCATATATATCATATATTTTATATACATAGTAGTCTTATCTTATGCATATCAATCATCTCCTTATCAAACATTATATGTTCATATAACTACTTTATCAATCTAGCTATATGTCAATCACGTCTATCAATCAACCCTTTGTACAATTAGTTAATCTATCTTATCTAACATATCTATCATGTTTATATCATATGTCATTTATTTATCAATTATATAATGTATGTAAGTATATATTGAGCACGTTATAAAAAATATTTAGATAGTATGGGTACACTCGTATATGATTTTACTATATTTACATTATTTTGATAGTTCTTACTTATGTTTTGATTTGATTCTTTATTCAATTTATGTATTGATTGGTATTACTGATACGAATATTACTTTTACCTATACAAAGATTGATTTATAGATTTGATACTTGTACTAGTTTGCCACTTTACTGACTTTCATAAAATAGTGGTTTACTATTTATAAATTCTACTGCTACTACATGTGATTTTTATTATTTTTTATTGATTTAATGATCATATGAATACTACTACTATGATTTGATCCCTGACATGTATATTACTCCTTTACCATGCTTTGAATTCAGATATATATTTTGGTGACCTATTAGGCTTTTTAGCTCTTTATATATGGTTAAATAATTTCATGTAATGGCAGGAGAGCAAAAGTGTGAGATTGATCAGGATTATATATATATATATATATATATATATATATATATATATATATATATATATATATATATATATATATATATATATATATATATATACTTGGGGCATGATAGATATGTGATTATTTTATTGATTCTGAGTATTATATATGATTTTTGAGAATAAATACAAATGTGTACATTGATATTTGAATTAACACTGTCAGACCTTCACCTATTCACCAACTATCGCTCAACTACCACTCGTTGTCGGACCGCCACCCATCTGTCTACCATCAAAAATATTTATGAAAAAAATAATAAAAATTTAGATTAAATAAACATACAACAACAATCTAATAGTGAAAAAATACCCTAAATACTTACACAATAGAATGAAAGCTGTACCAAATCTTAAAATATAATATTTAGTAATAAATAATAACTAAAACTATCTAATATCATATATTAGTAATAAACAACAAAATTAGATTCTAGGGCATCATAACACCACACTAGAACACACAAGCCACACTGAGCCAATCATCACCCCCCCCCCCCCCCCCCCCCCCCACTAAAATGAATTATACAACATCACCACTAATTCAAAAATATTGATTGATGATAAAAAAATAGAGCTGACACATGATTCATTTAGAGCATGAAAACAGAAGTACAAGATTCATTTAGAGCATGAAAACAAAAGGAATACAAAATTTATCAAGCTTGATCATGCCTTCAAGTAGACCAAGATTGAAATCTTTATTAAAATATATCTTATTAGGGATTTTAGCACATTCCTTAGCCAGCCAATTAGCACAAACATTTCCTTCTCTCCAAATATGAGATATTCTATTGTTAACTTTATCAAGAAGAATTAATGTTTTGTGAAACAAATAAAATATACTATCATTAAGGCATTTACGGGCAATAACTAAAGTTACGAACAATTTTGAATCTGATTCAATTTAAAATATTCTTCAAATGCTTTACTTATGCAAGATGCAACCTCAATTTGCCATAGGTGATATAGGTGACCTCAAATGACTGAATTTAATTAGATATTAACAAATGAATTCTTCTTCAAGAACTCGCCCGCAACTTTGAACTCTGAGACAGTTTTCTTATTAATTTCTAAGGCAATATTTTAGTATAATTTTTTTTTATTATACCTTGCTATATTAAATAAATATAACTATTCTTGTGATGCTGAGTTTTGACCTTAAAATTTGAAATAAGAGTTCAAATAATGAAATCAGCGCATTCTTATTAAAAATATATTTATCTTTCTGAGCTTTTCCTAGTAATTTTTTTCTTCAATTATGTTTGTTCTTTTCTCTCATTAACTCATATATTTTACATTTTTTATGAAGTTTATTAGGGCATCTCTAACCCAAAAAACTCATTTAATTTCCACTTCAAAATACACTGACATTCATACCAATTAATAATTCATCTCCAACCGAATTCTATTTTTAACATAAAAAAAAAAATTTGTTTGTTCTTTCTACTCTTTTTTTATTAAAAAAGAAATGTGTTTTTATGAACACTGCAATGTCAATATTGACGTTGCACTGTTTACGACGGAGAAAAAAAATGTAAAAAAGTGTTTAAGCTTGACATTCAGGTGGAGGCTCGTGACAACAACATAAATGCGTTCGTCGTTCGGTTGGAGATGCCCTTAGCTCAGAGGTAACAGATTTCCATCCAACATATATGTCACATTATATATATATATATATATATATATATATATATATATATATATATATATATATATATATATATATATATATATATATATATATATATATATATATATATATATATATATATATATATATATATATTGTTGTTAAGTTTATTAACTCTGTTGTTTTCTCTCTAGTTGCATAACTAGTTGAGCCCATCAATGTCGTTCTACATTTGAGCATGCAGCAAACCAGTCCCAAAGTCTCTTCTTTCCAATAAAGGAGGCTATCTTCTTCCATAAGAATGCTCCTGTAACATTCATTGATAATTAATCTACCTATTTCACTCTCTGACGCGCGCCTAACGCGCTTTAATGGTAGCAGTAGAGAGTTTTCATATGAAAGAAAAAAGAATAAATCTTTGCTTCACCGAATAGAATGGAAGAAGCAGCGGACTCGAGCTCCTCAGGGAAGACAACAGGCGAGAAAGATGAAGGGACGACTGAGAAATGTATAAAGCATTGCTCGAGCTCTCAAAAAAATACTTCTTGTTGGCGAAGGAGACTTCTTTTTCTCTGCATGCCTTGCGAGGGATTTTGGTTCTGCCAAGAACATGGTCGCCACCTCCTATGATGACAAAGGTCATGACATGTCATTCAGTACCGTTTTATTTTGTGTTATTATAGCTTTCAAAGTTTTAAATTTACATTCAGATTAGTGTTATAAATATAATTATAGAGACAGAGAGAGGAGATTTACTTGCATACTACTTTATATGATACTATTTATATATCTAATATTTAAAATTTTAATATTTTATGTCTCTCATTTTTAGATAACTTTAATATCAAATATGTCATTTATATATTTCATTCTTACCAACGATACCATCATATTAAAAACTTATAATTTACGTGCTTAACAAATAAAAATATTAAAGCTAGTTCTAGTGGCATGAAAACTAGGGGGCATTACAACTCAATATTCTTTTCTTGGCAAGGCTTTCAATAACATTTAAGGAATAAAATTATTTATCAAACTCATATTCATAACATAAGTTTTCAACTAATTATCAACAATAATTTAAAAATTAAATATGAATTTTAAAAATATTTATATAAAATATAGAAAATTATGATAGCAATATAAAATTGTAAAAAAGACTTATTTTCTTACAAACATATATAATATTATAAGCATGATTTAAAAAAAAAAAAAAAACAACGTTTAAATATTCATCAAAATTATGTCAAAATAAAACTTTCCCTTACAAGAGAACTGTAATTCCTAATTCTCCAGCCATCAAACATGCTATGTCCCCCATCTTCGTATGTATATATATACAGATACTGATTTGTTATGCACTGTTTGTGGATGATGGTAATATATCTTTTAACTTGAGAATTCATTTAGGATAATATTTTCTTGTATACAAATTTTTAATTCAAAATTTTTATATTAAAAAAACTTCTTCACAAAATAGTTAGAAGGTTATCCCAAATGAAGCTTTACTTACTTAGGATTCGTTTGGGACTACTTTCTTACTATTTCTTGAAACAACTTTCTAGTTCAAAAACTTAAATTTTTATATTAAAAAACTATTTTAAGAAACAATAAAAATATCATCCATAAAGAAGCCTAAATTATAATTACAAATGAGAATTCTCCGCAAGTCCCGGCCTCTGCTATACTTTATTTTATGTAGAGCTTCTTCTCCTAATTTATTGATGCTCTAATATCAAATATTTAATACAAAGCAAAATCTTTAAGACAAATAACCATTTGCGTTTGTATTTTTCAAATCAAATTGATTGAGGTGCTATATCCTATTATTAAAATGATGATTTAGGCTTCGTTTGGAATGGCTTTCTTTCTGCTTCTTAAAGCAGCTATATAGTACAAAAATTTAAAATTTTCTACTATAAATCTGCTTTAAGAAGCATAAAGAAAGCCGTCCCAAACAAAGCCTTAGATTTTGTTTGGGATGATTTTTTTTTTTTCTAAAGCAGTTTTAAAGTACAAAAATTTCTAGTTCAAGATATTTTTTTACTAAAAACCTGTTCTATAAAGTATTAAGAAAGCCGCCTCTAATGAAGCCTCGATAAATTAAAATTGATAATATGCGAATAACAAATTACTATGTTCAGTTGTTATTCAATATGTAAAAATAGAAGTCCATGGATGCTTCTTTATAAGTATAATTAAACATCTACATGCCTTTTTATATATCAGAGAAACTGCTGGAGAAGCATTGGACAGCTAAGAATCACCTTGAAGAGCTTAATGAACTTGGCTGCACACTATTACATGGAATTAATGTGAAAGACATGCATGAAGATAGCTTCTTGAAAGACCAGCGGTTCGACCGAATCATCTTTAATTTCCCTCATGCAGGACATGATCCAGCTCTCCGTGAAAGAGATGAAGAGCTCATTTTGTATGTCTATTTAAATAATTCTTTGAAGATATCATATGATTTCATGATTTTCTTTAACAAATAATTTGAAATGCAGGAGACACAAAGAGTTATTACATAGTTTCTTTAGCAGTGCAAGATGCTTATTAAGTGAAAATGGTGAGATACATGTCATCCACAGGGATGACAAGTCTTATAAATATTGGGATATTAGAAGTTCAGCGGAGGAGAGGGGATTGATTCTGAAGGAGATGGTGAAGTTTCAGAAGAATGATTATTCTGGTTATCATAACAAGAGGGGAGGAGGAATAAAGAGCAACAAGACCTTTCCTCTTGGTAATAAGAGTTTTATTTTTAAGTTTTCCCTTAAGAATGATTTGGAGGACAACGAAAGTGTCAGCAAGGTTTACATAGATGATCTATCAATGGATTTTTCAAATTTGATTGTTTTTAGGGCATCTCCAACCGAGCTCCTCATTTTCCACTTGTAAATATAGTAATAATCATATCAAACAATAATTCATCTCCAATTGAACTCTATCTTTAACACCAAAAAAGAATATTCAATGAAGATTGTTCATTATCTTCATTTTCATCAAAAAAATGAGTTTTTTTTAATAGTGAGATTTTAATATTAAAGTCGCATTGTTCACAGCCGCAAAAATGCTTTTCTTTTTTGGTGTTCAATTAGCTGCAAATGGATGATTGCAATTCAGTTGGAGATACCCTTATTTGCTACATTTCTTGGCTAGGGCTTCTATATCATATTTATGTCACACTTAAACATGAAGGGACTAAACACTTTGGTGTTGCTTTTATCTATTTCGGTTTTATGAATTGGTATTCTCAAGCTATTGTGGGAGCAAAGACTAAGAAGTTTTATTTTTTATTTGCTATAGTGGTGGTTGTAGAAACTATCCTATGATATTTGATGTGCATGAACTATAAGAAAGTTTTTGTGTTTTAGAAAGCATTAATATTAAGGTTTTGTTTGGGACAGCTTTTTTTCTACTTTCTAAAATAATTTTTTAGCATAAAATTTTTTTTAACCAAAATTCAAATGTTTTGCTAAAGATAAAGCTGCACTCTATAATAAAATATTTATTTTAAATGTTTTTTTTTTATTTTTATATCTGTATTGATCTACTAATTACTAACAAATAGACCTTCAACCTCTTATATTTACAATATGAACATTTGCATAAGAAGTAAAAGAATTTTAAAAGTCAATAAAGGAACACTATAAGCATGGAAGCAGTCACTGAATTTGTTCTGATTATTACTAAAATCAAGAATGAATCAAGTGCAATCTGTCCTCTCAATAATTAGAACCGGATGTTTACCACTTAAAAAATTTCAAATAATTTTCTATTAAACATATTAGTTTTATTTAGGTCTTTTAGATTAAAGTTTTTTTATTAATTATTAAATTATGTAAAACATAGCAATAGACTTAATTATCTGTTTGCTAGGTGATTGGGTAGCCACTAGCCCATTTATGTAATATATGTTATAGTATCTGTTAATTGTAGTGGATATGTAGCATTATGGTACTGAGATCTAGATAGAGGATAATTGGTAGTGGTGATCTGACTTAAGGCCATTTTGGATCAAAACTCGGCACCACTATGGTTTAACGTTCAGACACTGGTATAAATTATTTGCTTTTATGTATCTATTCTTAGCCATTTCTTATCTTATTCTCATTCCATTTTTACTAAGATAAAGAGAGAGAACTTTGGGGAGAATAAAAGAGAAGAAAAGGGGTAGAAAAAGAAGAAGGGATTTTGGAGGTCGCTGAGCTGTTTCAACTGTTAGGCTAGTTAAATAAAGTGTTCATCTCAGGATAGGCTACTAAAATTTTACTCTAGTTTTCAATCTAAGCTTTTAGTTGACTAAGAAATCAAAGAAAAAAGAATAAAAAAAAAAACTTTTAACCTTATAACTTTTCCTATTTTGTAGAATACATGAATTTGATTCAAGAGATAAGACTTTGTAAAATTTCATCAGGTACTTTGAACCTTAAGAAAAATTTGTGTATATTGGATAGTAAATTTAATATTTTATAGTAAGAATCATGGGTTACAATGATATAATTTTTTTAGAGAATTCTTATGCAAGTTATCATGTACAATTTCAATTAATATGAATATAAAATTTCAAGTATTGTCATTTCATGCCATATTATTTATTTATGCTCATTTTACTACTATGTGCATAACATTGTAATGTTATTTCATGTCATATCTTTTATACTTGCTCATGATTACTTTTATGCTCATAATGTGGTGAAAGAGGAGGGTGGAGGGAAAGTGAACGCAATATATTTGAACCTATTATGCTCAATTTGTTTGTGTGTAACAAATGAGAGATTAATCTGTATCTATTATGCTCCATTTGTCTATGTGATGGATGATCATGAGAGATGTATGTGTAGTTATAAGTAGGCTTGTCTCCATCTATGTGATCGATATGAGATGAATGTGGAGCTATAAGTAGGCATGCGGAGGAGGAAGATGAAATTGGGAGAAAGTTCATGCATTTATATATTGCATAAATCTTGCTAAATGAATTAATTTGATGCATATGTTGTAATGCCCTAAGATCTAAATTGAAAGAATTGTATCTTTTATCTTTTAATCATTAATCTTATCTTACTAGTTTCATCTAGATAATGTAAAAAATGAAAAACATAAATATATTACTACAATAATATATTTACACATTATTTCATAACCTAAAAATAACATATATAATAGTCATGATATTTAACCAAAAGAATTCATCATTAAAATATATCATGACCACAAAAAGGAATAACTAACAAAAATAGAAAGAAAACATATACTTGTTGCCCATATCAACCTCACTCTACTAGTTTCTTACATTTATCTGAAAATATGTAAAAACCACATAACGAACACAAATGCCTAACAAATCACCAAAATCTACTACTGAAATTAATGTAAAAATAGGATTATATGCAAGAAATTATATTCATAATATATCATACAAATTCTTGTATATGATGTGCTTCAATCATACATTATATATTCGTATTAACACAATGTAAGTCTTGTTGCATATCAGTCGAGTTTCTTACATCATTTAGTCATTCACATTGGTCTGTTTCATCAGTCTATCAATCTTATTCATTAATCAATCATATCAATGGTAAGATATATCATATATGGCATGTCTTGTATCTTGTATATCTTATATATTGCACTTCATATCATGTCTCTTATATCATGCATCTATCTATCATGAGGCCAACCGAACATGAATCAATCTCATTAGTCCTATGGTCAACCCACCAAGAATTAATCATATTGATCATCAGTCATTACTCTTATCAAGCATCAGTCTTATTTATAATCAATCTTATTAATCATCAATCATTAGTTCTCTCAATCAGTCTTATCTATCATCACTATTTGCATCAATTATCTCATTAATCATCATTCTTATTTATCATTAGTCTCCATATAAGTAATCTCATTAATCATCAGTCTTATATATCATCAAGCTTATATATAATCTATCATCAATCTCTCATCAATCACATATCAGTTATTATATTAATACAATCTATCTATCTCATGTAGCACTTAAGCTCATTCATCTTGCTTATTCATATACACATTTATTTCAAGTATAATGTACTAATAGGCATCATGCGCACATCTTATGTAATCATCATAACAAATATATCCAATTTGTTCATTAATATGGAAGTATGCCAAAGTATGTGTTATGGAAAATGAAAGTAACCATTGCATGTCATATATCTCATATCCAAATTTAATACATTAGGCCATGATTATTTTGAACCCATTCATACTCTACCAATTTCAAACAAAATGTTATATGTACAAAATTAACTAGTGAAATTTTAATATAAGTCAGTCAAAGTGTCAAGGAAAATGAATTCACATCTCATACCAAATGTTACAGGGTGAAAGTTCACTGAAAATGGAGATACTATATTTTTTATAAATTTTAGGAGAGAGAAAATATTCATAACATAATATTATTGAAAACAGTTGTAGAGTAGAAGTTACTTACAATAAACAAAATAATTTTTATAATAGCAATAATAGATAAAAAACCATAGAAGATATCTCTCCTCTCATTCCCTTCTCTCCTCACCCCCTCCTCTTCTTTCTTCCTTGACAAGTAAATGAAAATGGCTAGTATGGGTTATGGTGAGGGATACATATTTTAACATACATAAAAACATCATTTAGTTCCTAACTCTATAGACCACAATACTTCTACATTACATGGAAAGTTCTAGGAACTGTAAAATGTTGAGTCTAGTAATTAGGTTGTTAAGCCTAAGTAAATGTCCCAAGGCTACCAAGAGGGGGGTGAATTGGTAGTTTTTAAAAATTTTAAACCCTCTTAAAACTAATGTTGAACCGAAATGAAATTTTCTTTTAAAGTTTGTAGAAAATTGTTTTTCAACCACAGAGTTGTTAAAACAGAAATTTAAAATGCGGAAACGTAAAAGCAATAAAGTAAATGACACCAGATTTATAGTGGTTCGGTCTATAACCAGACCTACATCCACTCCTCAGAGGCACCCTCTGAGTATTGCACTAATACCACAAAGTGACTCTCCTTTAGCACCCACAGCAAGGCGGAGAAGCCTATACAAAACCCTCTTTTCACCACTCCCCGGTGCGGCAGAGAACCGTCGTCCTTTTACACAATCCACAGTGCTGGCAGAGAACCGTCGTCCTTTTACACTCTCCTAGTGTGGGCAGAGAACCCTACAGCTGTTCACACTCTCCAAGTGTAGGCAGAGAACCTTCTTCCTTTTACACTCTCCTAGTGTAGGCAGAGAACCCACGGCTGTTCACACTCTCCAAGTGTCGGCAGAGAACCGGACCTTCTTGAATGATCTTCTCACAAGAACCTAGAAGAAAGAAAGAAAGGAGTGAAGAAATCCAATTTCACAAGTAGAGATTCTTACCTTAGCAATCCAAGTGAAGCCTTCTTGCTCCAATGGTAGGAATCCTCCTTTGAATGCTCTCTTCCACTCTCCCCTTGACTATTCTCTCAATAGGCACGAAGTTCAAGTGACAAAAAGATTGGGTGGCAGTCTAATTTGAAGTATTTATACAAAAGACAAGAAAAACCGCCCAAAAACTGCAAGTTTTCAATTCTGTACGCAGTGGATCGTCCGGTACGATCGTGGATCGTCCTGGACGATTTTACTTAAACGATCTGAAACGACCCAATTTGTATATGTGTACGAAATGACTTCGTACAGCTGATCGTCCTGTACGAACTAGGTTCGTCCAGTACGAACGGTTATTACAAGGTCGGTTCTAGAAACTGCTGAAAACTGTCCTAAGTCGGTTTATCGTTTGGACGAAAATTTGATCGTCTGGACGAAAATTTTCCAGAGAGCTGATCGTCCTGGACGATGATTTATTTCGTCTGGACGAAAATTTTCCAGAGCGCCCATCGCCGGGGACGATAATATGGTTTCGTCTGGACGAAAATTTTCCAGAGAGCTGTTCGTCTGGTACGAAATTTATTTTCGTCTGTACGAAAATTTTCCAGAGCGCCCATCGCCGGGGACGATATAAAAATTTGTCCTGGACGAATAGGACTTAGAAAAATTTTTCGAAGCAAGTTCCTATTCGTTCCAAATGCTCTATAGGAGATAACTGACAGATCGTCCAGTACGATATATATCGTCCTGTACGATCAGTATAGAATTTCAAGATCTCCTTAGTTTGTGTGTGTGATTTTATTCACTCAATTACAATCACTCCCTTTCAAAAATTAATTCAAAGAAAAGACACTTCAAATAAACAAAATTTCTCATGTTGAATTTGATTTGAAGTTTTCGTAGTCTGGAGTCTGATTTTCCTGAAATGTTAGTACACACAAGAGCAAGTGCAAATCTTCTAAATTGTTAGGAGATAATTATACATCTGAACAATAATGTTTGGAATCATCAAAAATACATAAGTTGCACAAATATAAATCATTCAAATAGCAACTATTCAAACAATCTCCCCCTTTTTGATGATGGCAAAACAATTATTATTAGTATGGTTTCAAGTTAAAACACTATCTCTTATCTCCTAAACTCCCCCTGAATTTATGAGTATATTAAAATAAGGAGGCATTAAAGAACAAAAATTTTTGTTTTTCAAAAAAAATTTTAACACAGAAAAACATAAACCACAAACAAAAACATACAAACAAAAACATAAAAAAAATATACAAACAAAAACATAATAATTTCTCCCCCTTTTTGACACAACAAAAAGTGAAGAAGAATAAGACAAGAAATGTAAATAATAATATGAAATTCATTGTTAAAATTTTAATCTAAATTGTGATTTGACATAGGGTATGCAATTTTAAACTAAAGATATTAGGTCAATCATAGAAATTCATAAAATTTATGAAAAGATATAACATTGTAAGTAAGAAGAATTTATGAAAGACATGATTCAATTTAGACATTTTGATTATTGAAAATCATTACAAGTGAGATGTAAGAAACATTCTATATTTCAAAGTTCAATAGAATATAAATGAACATTAGATCAACTTGAATTAAGAGATTAAACGAAATTTGGAAAGAAGAGAATTACCTCATGTGGTGCTTTGCACATCTTTTCAAAGTTTTGGAGCACATTTTTGTGCATTTGTCTTTGGTTGGGCTTATTTTGTGCCTCTTTTTCACTTTGCAAATTTTTGCGAATCCCTTTTGATTTTTGTACATTTGTACAATTTTCAAGAGTAATTTGACCAATTCTTTCCAAAATCTATAATCTAACATTTCAAATATTTCTAGGTGCATAAATATCATTTGAGCATAGAAATACAAAATAAGATAACATCAAAATTGTAATAACAATATTAAATTTTATGTAGTCTAAATGAATAGACATGAACTTAAAAATTCTAACTACAACAAGTTATAAACAAATTATAAATTTAGAAAGTCTAGATTTTCTAATATAGATAATCTCATATTACAAACAAATTTGAGCACAATGTAGATTAAAAACAATATTAATGAAATTCATAAAGATTAGCCACATTTCAAAACAAATCTAAGACAAACAAACTTTCATTAATTAAAAAGAAAACATTGAACCAAAAAAAAAACATAACAACAAAACAAAAAAAATACACCAGACACACATAAAAAAAAACTTCTACTGTTCTGGAGGAGGAGGAGGAGGAATGCCGCCAAAGAGATTGAAGTAGGAGGCCATTAACATTACATTGGTATTTATTTCATGAACTTCATCTCTAATATTACCAATGTCATGTTGCTGCTGCGTAAGATGAGCATCAAATTGATCAAACCTTTGATCAATGTGAGTCTCTAGTCTATCAAATCTCTCAATCAGATTCTGGTAATCTGATTGAGAAGCAGAAGCTTGCACTCCTTCTTCTTCTTCTTCTGAAGCACTATCATGTGCTTTTTCTTTTTCTTTTTCCTCCCTGAAGAGCAGTCTGAAAGATGCATCGTTGTAATAAACTGGCTCTTCATATTCATCATCAGGATGGACTATATTGTACTTCTTCTCCAAAACATAACAATCAAGTGCCCTAAAGAAATATTCTTCTTCCTTTTCTGATTAGGATGTCCTATTTCTGAAAGCCCATAGATATGATCTAGGATGAGTTGGGCTTCATCAATAGGTTGTCTTTTCATGATTAAAAAAGTTAGACAAGAAAGAAGAGGAGTAATGTTAATCCTATCACCAGCTTTAGGAATAATTGAGGATCTAAGGATATGCTGGATGATTCGGGCATCTTGGGTCATACCGGCCACTCTAGCAACATGATTGTCAATTCCATTTTCTCTAATTACCCTATTGATTTCATACCAATGGAAGACGTTTTCTGACATTAGGGTGTGAGCTCTATATCCTTCAGTCCTTAAGTTTAAAAATGCACCAAGGTCGTGCTTGGTGATCTCAATTTTTTTCTTAAAAACAAAAGAACTAATGATAGAGTGGTCAGAATTGAAACTCATGTTGGCTAGGAAGTAATGGAAGGTTTGCTTATTGTAGAAGTGGACAAGAGAGAGAATGAAATGAAATTGGGTTGAGGCAAAGAGGTGTAATACCCGAAATTTCAACTCCGTTTGGATAAGAATGCGAGACGGAGTGATTTTTGCAGAAGCAAAACGAGGAAAATATTCCTCATTTGCTTTGGAAAGGAAGTTGTCTGGAGCATTCCTGTTGGGTTTCTTCACCAAAACTTTTTGTCTCTTGCTAGAGGAGGCCATAGTTGATTTGATGTAGAAAGGGATTGAAAAAGATGTTTGAAAGTGTGATTTTCAAGTTTGAAAGCCCTCATATTTAAGGAAAAACGATATGTTCGTCCTGGACGAAAATATTCGTCCTGGACGACAAATTATCGTTCGTCTGGACGAAGTAATTTCGTACAGACGATCCAATTCGTCCAAAATGTAACGGCTTTTCGTATTCAACACAACTTACGATGCGTCCCTTCGTACAGGCTTTTTGACTTGACCGATCGTACATACGAAAATATTTCGTACAGACGATCAGAAAAGCGTTTCGTTTTAATGACTCTTGAAAACCGTCCCCTACAATGAATCGACACATGTTCGTACATACGAAAAAATTTCGTACAGACGAAAATCGTATTAAAAACTGTCTTATCCACTCAACCGCTGCATTCAATCGTCCCGACGTTTGAGAGAAAAAAAAAATTCGTACTGGACGATCACAGATCGTACAGACGATCCAATAAAAAACTGCTCTCAAAACGGTTTAAATTCGCGCAAACTGTTTCTTAACACATCGTCCTGTACGAAAAATTTCGTCCTGGACGATTTCCTCTAAAAACAATTTTTTAATTTTGACTTTTTTAATTTAACAAAATAAACAAAAACAATAAAAATAATAAAAAAAACAGAAAAACATAAGATACAATCATACATCCAAAAACAATTCATTCAAAAACACACAAAATTCACAAAATCACAAAAACAAAATACAACAAGTATCAATGTTGCAAAGACATTTTGATTAAGCATTCAAATCAATAACACCAAGCCTTGTTCTTAAAGTACTGAAGGTATCAAAGGCTAAAGGTTTTGTAAAAATGTCTGCAAGTTGATTTTCAGTTGAAACATGAATGAGTTCAATTTCTCCTTTGGATACATGATCCCTTATGAAATGATGCCTTATATCAATGTGTTTGGTTCTAGAATGTTGAATAGGATTTTTGGAAATGCAAATAGCACTAGTATTGTCACAATAAATTGGAATAGTGCCTATAGTTAATCCTAAGTCAATCAACTGTTGTTTTAACCAAAGTACTTGTGCCACACAACTTCCTAATGCAATGTATTCTGCTTCTGCAGTAGATAGTGCCACTGAATTTTGTTTTCTACTAGACCATGAAACTAATGAATTTCCAATGAATTGACATGTTCCAGAAGTGCTTTTCCTATCCACTCTACAGCCTGCAAAGTCAGAATCTGAGTAACCTATAATTTCAAATGAAGAGCTAAACTTAGGATACCAAATTCCTAAGTTTTGAGTTCCTAGTAGATATCTTAAAATCCTTTTCACTGCTGTCAAATGTGATTCTTTTGGATCTGATTGAAATCTAGCACATAAGCAAACACTAAACATAATATCTGGTCGGCTAGCAGTCAAGTAAAGTAAAGATCCAATTATCCCTCTAAATTTCTTTTGATCAACAGATTTTCCCTTAAGGTCTTTATCTAACTGAACTGAAGAACTCATTGGTGTACTAACAGGTTTAGCATTGTCCATTTCATATTTTTTGAGGATGTCCTTAATATATTTGGTTTGACTAAGAAAAGTACCTTCCTCAAGTTGCTTAATGCTAAAACCTAGAAAGTAATTTAAATCTCCCATTAGACTCATTTCAAATTCACTACTCATTGTTTTAGAAAAATCATCACAAAGATGTTTATTTGAAGATCCAAAGATGATGTCATCCACATAAATTTGAACAATAAGTATATCCTTTCCAATTTTCCTTAAAAAGAGAGTTGTATCCACACTTCCTTTTTCAAAAGATCTTTCAAGTAGGAAGGTGCTTAACCTCTCATACCAAGCCCTAGGTGCCTGTTTCAATCCATATAATGCCTTTTTTAATTTGAAAACATGATTTGGAAATTTAGAGTTTTCAAAACCTGGAGGTTGTTCTACAAAAACATCTTCTTCAATTACTCCATTTAAAAAGGCACTTTTGACATCCATTTGAAACAATTTAAAACCTTTAAAACAGGCAAAGGCTAGTAAAACCCTAATTGCTTCAAGTCTAGCTACAGGAGCAAAAGTTTCCTCAAAATCAATTCCTTCAATTTGATTATACCCCTTAGCTACTAATCTAGCCTTATTTCTAATGACTACTCCTGAGTCATTCATTTTATTTTTGAACACCCACTTGGTTCCAACAACACTTTGATCTTTTGGCCTTGTAGTTAGTTCCCAAACTTTATTTCTTACAAATTGATTTAACTCTTCTTGCATGGCCAATATCCAAAATTCATCTGAAAGTGCTTGATCAATGTTAGTGGGTTCAACAGTTGAAATAAAGGCTGAATGATTGACTTCCTTGTTTAATCCACGCCTAGTTCTAACACCCTCACTTGGTTCACCTATGATTAATTCCTTTGGGTGGTTTTTAGAAAATCTCAAATCTCTAGGCAAAGGGTCTTCTCTTTCTAAATTTTCTTCCACATTTTCTTCCAAATTTAATCTATCTATCTTTTGGGAGTTTTCTTCAATTTCTTCTTCAACAACTTTTGGCTCTTCCATGTTTCCATTTTCATCAAAAACAACATGTGTGGTTTCTTCAATGACTAAAGTTCTTTTGTTGAATACTCTATAAGATTTTCCAACACTTGAATATCCAACAAAAATTCCTTCATCTGATTTTGGATCAAATTTTCCTAAGGCAGATTTTCCATTATTATGTATGAACACCTTGCAACCAAATACATGCAAATGAGACAAATTTGGTGTTCTACCTTTTAGCAACTCATAGGGTGTTTTATTCAAATTTGATCTCACATTCACCCTATTCAGAACATAGCATGCAGTGCTAACCGCCTCAGCCCAAAAATATCTAGGAAGTGAGTATTCTGCTAACATTGCTCGGGCGGCTTCTATTAATGTTCTGTTCTTTCTTTCAACTACTCCATTTTGTTGAGGAGTTCTAGGTGCAGAAAAATTGTGATCAATCCCTTTTCTTTACAGAAATCTTCAAATCTTTCATTTTCAAATTCTCCTCCATGATCACTTTGTATAGAAATTATTTCACATCCTAGTTTTCTTTGTATCCAAGTTGAAAAATTTCTGAATTCCTCAAATGATTCACTCTTATGAAAAAGAAACTTAACCCAGGTGAATCTTGAAAAATCATCTACTATAACAAATCCATATACCTTTCCTCCTAGACTAACAGTGCTTACTGGTCCAAAAAGATCCATGTGTAGAATTTCTAAAGGTTTACTGGTCCTAAGATCTTTAATGGACTTAAAAGAGGACTTCACTTGTTTTCCTAATTGACATGCATCACACAGATGGTCCTTAGTAAAGTCTAGTTTAGGTATTCCTCTCACCAAATTCTTTTGGGTAATTTTTCTAAGATTTTTCATACTAGAATGACAAAGTCTCCTATGCCAAAGCCATGATTCATCAGAAACAGTTTTCAAACAAAAAGCAGTAGGAGATTGAATACAATTTAAATCTAGCATGTAAACATTGTTCACCCTTTTTCCATTTAAAACAATTTTTCCATTTAGGCTAATTATGCAGCTAGTAGGTAAAAATTTTACATTATAGCCCTTATCACATAGCTGACTTATGCTAAGCAAATTATGTTTCAAGCCTTCAACTAATAAAACATTATCTATGAAAAAGTTTTTCAAGTTTCCAATCATACCTGATCCAACCACTTTCTTTGTGGTATTATCTCCAAGTGTAACCTTGCCTCCACTCCTGGCTTCCAGCGTTATGAATTGAGCAGTATCTCCAGTCATGTGCTTAGAACATCCGCTGTCCAGGTACCATATACTCTCACGAGGTCTTGTGTGAGAGTATACCTGCAAAATTCTCAAATGTTAGACCTGGGAACCCAAACTAGTTTGGGTTCACCTTTATGAAATTTATAATCAGATGCATGTGTGATATGTCTAGGTTTATGCATCTTAGTTCTCCACACCAAATTAGATTTAATCTTTAAAGTGCAGGTGTGAGATATATGTCCCAAAAATCCACAATTGTTACATTTAACATTAGGAAAAATATTCCTATGTTTTCTCTCATATGATTGTCTTCTAAGGGATTTCATGAATTTAGGATAATATTTAGGATTTGTAAAATCTTCAAGTTTAGGGGGGTTCCTATTATCCTCAAGAGCTCTTATAGTAAGTTTGTAAAATGAATTCATTTCCTCCAAGATTCGATTTGTATAATTACTCTATATGTCTTGTGTTCAGATTCATCCTTAAATTTCTCAAATTCTTTTTCAAGTTCAGCATAGGATGATTTTAAATTCTCAAAATTTTTATTCAAGTCATCATATTCATCAAGTAGTTTCATGTGGTTGCTATCAATTAAAGCATGATCTTTCCTAAGGATTTCGTGTTCCTTATTAAGCTCTTCCAATTCTAAAACTATACTAGCATGCATCTTTTTAGTTTTCCTATATGCATCATGCATGTGTTCAGAAACTTCAAACAATTCATTATAAGTTAAATCACATACCTCTTCTTGATCTGATTGTTCAGCTTTATCTGCCATCAAGCAAAGGTTGGTGACTTCTTCTTCTTTATCAGTCTCAGATGAGTCTGAAGCTGAGTCCGCCCAAAAAGCCTTTTGAAACTTCTTCTTGCCCTTCTTTACCATTGGTTTCTCCTCTACCTTCTCCTTGCTAGGAGAGGCTTTGAGTTTTGGACAATCAGTCTTTATATGACCTGGTTTCCTGCATTCATAACAAATTACTTCATTAGAAACCTTGCCATTTCTATTATACTTACCTCTATTCCATTGCTGGCGTCTCTTCTGCTTCCTCTTTAAAAAGCTTTTGAATTGTCTAGTCATCAGTGCTATATCATCTTCATCCTCAGGTTGTGAGTGTTCACTTTCTGACTCTTCCACATTTAGTGCAATATTCTTGTCCTTTCTTGGTTCACCTGCATCAATCTTTCTTTGACTTACTCCTTGCTCGTAAGCAATGAGTGAACCAAGAAGATTGTCAATAGAATAAATGTTCAGATCTTTTGACTCTGTAATTGCAGTAATTTTAGCATCGTATGCAGTAGGTAAACAACGAAGAATCTTATTAACCATTTCAGCATTAGTTAATTCCCTACCAAGTGCATGCAAAGAGGTGACAATTTGAGTGAATCTTGTGTACATGTCAGATATAGATTCATTAGGTTTCATGCGAAATAGTTCGTAGTCATGTAACAAGATATTGAGCCTTGATTGCTTAACCTCATTTGTCCCTTCATAAGTAATACAAAGTCTATCCCATATGTCTTTTCCGCTTTTACAAGTAGAAACTCGCATGTAGTCTTCAGATTTTAAAGCACAAAAGAAACTATTTAAACATTTTGCATTTAATTGTGCTAAGTCACGTTCTTCTATAGTCCAATCTGCATAGGGTGTATCTACCCTAATTCCATCAACTAATCTAGTTGGTTTTGTGTAACCTTCCTGGACTAACATCCACATGCGATAATCAAGTGACTGTAAGAAAGTAGACATGCGTGTTTTCCAAAAATCAAAAGGAATATTGTCAAACAGTGGAGGTCTAGTGATAGAGTAACCCTCAGGTGTGTTTCGGTTTCCAAATGTAGCCATCTACGTTAATCAAAAAGTAGTTCAAACTTATGATTTTGAAACTATGCTCTGATACCACTTGTTGAGTCTAGTAATTAGGTTGTTAAGCCTAAGTAAATGTCCCAAGGCTACCAAGAGGGGGGTGAATTGGTAGTTTTTAAAAATTTTAAACCCTCTTAAAACTAATGTTGAACCGAAATGAAATTTTCTTTTAAAGTTTGTAGAAAAATGTTTTTCAACCACAGAGTTGTTAAAACAGAAATTTAAAATGCGGAAACGTAAAAGCAATAAAGTAAATGACACCAGATTTATAGTGGTTCGGTCTATAACCAGACCTACATCCACTCCTCAGAGGCACCCTCTGAGTATTGCACTAATACCACAAAGTGACTCTCCTTTAGCACCCACAGCAAGGCGGAGAAGCCTGTACAAAACCCTCTTTTCACCACTCCCCGGTGCGGCAGAGAACCGTCGTCCTTTTACACAATCCACAGTGCTGGCAGAGAACCGTCGTCCTTTTACACTCTCCTAGTGTGGGCAGAGAACCCTACAGCTGTTCACACTCTCCAAGTGTAGGCAGAGAACCTTCTTCCTTTTACACTCTCCTAGTGTAGGCAGAGAACCCACGGCTGTTCACACTCTCCAAGTGTCGGCAGAGAACCGGACCTTCTTGAATGATCTTCTCACAAGAACCTAGAAGAAAGAAAGAAAGGAGTGAAGAAATCCAATTTCACAAGTAGAGATTCTTACCTTAGCAATCCAAGTGAAGCCTTCTTGCTCCAATGGTAGGAATCCTCCTTTGAATGCTCTCTTCCACTCTCCCCTTGACTATTCTCTCAATAGGCACGAAGTTCAAGTGACAAAAAGATTGGGTGGCAGTCTAATTTGAAGTATTTATACAAAAGACAAGAAAAACCGCCCAAAAACTGCAAGTTTTCAATTCTGTACGCAGTGGATCGTCCGGTACGATCGTGGATCGTCCTGGACGATTTTACTTAAACGATCTGAAACGACCCAATTTGTATATGTGTACGAAATGACTTCGTACAGCTGATCGTCCTGTACGAACTAGGTTCGTCCAGTACGAACGGTTATTACAAGGTCGGTTCTAGAAACTGCTGAAAACTGTCCTAAGTCGGTTTATCGTTTGGACGAAAATTTGATCGTCTGGACGAAAATTTTCCAGAGAGCTGATCGTCCTGGACGATGATTTATTTCGTCTGGACGAAAATTTTCCAGAGCGCCCATCGCCGGGGACGATAATATGGTTTCGTCTGGACGAAAATTTTCCAGAGAGCTGTTCGTCTGGTACGAAATTTATTTTCGTCTGTACGAAAATTTTCCAGAGCGCCCATCGCCGGGGACGATATAAAAATTCGTCCTGGACGAATAGGACTTAGAAAAATTTTTCGAAGCAAGTTCCTATTCGTTCCAAATGCTCTATAGGAGATAACTGACAGATCGTCCAGTACGATATATATCGTCCTGTACGATCAGTATAGAATTTCAAGATCTCCTTAGTTTGTGTGTGTGATTTTATTCACTCAATTACAATCACTCCCTTTCAAAAATTAATTCAAAGAAAAGACACTTCAAATAAACAAAATTTCTCATGTTGAATTTGATTTGAAGTTTTCGTAGTCTGGAGTCTGATTTTCCTGAAATGTTAGTACACACAAGAGCAAGTGCAAATCTTCTAAATTGTTAGGAGATAATTATACATCTGAACAATAATGTTTGGAATCATCAAAAATACATAAGTTGCACAAATATAAATCATTCAAATAGCAACTATTCAAACATAAAATAGAGAACAGAGTGACGTTGCGCTCACCAAATCAACGTCGCAAAGCTGTAATTTAAAAGTTATATATTTTCACATAAATTTATTTTATAATTTTTGGGCTATTATATTCTATCAACCTTAAGAAAAATGTCATCCTTGACATTTGAATTATAAAATATTAGGAGGCAACCTAGAACGAATAATTGGCCATATCAATCATAAAAATCAAATCATATTTTCATTCTTTGATAAGTGTGCATATTAATTAATCAATCAAGTGCATATTATGTGATGTAATGAATTTAAAAAAAATAATAAAATTTTCCAACAATATTCAAAATAAAGAACTATACTAGAGGAACTATCTGGCTCTTCTCATGGTTGATTTAATACCCTTGATTATATAAGTTCAATGCAATTAGCACTCACAATTTTTTTACCTATATGAATAAATTTTTCTCTACATCTAAGTTGTGGATAATTCATCATCTTGAACCCATATCTTCTACACCTAAAGTATTGTCTTGTAATTCTATAACACTTTCCTACATATCATGTATCATGTATCTTGCATATATTGTATCATGTATATCTTATATATCAAATTATTTCTTTTGTATTATGTATCTATTTGTCCTAGGGCCAACCCAAAAATAATCAATCTCATTTATCCTATGGTAAACCCACTAGAAATTGGTATTATTGGTCTTGTCTCACTAGTCATCAATCTTATCAATCAATCTCATTAATCATCAATCTTATCTATCATCATTCTTATCAATCATCAGTTTTCTCAATTGGTCTTATCTATTATTTGTCATCAATCTCTACTCTTAAGTTATCTGTCACATCTATCATTAGTCTTATATATCATCTATCATCAGTCATTTATCAAACATTAATCTTTTCAATCATATAAGTATCAATCCCATAATCCTATCTATCTCATCAAGCACATCAGTTCATTCATCTCGCTTGTTCATGTACACATTTCATTTAATGTATAATATACTAATAAACATCTTGTATGCAACATATATTATTATCATAACATGTATATATATCTAGTGTGCTTAGCAATATTCATGTAACCCATAATGCTTATAATGCCAAAGTAACAATAACCATATGTATGTTATTGCCTCATATCAAAATTTAGAACACTAGTTCTTGATCATTTTGCAGCCAGTCTTACTCTACCTATTTTAGGAGAACATATCTCATCTTAAACTTCCATCTTGAACTCTCTAGTTTTTCCCCAAAGAACTAGAATAGGGCTCAACAACTATAATTACTGAAATAAAAAAGTGTGAAATCATAAAAACTAAAAGGAAATAAAAAACAATTCAAAAGGTTTTATAATAAAATAACATTAATATATCAACCCTTGTACAACAAAATAAAATAATAATTTGTTTTTTTTTTTTTTTGGGTAAACTAAATAATAATTTGTTGCTATTAGGTTTTATTTATTTATAATAATTGGCTGCCTGCGTAATGCTTCTCATTTAAGATAGCCCAGCACAATGCAGCCACAGTAATAAGTAGAAGTTGACTTAACATGAAAATGAATAGTGGGCCCTACTTATTTATGGCCATTTTCATCCAAAAAGGTGGCAAACCCATAGCCAATCAATCCCTACTCTAAGAAATAATTAAATATTTATATTTCTTCATTGGTTTTTACATCTATCAATATATCACATATTTCTTATGTAATTACTATTATATCTTTTTACTCTTTAATTTATATTAATCACACAACTCCCCTTGGCCTATTGGTTGAGAGCTTAGGCTTCCAACTAAGAGGTCCAAGGTTCGAGTCCATGTGTATGCGTTGTGTGTGTGAGTTTGCCTTAAATGGCCTAAATGTCCCAAAAAAAAAATTTATATTAATCTAAAATATATTTTATTAAGCTAGTAGAATAATCTGTTGAATGTTTTTAGAAGAAAACAATCATTGTAAAAAAAAATAAAAACTAAATTTATTTTCATTTTATATCAAAGATAATCAATATTAATGAACGAAATAAGCATAAATTTTTAGTAAAACTTACACTCAAAATTAAAATATTATTTTCCCAAAAAAATAAATATTAAAAAAAATATTTAAAATTTAATAAAGATAAAAGAGTATTTATAATGTATAGAGCGAAGCAGTGAATGTTAAAGCCTAAGCCCAACTATGTAAACACCACCATAACAAAGCTGCACACATCCTTGTGAAGGCAATATATGGTGTGAAAGACGACTTGCTTATCTTTGCTTGCATTATAAACCAAATTGCCCATGCTATGAAGCTCCCCACCAGTAACATTGCGCCTAATATCTTCTTTATGTGAAGTCTGCTTTTATTATTGAGGCTTCATAACTTTTCTACATAACATTCTAAACATATTGCCAAT
Source organism: Dendrobium huoshanense (assembly GCA_016618105.1). NCBI lineage: Eukaryota > Viridiplantae > Streptophyta > Magnoliopsida > Asparagales > Orchidaceae > Dendrobium > Dendrobium huoshanense. The sequence continues at coordinate 28,127,848 of CM028347.1, forward strand.
GTAAGTTAGAAGATGGGATATGAATGAGAGCTCCTTTGTAGAAGGCATAAGTATTGATCTCCTAACACAAAGGGTTGTTGCAACTATCTTTAGTTGTCTTATGATATTTTCATATTTGCCGTCTCAATCCTATATAAATTATGAAAAATTTTAGGCAAATAAGTATACATGATAAATAAAAAAAACTCAATATATATGCATTTGTATAAGATTCATTTATTTACAAAGTTAAATAAATTTGATCACTAACTTATTATTCATTTATGTTTGTGAACATGCTTATTATTGTAATTAAGTACGTACCCAAGTGTTTTGAATTGGACGGTGCGTATCTGAAAGGAATGGACAAAATAAATTTCAGGGCAGGAAATATGTTGGTGAGGGCACATGCAATCTTTAACATCGTGTACTTGAGACCAATGAAGTACAATAACTGCTTAATTGTAGCCCTATATTTCAATTTTATATCATCAATTATATGATATTTATTTGTGAAAAAAAAAGATAAATAAAATTAAGTTTAGTATTTCTTAAGTGCGTTTTACTTATTAATTTAAATAATTTTTAATACAATTTTTTTTAATTATTGTTGAGCTTCACTGCAAGCAGATTGTGGTAATTAACGTTAATTATGATTAATTAAAAAAGTAATTATATAAAAAGAATCGACTCGAAGTTAATGCTACAGCTAATATGTTGGTTTTCCAAGTGCTTCTATGTTGCCAGCGAAACGGTCAATAGACACGTGGCGTAAAATGAAAGGAGCAGGTGTCGGATTGCTGAGATGGCCGCAACAATAGTCATTAGTTCACCCCAAATCCCGGGTAGTGTTCTTCATGATTAAAGAAAAATTAAAATATATTAATGAGTTTAAACTTTGAAGCCGCGAGACTTGCCCTAATTTTTCCCTCGCCGCCTCTGCTGTTCTTCTCTCCTCTCCCCCTCCGCTGCTTCACCCATGGCCTCCACCTCTGTTACTGACTTCCCTGCCCTATCCAACCCTGCTTCCAAAACCCCTCCTTCCGCCACTTCTCCCCTCTTTTCTGTTCCTCCTCAAGAAGATGTCATTCCCTTCTCCGGTGAAGATGTTTCTGCCGGACCTGAAGAGTCGGGCCTTTCGCTTGTGGGCTACACAATCGGTCCATACCCCACCTACGGGGCTCTCATCTCTTCAATGCGTAAAAAATGGTCTCTAAAGGGTAATCTGCAACTTATTTCCCTACGTGAGGGTTTTTTCCTGTTGCGTTTTTCTGTCTTGGATGATTTTGAAATGGCTTTGTCCGGAGGACCATGGTTTTTCCTGGAGTGGCCATTCTTCCTGCAAAAGTGGTCACCGCACCCTAAACGTATTGAATGTTCTTCAATTCCTATTTGGGTTAGAATACTTGACCTTCCTCTGTGTTGCTGGACCCCAAATGGTATATCCAGAATTGCAAGCTTTATAGGTATCCCTTTAATGGTGGATACACCTACAGCTCAGAAAACCCGTCTTACTTTTGCTAGAGTGTGTATCGAAGTGACTAGTAAGTCTTTGTTACCTGATCTCATCCCGATTTCTTTGGTTGGAGAATCCATGATGCTTCAGGTTCAATATGAATGGAAGCCTACACCGTGTGAGTTTTGTGACTCTCTTGTTCACCCTGCGGACATTTGCCCAACTAAAACATCACAAAGTTCCATTGCCGCCCTTCCTTCTCGTGGAAAGAGTACAAATCGGAAGCCAAGGAGAAGATCCCGCACTCGTCGTCCCCCACCTAAATCCTCAACCTCTGCAAACAACATTAGACCTCCAAAAATTTCTACTAACACCGCTACAAACAAAATCCAAGTCTTGCAAAGTGGTTCAGATATCGCCTCTTCTATTGCTCTTGCAATAGAAACTACTGTTGTTATAACAGCTCCACAAATAGATACTTCTACCCAACAAGCAGAATCAACCAGAGCCTAAAATGCCAAGAAGGCGCCCCCTCAAGCTACCATATCTCAATGACCTAACTCCATAGCTGTTAGGAACACCAGGGGCTTCAATAGCTCTGAAAATTTTTGGTTTCTGTAAGGAACTTGTACCGTCTTATGGCTTTGTATGTTAAATGCTTGTAAGCTCTCTGATCTTTGGTTTATATCATCTGACAAAGTTGTTTTTTGAATGAACAAAGCAGCCATAATTTTGGTTTTTGAAAATCTGGCTGTATTTGAATCAAATGGAATGCTTATAAAATTTCCTTCTCTCTACCATTTTTTTTTCTTTTTTTATAAATTCAGTAAAGTAATAATTTTCTTTTTTACGTTACGAAAATTCTGTTGGCATTCTCTTTTATACCCAAGAAATCAGATTTCGCATTTATTTAAGTAGAAGTTAAATTGTTTTAGTTATAATTGCAAAGAAGTTGCCCCATTGATTATCTTGGCTCATTATTTTTTTTTAATTTTAATATTATAAAATTATTATAATTTTTATTTATATTCCTGAAAATATTTATAAAAATGCGTATTTTATATGTCTATTTTATAGGACTTCACATTCTCTCCAAAGTCATTGGAAAAGAAGAAAAAAATTTAAGAGTAATGTCTATTTTATTTAACCAATAGTTTTTTTTTTTTAAAGTATATTATGAGGCAATATATGTTTTGTTTAGATTTATTAAATAAATTTGAAGAATTTATAAATTGGGCAACAATGATTTTTTTTTTTTGTTTTTTTGTAATGTTTCACACATCTTCACTTAGAATATATTTTTCAAAAATTTAAATGTTGAGTGTTGTGAAAATATATGCTTCTATAAATCAATTGTGCAAAATTTTGTGTAAAATGATAATTTTTTTTACATTCATTTATTCCCTCTAATATAATTATTATGCATTTTCCTCTTTCATTTATGTGATGGTTTGTTCCTTTTGATGTTATGTATTTTTGTGTATCGTTGTATATCGTTATGTACTATTGTGTACTGTTGTTATATACTATTGTGTTTTACTGTCTACAGTTATATATTGTTGATGTGTACTGCTATGTACTTCATAAATGTTGTGTATAATGAATTATTTTTCACATGAATTTAGCATATAATTCCATAATAATTGATGGAAGATATTTTACAAAATTATGTGGTACAAAATATACATGATAAGATAATTATTTAAACAAGAAACACCACAATTTATTTTTGTAGTTCAACTAATCTAGAAGCACCTATTCTTCATATTCAATGCTTTATTTAACAACTTATACACCTAATTGCTACAGAGAGCCTTTTTGTATTGCATTTTATTTGCATGTATAGAATGTATTTGACAACCCAATCTATTCATTTAAAGAATAATAATGATGTAGATCGATGTTAGATATAGTTATTTCAGGTATCTGGTGTGTTTTTCATATTTATAAAATAAATATAATTATAATATGATATGAAATATATATTTAAGTGGCATAAAAATAAATTATATGTACAATTAAATAACAAAAAAAAAATCATTTTAATTTTTTATTAATATATCATATAAAATTCTTAATAAATATTTTAATAAACTTATATTTTATGAAAATTTTATTTTATTTTTATGATAATTATTTTATTAATTATATTTAAACTCTTCATACAGTGATTAAAATTAAATTTAAAATTGAAGTGGGTCAGAATAAATGTTAATAGTGTAATTAAAAAATATGCATATTTAATCAGTATTTAGGTTGCTATTACTTTGTAATAATTACATAATAATAATATTGAGTAATATCAAAAATCTCTAATCAATAAGGCAAATAAATTTGCACTCCACTAAACAAAAATTCCAGAAATACATATATAAACTTTTATTAACTTTGTTGATAAATACATCAACGAGTCAAATACATGTAGAAGCCATGAACTGGAAGGAAGACGAACATGCATATCAATCTGTTACAATAAAATCCTCTATGGCTATCAATTTAGCACATAAACAAGGAAAGCTAAAAGGTGGATTGATCAGATTTGAGGGGAGAAACTCAAATCTGAAGTCGCCACTCTTTCTCAAATTTCTCTAATGCAGAATTACTCCAAGATCAGAGATTGATTGATGAAACAGAAATTTATAGTTGATCTTGCTTTGCTTCTTCTTCATGATTGAGATTGATTGAATTTAGATTTGAGAAGTAGTGTACATAAATAATGCACAACAGTACACAATGGTACATACCAATACACATCAGTACATAGCATTAATGCACATCAATACACGGTAAAAAAACCTATTTCCCGCATAGTTTTCACAATACAAATCTGAGAAAAATTAAGAAAGCTTTAAAATGAACAAAAATATCATTAAAACTTTTTCATAGTTGATTTACAAAATCATATGGTTTCTCACCAGGGCATATCAACACTGTGCTACATACCCCCGGAAACCCTTGCATGGGTGATGCCCCTTGACCCTGTAACCTGACCGAGCAGGTTGAACTCAGCTAGGCGGCGTTGCCCCTTTGGACTCTTATTAAAGCAATTTTTTCAACTTCAAGTCTTCCTCTTCCTAGACGTTTGCATAACGCTTTTCGAACTCTACATAATGTGGACATATCTACTTGGAGAATGCAATGTCCTCCTACAAACCAATCTTCATTTCATCAGCTTTTCCTCATTTTTTTTCCTTTTGCAACAAGTACAAAAAGTTTTATTATACAAAAACCCTCAATATTTAGGAGCTTTCACGGGTTTCTTTTTAAAATTTTTCGTAAATGGGTTGAATTGGGTTGTCAGGTCATACGAAATTCACGTGTCATAATTAAATTAACGTAAAGTTATGTCTGGAGTTCACATAGAGTAATTTCTCCATCATTGGAGTGGCAAAAAAAATTGTTAAATTATTTTTTTTTTTCATATATGAAGGCCTAAAAATTTATTATTATTGTTGCGTCCTGGAGTATTATCGTGACGGTAGAGAAATATGAAGTTTAACGTCTTAGCATTGCATAAAGATCCAGCACACAATCAGATAAGAGAGAGAGTGTAGCGTTCATAAGAGACACCAGAGTTTTTACGTGGAAACCCCTGAAAAGGGGGAAAAACCACGGGGCTTGGCCTAGTTTGAATGAATCCACTTGTATTTACAGTCGATTACAAATGAGGCTCTTCTTAGAGAGAAGACCTTGGCTTGATGTCACAAATGTACATCATATAGAGTGCATTACATGGTGGGAGTTATAATAATCAACATAGACATGTTTGTTTGGTCGGCATGACCATAGTTGATAGGATAGATGTCAGAAACACCGTAGTAGGCAGGAGACCGGGGTTAGAAAGACCATTGTTCGGCTATGTAGGTCGGAAGGACCATAGTATGTAGGAGACCAAGGTCAGAGAAATCGTTGTCTAACAATGTAGGTCGGAATGATCGTAGTAGAGGATGGAGGCCAGAAAGACCATAGTCGGTAGGAGATAGGGGTCCAAAAGACCCTAGTTGGCTGAGGATTGGGGTCAGAAAGACCATTGTAGTAGGTCAGTACTCTATTAGATCTCTAGGCATCAGGTGGTATCCCGACAGAAGTCTGGGCCTCAGGTTATGGTCCGGTAGAAGTTCGGACCTCAGGTGATAGTCAGATGGAGCAACGACGTCAAAGGTTGGTCTGATTGAACTTTGGCGTCAGGCGATGGTTCAGCGGAGCTCAGGCCCTCAAGTGATGGTCCAGCGGAAATGAGGGCCTCAAGTGATGGTTCGACAAAAGTTCGGGCCATAGGTGGTGGCCTGGCAGAGCAACGACGTCAAGCGGTGGTCTAGCGGAGCTCAGGCCCTCAAGTGGTGGTCCGGCGGAACTCTGGCATCAGGCGGTGGTTTGGAGGAGCTCAAGCCCTCAAGTGGTGGTCTAGCGGAGGTGAGGGACTCAATGGTGGTTTGATGGAGCAACGACGTCAGTCGGTGGTCCAGCGGAATTCCTGCGGTGGTTGAGGAGAAGCGAGGAGGCAAGAGCGATCTCCGATCTCTCTCTTGCTCTCTTGCGTAGAGCCTCCCTTTTCAAGAGAAAGGAGGGGTCTATTTATAGATTTCTGGAGTGGCATGACCTGTAAATAGCTGAGAGATCAAGGGTAAATGGGGAGTGATTGGATAGACGGCCAATATTGAATCTCTTAATTGTTGATCGTTCATCAGACATTTGAAGGTCTTAATGTTGTCGGAATTAAGCGATCTTGGGCTCGTTGGATTCGTCTCATCTAGCCGCTCGATTTGACTATAAGCTCAATCTAAATTGTGGTTCGAACCCTCAAACAGCGCTTTGGACCCTTGATTTGGACCTATTTGGGCTCGGATTGAGTCAAATTTGATGTCGTTGGGTTCGTATTTCTGAGACGTTCAATTCGAATGTAAGTTTGCTAAAATTGAAGTTCGGATGGTTCTAATTTTAATTTTGGAAGTTTCTAACTAAATTTTGCATCGAGATTCGTGCCCAATCAAGATAATTTTTTGATGATGTATCAATTATCAAGAAAGAAAATAAGAAATTTATAAGGTTTAAGCTAATTTATGTTATAAATAAAAATAATACTAATAATAGAGATAAAGTGATTTTCGCAGGGGTAGAGCCAAGAATTTTCATTAATGGGAGCTCACATTATTTTTTTCAAATATTCTCCCAATTGTTTTATCCAAACTTTAGGCTAATATTAATAGTTTAAAATTTTTTTATTTGTAATTTTTATTTTAAAAACGTAAACTAGTATAAGATGAAAAAAAAGTTGACTTACAATGCTTACTCATTATCTTCTAGAAAGTTTAATAATTACTTTAATATCAATATAATAAATATTTATTTCTTAATATAATGCTTAAAGTATTATTCATGCCTAAATATATTTTGAAGCTGACATTTTATAACAACCATAACAAAAAATAAAATGTTTTAACTTATTATTATATTTTAATTTCATTAAAAGCAAATATTTAGTTTGAATTAAATTCTAAAATTGTTAATATAGAATAATAAAAGGTTAATTATAATATTATAATGTAATTTATTTTATATAAAAAATTAATTAAAAAGTTAAAAGTCATAATTTAACTATACTTTTATTTTAATATATTATTATTAATAATATTATGTAAATAATAAAATTTATCAAAACCTTCATGCCATTAACTTGAAAAAAAATGCCACTTTTGACTTTGATGATGAATTTCTTAAAGCTATCAACATTGTGATTAGTATTTAATCACTACACCTATCATTGTGACACCTATTTGAAAATTGCATTTTGAAATAATTTATGATACGAGTGATTACCCTGTTAGTGTTGTGCTAAAAGAAAGGAAATATTATGATATATATTATACTAGTAGAGCTTTATATATATATGTCAATTTAACTATATAACCACTAAAAAAGAGTTGTTAGCCATTATTTTTACATTCGATAAGTTGATACCAAATTTGATTGGCATGAGAGTTCTTATATACACTAATAATTCTGCTATCAAATTTTTGATGAAAAAAAAAATGTTAGGCCTAGATTGGTAACGTGTATTCTTTTGTTGTGAGAATTTAACGTAGAAATTCTTTATTGGAAAGGAATGGAGAATGAAGTGGCTGGTCATTTATCTAGACTTGAGCTAAAAGAACTTGTAATGAGTGTGATATCAATGAATCTTTTAAGATGAGCATTTGTTTGCTTTATATTCATATGTTATGCTCTAGTTTGTTGACATTATGAACTACATTATTATTGGTGTTATTTCCACCAACTTTCCTTTTACCAAAAATCATAAATTTCTTCATGATAATAAATTTTATTTCTAGGATGAGTCTTACTTGTTTAGGAAGTATAAAGATCAAATAATTCGGCGATGTGTCCCTAAAAATGAGATTTAATCCATCATTATAGGCAATGTTATGACTATGGGTAAGGAGGTTTATTTGGATGATTTAGAACTACTTTGAAGATCTTTCCTTCAATCTAGATTATACTGGCCTACCCTATTTAGAAATGTGAGTGAATGTGTTAAATTATGTAATCAGTGTCAGAGGCTAGATAACATTGCTTGAAGAAATGAAATGCCCTTAACATTATTTTAGAAGTTTAGGTTTTTTTTTTTTATGTTTGGGGACTTGACTTCAAAGGAACTTTTCAGTAATCTTATTTTAAGTCAATATATTCTCAAAATAGTTGATTATGTCTCCAAGTGGATTTAGGGAATAGCAATTAGATACTAAGGTGTTTCTTGAATTTTTAAGGAAAAATAATAATTTTCTAGATTTTTAGAGTTATTATCAGTGGGTGGGGTCATTTTTTGCAATAAGATAAGAGTGTCGTTAATTTTAAAATATGGCATTAAACATAAAGTTGCAGATGTATATCATCCCCAAACAAGTGCTTAGGTTGAAATAAGTAATAGGAACATAAAGTTAATCTTAAAAAAAACTGTGTCCAAATAAGAAGAATTGGGCTTTGAAATTAGATGCACACTCTGGACTTATATGACTACATTAAAAGGACTATATTAAAGACACCTATTGAAATGTCTCCCTATGGATCGATTTTTGGAAATGCTTGTGATTTGCCTATGAAATTAGAGCACAAAATATATTTGACAGTAAGAGAATTGAATTATAATTGTAATGATGCTAAGGAGGAAAGAATAATATAGTTGAACTAGATAGAGGAATTTAGAAATGAGGTTTATGAAAATGCTAAATTATAAAGGAGCAAAATAAGAAGTGGCTTGATTGTAAGCTTATTAGAAAGGAATTTGAACACTAATACGAATTAATTTTGTATAATTCAAGATCGAAATTTTTCTAAAAAAAATTGAAGTCCAAGTGGTCAAGAACATTCACAATTGTAAAGATGTATCCTTATATAACTATGCATGTCTGAGATCATAAAACTAACTAGATTTTCAAAGTTAATAGTTAGAGATTTAAGATCTATCAATGAGATTTTGATCACCTTAGAAGTGTTATAGAGATGGCTAATCTTGAATACAATTTTAACATAATTGGCTGAAGACTATACAAATGTTATTTGGGAGGCAACACAATTAACCCCTTTATTTGCTGTTAGGAGATATGTGATTGGTATCCTTTATAGTGATTTGATGTTAATCATATTTGAGTTTACTTAGATTCTTATGAGCAATAGTTTGAATTGTGGGTGCAGTGTTTAATTTAGAAAATTTAGCCTAGCACTGCTGCACTACCCCATAAAGCTATTATCTAAAAATTAATTAAGTTGATAGCGTCGCAGTATAGGAGAAATCCAACACCACAACACTATATCACCGCCATAATGTTGACCACAGTGCAGTGGAATTTAGCTCTCCAATCATTTTCCTAGACTGAGCACTACAACACCGCTCATGCAACGTCGCTGCACTTGGTCAAATTGTTAATAGAGTAGATGAATCATTGTGACAGCAGTCGCTTTGAGCATTGGTTCTGCCATGGATAAAGTGCCACAATGATCTCACGAAAAGAAAAAGACTTCAATTTCATTTCCAAAGGTGAGCACTGTAGTGTTCTCTGCCCTTAGCGACACGACAAATTGTTAGGTTCCGTCACCAGACCTAAAAATAGATCCGGTCATCCAATGAAAACTTGTCATGTGAAATGTACACGTGTCCGTAAAATTTTAAGTTAAGCGCGTCAAAAGCACAAGTAAAGCGTAGTCAAAACTGCAGGTAAAGAACAGTCAAAGCGCACCTAAAACGCAGTCAAAACACAGTTAAAAAATACAATCCACATGTCAAACTTTCATTGGATGACCGGACCTATTTTTAGGTCCGGTGACCGAGCCTAATAATTTGCCCAGCACCACAACATTAATTGTTGTGTTGACCAGTCCGACTTAACGCCACAACGCTGCTCAAGCCAGCGTCACAGCGGTTTAAATATATCTATGGGATGAATTTCATTTTCCATTTGCATCCTTGTCTTATGAGTTCTAGATTTTTCTTGTATTCGTGTTTTAGGAATACTTTTTAACTTCCCGTATTAGAAGGGCCCCAAAAATCTTCGTTGGTAGGAAGAGGTCTGGCTCATCTCTTATGATGCTCGTAGGTTTGTGAGTGCTGTCATTAATGGGTGGTATAATAATTTAGTGTGGAAATCCATCATTACTGAGAGAGGTTTTGATAACCTTGGGGGTTTATCCAGAGCCAATTTATTGAGAACAACATAGATTTCTTAGTCATCTTGCCCAGTCGAGCCAATGGCAGTATCTTGTAGGAATTCTTCGCTAACGTGAAGGAGCCCAAGAACAAGTGTTTTCATGCATTGTAAGTCGTCTCCTTCATTGTAAGTTCGACTATTAAATAAAAGTAACGAAGGACTACGGGCTGTTTGACAATAAGTAGGATTTAATAAATCTTATAAATCTGAATTTATTAAATCAAGAGTATCTTTAATCTTGAAAATAGTTTGACAAGATAACTTTTAAATTATGTTAAATATTATAAAAATATTTAGTAACGTAATCCAAGTTTTAAGATGCATGATTATAATGAGTACATCAAGAACTCAAATTTAATTTATGTTTTAAATTTAATTTACATTTTAAATATTAGTTACTTATTACATAAATTCTAATTTAATTATTAAATATTTAAGTTTAATTTAAATATTTTTAATTAGTAAATATACTATAAATTATCTAATAAATTATTTAAATATTCTTTCATAGACTAATTAAGTTAGTAATTTATTAATGAATCATTTTTATATTTTTTAATATTTAATTAATTATGTAATTATTTATTTTTATTTTTTATTCGATGTAAAAATAATAATTATTTAATATTTCACTCCTTAGGCCTATCCAGGTTTGTTTTTTCTCTCTCTCTCTCTTCGTTTTGATTACCTGGTGCAGTAAGCTAGCTTCAAACGAGTCGCAAAAAGCTTCTTCTTCTCCTCGAGCGAGTTGCAACGAAAGTCACATAGCTAGACATCGTTCTTCCTTTGCCACCTTTGGTGACGTGCTTCGCCTCCTTTGGATTTGAAGTCACAAGCTTTAAGAAAGAGACTATTTGATTTTTAAAAAAGAACATATTTTTAATATCCATAATAGATTTTAAAATAGTTACTTTTTCGTCAATACCTTCAAAACAATCTTTATAGAATACTATAGCACCCACCACTGCTTGTTCGAGTGTTGGAGAGTCGGCTGGGCTTTGCCCAGGTGCCGGGTTCGAATCCATTGGGCGACAGTGCCAGCCTTAATTGTCGGCTTAGGTAAATAGTGTGGTTTGTCCATTTGTCTGCTAAGTCGACTGGGCTTTCTCGTCCCCAAAAAAGAAAAATAAAAAACAGCTACAGCAGTTCCGAGACGGACTGTCAATGTGAAATGTGTTTTTTTTTTTTTTTTTTTTGGGAATATTTGGGGCATCAGCCCGATTCATTGATGAAAAAAAATTACAGTAAGGAAAACAATTGCAACTCACACAAAATTGTGAAGCAATTGACAAAATGCTATCAGCTTGGCTGCTGAAGAAACAAAAAACCTATGGAACTGTGAAAATACAAGTAAGGAAAGCAAAATGTTAAGCAAAATTATATTAAGGACTCAGATAAGCAATCAACAGGAAAACACCCAGGAAACCGAAAATCCCCTGGTTGCCAGGAGGAAGAACATCAGCGACAGGCCGTCCAAAGGGGATAAAGTAGATTGCAATCATCATAGTCCTTCAAAACACCAGCCAGCCCCTGGTTGCTCAAAAAGCCGGCCAAGAGGCAGCAGAATACCTTCCACAGCAAAGGCAAAGATCAAGTGAGCATATCCTGAAAACAAGATTTCTTGAAACTCTTAAGGTAAACCGCCCGTTTAATCTTAGATGAAATGACATTAATATTTTCCAAACAGTTGCCAAATAATCTGTCGTTCCTGGATCTCCAAATGAAGTAAACAATAGCAGACAGCGTTAAAAAGGAGAAGTTCTTCCTGTTGCTATCAGCAACCTCAATATCATTATAGGTTTGCCATAAATTAGGCCTAAACAGCATGGATTGCATTCTGGGAAAGAACCTCAGCAGAATATTAAACGAGAAATCACATTCAAAGAACAAATGGTTCTGGGTCTCAACATTTATTTTGCAAAAAACGTAGAGGGGACAAACCGGAATGCCCCTAGCAGCTAGAGCAGATGCAGTTTTGAGGCCATCCCTAAAAGCAATCCAGGAGTAAACAGCAAACCGAAGGGAGCTATGTTTATGCCAAACAAAATTATACCAATTAACCTTCTCCACATCCTCATAGAAGTCATGACTAAATTTTTTGAAAGAAGGTTTAGAAGGTGCAATCCAACAGCAATCCTCCATCCCAGCAGAAATGGGGACAGACCGAATCAAATCAGCAATATGGGCAGGCAAAGAAGCAGGAAGAGTCCAGGAACCGTTAGTAATATGTTTACAAACAGGCACATTAGCTTTGGAGATCAAAAATTCGAGCTTATCCTGCTTCAGACGATCAGCCACCGATAAACCAAGGCACCAAGGATCCCAGAAAAAAGAAAGATTACTAGTAGGAATAATTTTGAAGTTCAAAGAATGCAAAAGGCTCTTAGCCACATCGCATAAGTTTTTCCAGTAAGAAGAGCATTTAGTAATCTGAGTATTCCAAATGGATCCATATTTTTCTTTCCACCAACTGAAAAGATAACTTTTAGAGCTATAAAATCTCCATATAATATTGCAGCCACAAGCATAATATAAGGCTTCAATAGAGGGGATGCCCAGCCCCCCATAAATCTTAGGTTTGCAGGTATCCTTCCAAGAGATGAGGTGCATTTTACGTTTTTGGATCTCCCCATAAAAAAGAAATCTAGAGCAGAGGCTTTTAATCTTCTTGATACAGGTTTTGGGTAGCATAGTCCCACGGACCCAATACAGCAAGATGCTGTTAATGGTGTGTTTAAGGTATTGAAGTCTACCGGCCATAGATAGGGATCTCGCTTTCCAGCCATCTAAGGATGTCGTGATCCTAAGCAGAAGGGGCTGAAAGTCAGCAATTTTCAGTTTCCTATGGAAAATAGGAATGCCCAAATATTTAATAGGGCTGGATGATATGGGGATATTCAAGGTATAACTAATGGCCTGCTCCTGAGAAGAGTTCTTAGAAAAAACAATTTTGCTTTTGCTGCTATTGACCATTAAACCCGAGAGATTAAAGAAGTCATCAAGGATGCAGTTCAGATGCTGAGCATTCTCCCGAGTAGCATTAGCAAAAACTAAAAGATCATCCGCGTATAAGAGATGAGAGAAATAGGTGCTGCCAGTTTTCAGACCCAAGAGGGAGTTGCTGTTTGAGGCCTCTTCAAAAAGAGATGATAAGCAGTCCATAGCAATACAGAACAGGTAAGGGGATAACGGGCAACCTTGCCTGAGGCCTGAGGAGGAAGAAAAATATCCTTCAAGCCCCCCATTAATGGAGACAGAGAAGTAAACGTCAGAGATACAACTATTGATCCAGGAAACAAAAATTTCAGGGAATCCCTTGGCAAGCAAACGATCAATCAAGAATTTCCTGGAAACCGTGTCAAATGCCTTGTGGATATCAAATTTAGCACAGAAAAATTGATCTTTGCGACTGGAATTGAATTCTTTGAGGAGCTCATCCGCTAAAAGAATATTATCAGAAATAACTCTCCCCATAATGAAACCAGATTGGCTAGGATGTATAATAAAAGGCATAACATCTTTCAAACGGTTGGCAAGAATCTTGGCTATAATCTTATAAAAGGTGTTGCATAGGGAGATAGGCCGGAAATCTGCAATGTCTTGAGCATGAGGCCTTTTGGGTATGAGAGCTATGGCCGTAGCTTTAGCATGCTTAGGCATAGTGCCAGTCAAAAAGAAATTCATCACTGCATCAGAAATTTGACTGCCAATAGTATTCCAAGTGGATTTATAAAATTCAAATGTGTAACCATCAGGGCCGGGTGCTGAGCTGGCAGGGGAGGAGAAGATAACATTTTTAATTTCATCCATGGAAACAGGGGCAACCAAGCCAGGAATGGAGCTAGGAGGGAGCAGGTAATGAATTGGAGGTGCCCTGCTATGATGAGTATTAGGAGCAGCCGCGTTAAAGACCTTTTGAAAATGGTTGACAATGGCCCTATTGATGTCAACAGGATTATAAAAAGTTCCCTCAACCGTAGAGATGCATTTGATTTGATTTGAATTATGTCTGACATTAATCCTGGAATATAAAAACTTCAAATCATCCTCCCCATTTGAAAGCCACTTAGCTTTAGCCCTTTGAATAATCCAGGACGACCAATCAGAGTTTTTAACCGCAAGCTTGTGGTTAATATCTTTAAGGGCCAGATTGAGATCAGAATCAAGAGGATTAGCCTGAATTTGACATAAAAGGTTGCTTTGCAAGAATGTAAGATCAGAAATATCAATTTGTAGGGAGTTGGAAGTGACCCAATTCTTGGATTTCAGACTAATCTTAAGTGTCTTAAGCTTCTGGAGAAAAGCATGAATAGGACTGCTGTGAAATCTTTGAGAGAAGACCTGAATAAGAGAATCCCAAAACTCAGAATTAGCCAGCCAATAATTCTTAAAAAGAAATCTATGATTCTTGCGTTTGCTTTGATCCATTTGTAAAATGATAGGCGAATGATCAGAAATCTGAGGGTTGTCCACAAGATAGAAGGATGAAGGAAAATTTCCAAGCCAACAGTCGTTAACCAACATCCTATCTAATTTAATGTGAATTGGGTTATCGGTCCTTTGGTTATACCAAGTAAAATAATGGCCAATGGAAGACAGATCATGAACAGCAATATTGAATATCAAATTGTTGAAATCAGCCACTTTGCTACTAGTAAGTAAGGAACCACCGGCCTTCTCATTAGGGGATCTGCAGCAGTTAAAGTCCCCTAGGATAATCCAGGGGGAAGTAATACCAATGGCAATATCAGCAAGGTCCTTCCATAACTTAAGCCTTTCCTCCAAATCATTAGACGCATAAACGACAGAAACACAGTAGGTTTCCGTAGAGCCAGAAAAAACCAATCCATGTATTAATTGGCTTGAAGTAAAAACAGGTTTGAAACTCACAGATGAAGAGTTCCACTTAATCCATATGCGACCAGGGGAGGCATAATCAAAATTATCATAAGAGCCTTCAGCAGAGAAAACAGTGTGAGAAGAAATAAACCAGGGATCGCAGAGAGAAGTCAGAGAGATTCTTGTTTCCAATAGGAAGAGCAAGTCAAGGTCAAAGTTTTTGACTAAGTTTTTACAACATAAAACTTTGTCGGGGCTATTGAATCCACGGGTGTTCCATGAAGCCAGGAGTGGGAAGCTGGTCATTGGGATTTTGAGGTGGGTGTTGTGGCCTTTTTGGCCGATTTGGCTCTTGTCGATTTGGCTGTGGAATTTGTGTTGACAATTGGTTGTTTAGTTTGACTATTACTGGTAGCCATGGTTTTATTGGATGTATCTGCTGGGTTGTTTGGGTTATCGTGGGGGTTGGAAGAGGAAGAAGGTAAGGTAATTACTTGGGAAGTGGCTGACTCAGGAGCCGGGTCTTGGTCATTAAGGGCATCAAACTTGTTTTTAGTCGGGACAGGTGGGGAGGTAGACACAGTGGTAGGTGAAAAAGTAATGGTGTTGGGTGAGGGGGGAATAAAGTCTTCTGAAGGGGAATTAAGGTTAGGAATGAGGGTGTTTATTTCAACAGATGCAGGAGCAGAGGCTATTGAAAGAGAGGTGGATGGTTGGGTTGTAGGAGGTAGAGGTTGAGGCTGTGGAAGAGTTTGAGCCTGCGGTTGAGAGATCTGCTGGGGCTGCGGCTGAGGCTGGAAGGTAGAGGAGTTGGGAGGTTTAGGAATGTTCAGTCTAGGGGGAAGTTTCCGGGGTTTACGGCTAGTGCTTCTCCCACGGTTTTGGGTTGTTTCGGTGGTCTGAGGGGTTGGGTTTTTAGGGCAGGCATTAGGGGCATGCATGATTGAGTTACAAAAGGAGCAGTGTGTAGGCTTCCAGTCGTAAAGCACAGTGAGGGGAAAGGTTTTGTCATCCACCGTGTAGTAGATCACATCAGGTAAGGGGGAGGAACTACTCACCTGGACGCACACCCGAGCAAAGGTGAGCCTCGTTTTGGCAGCTGTTAAAGCGTCAACAGCAAGCGGGATGCCGACGCAGCTCGCAATCTTTGAGATCCCCTCCGGCGTCCAGCAAGACAGAGGAAAATTTTTGATCTTGATCCACAGGGGAATCGAAGGGAACTCCTCGCGAACAGGGATGAAATCCAGAGTCCACTTCTGAAGGATGAATGGTTTTCCAAAGAAAAACCAGGGGCCACCCGACCAGGCCATGTCAAAATCCTCCCGATTATTGAACTTGAGCAGAAAGAACCCATCATCTAAGGTAAGCAGAGAGAGGGATCCTTTCAAGTTCCAGGCTTTTTTGATCGTTGCGAGTAAAGCTTCATAGTACGGACGCCTTCCGATGGAGTATCCGACTAGAGAGAGGGACCATTCAGATGATCCAGCGGTGAACTGTGCGGAGGTGAAATGAGCAGTGGCATTCTCAGTGGGGAAGTGAGAGATGGAAGAGGTAAATTCATTGGAAACAAGGGGCTGGGTAGCAATAAGGCTCTTCCAATCTTTAAGAAGGAGAGTGGAAGAGGATGATGAGGGGGTGTAGAGCGGAGGGGGGGGGGAAAGCGGAGGACATCCCAGGGGAGGATCTCCCCAAGAGGAAGGCGGTGGCGGCCAGAAAAGCACGGACCAAGCCAAACCCTAGCAGAGAAGTTTTTCAATGTGAAATGTGTTTACTACTCAAGTGTGTGCTTATTTGTGCAGGAAGGAGATCTTTATCGGGATTTACTTCTTTTTGGTTCCAAAGCCTTTTTCAGAATCATGAGAAAGAAATCTAGTTTACATATGTATTTTTAAATTTAATATGAATAATTTTTAATTTATGTTATATATTTAATTAGATATAATATATACATATGAATAGTATACAAAATTTACATATAAAAAAATTATACCCTATAAATTTATGTTATATTATTTACTATTAAAAATAGAAAAAAGTGAATTTTTATATTATCTAATCAAAAAAAATGAAAAATAATAGATAAAAATAAAATATTATTTGTATTATTAAAGTTCAATAAAAATTATAAGTAAAAATATGTTGTATGTACATAGTGAGCTTGAGAACTTCACTTTAATTTTTTAGTCCCACATCACCTATAATTTATATGTTAGCAGTATTTTTATTTATATAAGTTTTTTTTTTATTCATATAGGAAAATAAGTCACATGAGTTAATGGGCCATGCAATAAAGTATAATTGATGTTTTTTTAACAAATTAATATTATAAAAATTGTTAATACTCATTTTATAACTAAAATATATAAATTTAAATTAATTTATTAAGTATAATATTTAATAATAAATGTATTAATTTAATTCATTTTATAATACAATAGTCAAACTGGTTTTTGAAAACCGGCTCTAATTTGCGATTAATCGGTTGAATCATCAGTTCAAGGCTAAGAGCATTAGGGAATTTGTTGGTAATTACTATGCTTATTATAGTTTTTACTAATTAGTTATTTTGTTTTACTAATTAGTTATTTTGTACAAAAAAATTTAATGAATTGAATTAGACTTGTTTTTTTATTATAACTAGTTTTATTGCACGTGCATTAAATGCATGTGAATAAAAATTTATATTATAAATATTTTCATTATAGCATCATTGTTAAGATGAAAAAAAATATTAAGATTATCACTATAAGTAGTTATAATCATTAATATTTACTTGCATAGGAGAAAATATTTTTCAATAGGAAAGACATTATTGAGAAAAAAACTTAAATAGAATTAAAATTACAATATTAATATAAAATATAATATTGACACAAAATAAAAATAACAATAAAATAAAGTAAAATGAATAGGTATGTAAATTCAATTTCTGAATGGAGATAAATGGATCATGATATAGCAATATAAAATATAAAATGATTAAAAATGATCAATTCTCGAAGTAAATATATCCATTAGAGAATCAAAGCAATATTAAAGCATGGTCTTATATCTTGACTTCAATAAATTAGAAGTTTAAGAAGGAAAAGACCAATTAAAAAATATAAAGCAAATGAAATAAAAAATAAAATATATATTGACATATTTAAGTGGGAATATTAAATACAACAAATTACAAAAAAAAAAAATACAAATAACAATTAACACAAATTCATGTATAACTACAAGTAGAAGAGAAATTGTTGAAAGATTAGACTATAAATAATTCACTAAATCTCTTTTTCGCTACAAGCATGTGAAATCGAAAGAAGGCAAAGAAACTTCTTTAGTGACTCTTTAAAAAAATTTCTTTGAAGCATATGAAATAGACTTGGACAAAGTTGTAAAAGAAGGCAATTATCAAGTTCCCATCATAACTCACAATCTTGTATCATGAAGAACTCGTCACCTTCCAAATTAACATGTAAAAAGTCTTATTACTGATTCATTATTTAAATCCATTAATTGTGCTTGCTTCCAAAGGATTGAAGAGAGAACTAAATGGCTCAATATTAACATTTAATCCAAAATTATTTTCATCATATTAAACTCAATAAAGATCACAAAAAAAAGATTAAAAATATTATAGATAATGCAAATGTACAAAATGTTTTATGGTATGATGGAGAGTTGTGTTTATATGAACTCAAATAATAAATTTATTGAGTTTCTTTAACATAATTTAATATATAGTTATACACTTGCTACATCCATATGAAGAAGTGGTTGTAGGAACAATTACAAAAAATTTAAAGCATCTATAGTAGGTAGACACAAATCCAAAACATGCAATATAATCTAAATAATGGATCAATATACTTAAAAAATAATTATTTTTTAGCATCAATTAAATAAAAATGATTTATTAATAATTAATATACTTTTTAAAGTAGGTGCGTAGTTAATGAATGAACATCAAATTTTTGGTATACTTTGATATCAGATATACATGTTATAGATAAATCATAATTAGCAACAAATGACAACAAAAATAATTGCATTCACACCTTTATTAAATATACCGATTGCTTCAGTTCCTATAAAACATAGTAAAATTGCTACTCATTTACAAATGTACATTGATTTTTTAGGAATACAAGGTGATCAAATATCATATTTGACATCAGTAATAAAAATATTGCAAAGTTGATGAGCATACACTGAAAAAGCTCAATATAATAAAAGCTACCATCCTCAATGACTATTAAATCCAAAATTATGAAAAAAAAATATTGGATGATGGATAGATCAATTATGAATATTCTCAAATGTAAAAGACTCAGAACAGTAGACACTCAATAAGACTTGCTCCCATCCTTTCATAAATAAAAAATAATATTT
Source organism: Dendrobium huoshanense (assembly GCA_016618105.1). Taxonomy (NCBI): domain Eukaryota; kingdom Viridiplantae; phylum Streptophyta; class Magnoliopsida; order Asparagales; family Orchidaceae; genus Dendrobium; species Dendrobium huoshanense. The sequence continues at coordinate 28,147,201 of CM028347.1, forward strand.
TTTTTTCATAAACAATAAACTCTACTATAGTACAATCACAACTAACAAACGGACGACAATCTAATGATAATATATGTATTTTTAAATATATAATAACATGAAATCTATAAAAAATTTTATAAAAAATATGAAAAAAGATGCACTTCAAAAAGTAATTAAGAACAATTCTAATGCACCTTATACATCATAAAAGCGTCAATCACATGTCATGGAGCCCAAAACTACAACCTGCAATATGCAAAATTTCCCCAAATGCGAGCTTTCCCATCTATAGATCGAGCCGCTAATGAACTATCTTTTGTCCATCAGATCAAACTGGATTGAGGTCACTGCATAATAGATAACAAATCAATTAGCTAACAATACACATATGCATAAATCATAGTTATTGTTAGAAAAGAATCTGACAAATTTATCACACCCCAATTTCCACAAAAGAATATTTTTATCAACATAAGATGATAGTAAATCCTGCAAACAACAATCATTCATAATTAGAAATATGAAATGAAAGTTATTAGATATAAATTACTTTACATAAATATTATTGCTAAGAATGCATTAAGTTTAGAGAATGTTTTCAAGTTTATACTTACCATGTCATTAGACCATGCCCATTATGACTGTGGAATTCATATAAATATTTCTCAGACATTTCAAAATATCTTGAGAAATGATAACACAAGTTGAATTTGACATTCTTTGCTTACTCTTAGAATTGATCAAACTTTTATTATCAGTATAGAGAGTTAAAAGTTCCTAGTTTTTGTTCATACTAAAATAAATACAATAAAAGTCGTCAACAGGAATATCATTTGCATTGGTCTTTTGACAGTCCACCTTCCATACTCTCACAAATCTATCTTCACCCATACTTGTCAAGTACTCTCCAAGTAGATTATACAAAATTGAGGAATTCTTTCTTATGAATTTAACATATCTCTCATGTAGTTATTAGTTGTTTTATTTGCTTCATTCCTGAATTTTCTTCAAATGGGGATTGACGGACTTTTTGTTTGAGGTAACCTATCTGCAAACGTGTGTTGCATGCCATTTAACTGAAAGGCTATCAACAGGTTCAAATATATATTAAGATTATTACATGTTTTGGTGTTCTTAGTTATTATTTTGACTCCATTGCTTTTTGTTTTTCCTGCTTATTTCTAATTTTTTTTTGTGGACTATGATGTTTTTGATCTCATGATTGTATAAGATTATTTATTATCAATGTATGCTTGATGAAGGTTATACATGAAACATTGTCTTTTAACTTTTCATAATTTCTAATTCATAATTGTTTGGAGGCCTATCTAAATGTCAGAAGAGATATTCTTGATAAACTTTCTTGATGGAAGATGATGCTATCTGCATTTGGATAAAGTTTTGCATCTCGAACTTTTTATAGCTGTAATATTTAGTTTGGACAAATGTACTGACAAATTTAATATTGCATATATTGAAAAATCCTATGAAGAAAATCTTATGGATTCCATTGCTATAAGTTAATTTTGTTTTGTATTGTTCCATTGCTCTTCTTGATTTGCATATTATTTTATTGTATATGAACTAGGCGATTATTAACAACAAGCTTATCACAAGATCATGTTTTGATGCTGAGGGCGTTGGAGTTTAATAAGATTAGTTTTCGTGACCACAATGAATTAGGGAATATGAATTGAAAACTTCTAAAATTAAATTTAGAACTATCCAGACTCCAATTTCAGTAAACTTATAATCAAATTGAATATATTACGGTAATATATTTTCTTTCTTGCTTTAAAAATGTTACGAAGTTTTTGTAATTATGCTTATAGTAAGTTGCATAAAGAATTGACTTTATTTATGTTGATCTCGAAAGAAAGAACTAGTTATGAAGGTATAAAGTGTTGTTCAAGTAGGTTATTTGTCAATTTTTTAACTAAGGAGCTAGGAAATTTAATTAAAGAGCTAGGGTATTTGCCAATTTATAAAGGTATAAAGTCTAATAGAGATGAGCCTATGAACTATAGGACACGAAGAACGTTGAACTGATTAGAGAAAAGCTAAGAAACCTAACAAAATAATATATTCATAAGGAGAAAATTGAAAATATACAAAAGCAGAAATTAAAATATAACTATATAAGAAGCAATCAAATCAAAATATACAAAAACAATTATGCACATATAAATTAATTACCTTATATTTGAAACAGAAAGAGTACAAATCCTTCGAAGTCGAAATAGTAGAGATCAAGAAACTAAATGCAAACAACGAAACGAAAACATGTGAGGATATATTAAGCAAATATACGAAAACAGGGAGAGTAGCTTCGACGTTTACCCACTGGGCCGAGAAGACTGTTTTCAAAGGGTCCAATGGTTTCATGTGAATTAAAAAAAAAAACTGAAATGCAAGAGGCAAAATGGAGAGGGAGAGTAGATTCGACGGTTACCGGGATGACCGTTTCGGGAGGGTTCAATGATTTCATTTATTTTCAAAAAAAAAAAAAAAAAGAAATGCGACAGGCGAAACATTACCGAATGGTTCCACGGAGAAGACGAAGCTAGCTAGGGCCAGAGAACGGAGGAAACAAGATCGTAAAATAAAAGGTAATGGAGGGAATACGAATTATTTGGTTTAAATGAATGCAACACTATTATGTTATAATTAATTAAGCATATGGTTTAAATGCAATTTTGAATTAATCACTTCTCAAATTAAATTTATGAATTTATTTGGCGCATGAGAATTGATCCGTCTTTTTTTTTTTTTTTTTGGGAAATCCGTCTTGAAGTAATGACATCTCAAATAGAATTATGTTATTATTAATCTTTAAATCCATCTTGAATTAATAACTTCTCAGAATTTTTTATTAATTAAGCAGCATATGGCGCATAAGAATAGAACCGTCTTGAATTAATCACTTTTCAAATTGAATTTATTATTAATTAAGCAGCACTATTATGTTATTAATCTTTAAATAATAATTATATTTTTTTAAATAAATATTTTCTAATAAGTGTTAAATGATAAAATTTGAAGAGTCATATGTAAACGTTGTAGATTAATTTAAAATTTAGAGATAAACGATATAAATTTGTTATGAGTGAAATCCTAAGCCACCTTTATATAACAGTATAGATTTATATGGAATATGTTTGATAGTTAAAAAATGTGTAAGAAACTGAATATTAACATGTTTAAAGAATCTTATTGTGCACCTATTTACTAATGAAATAAAAGCTTTTTTCCTCGTCGCTTCTTCTCCTTCCTCAATATTCTAATGTTGCTGTGCATTATAATAAAACTATCATTTTGATTGGCGCCTCTTTGAATTCCACTCACCTTTCTTATTCAACTCAACTTCTTGTGCTATTCACATCCCGCTTGGCTACTTCACCTTTTTTTGTTCATCGTGCTTCAATTGAAGAAGAGTTTTGAAAGAACACCTGAAGAAGCTTCTTTGTCTGGAGCTTGTGAGTTCTGAGTTCTGGCATCATTTTGGAATAAAAAAAATATTTTTTTTTTATGAAAGGATTGTTGACGATTTCGATTTTCTGATAATGCCCAGATTTGATTTACTTCAATATATGCTCTCACTCGCACCTTTCTTGTTACTTATTTTTCTTGTCCCTTCGCTATTTTTATTCTGAGATGGGATTTGGTGGTTATGGGTTTCTTGTGGATTTGAGGTTTTACATCGGTTTGGTGTGAATAGAATTGTTAGGATTATGAAAGGAGGCTGTTTTTCTTCTCTTCCTGTCAGATTGGTCTCCCGTCTATTTTTATTTGAGACGATCTTAGTTGGAAAACTTCATGCTTTATTTCTTTTTTTCCTCAACTTGTTGGTGGTTCTCGCCTCTCATTTTCTGTTTTTGGATGATGGAAGCTGAAAGGGGATATTCTGGGATTGTGATTTCTTTTTATTCGAATCGAATTGGAACTTTTTCAAACATGTTTTGGATGCTTTTTCTTTTGTCTAAAAAGAATGGACACCTTCTAATCAAAGAGAGAAAAATGAGAGGAGATAACCAACAAAAAGAAGAGAAAGAAGGATGAAATAAAGCATAAAACTTTCCAACTAAAGTCGTCGTAAATAAAAAATAGGTAGGAGACCAAACTGATAGGAATGAAAGAAAAGCAGCCATCTTCCATAATCCTAACAATTCTATTCACATCAAAACTGATCTAAAACTTAAAATCCACAGGAAACCCATTAATAAACTACCAAAACCCATCTCAGAATAAAAAAAATGATGGGGAGAGAAAATGAACTCACAAGAAAGGTGGAGTGAGAGCATAAACTGAAGTAAATCAAAGTTGGGCACCATCTTAAAATCAAAATCATCAACAATGCCTCCATGAAAAAAATATAAATTTGTTTATTCCAAGATGATGCTAGAACTAATAACTCACAATATTTGACGGCACGCAAAGTTGTGGCGAGCTCCTGGCGAAGGAGCTTCTTTCGAAACTCTTCTACATGCGACACGGGAAGCCGAATAAGAAAGGTGAAGTAGCCAAGCGGCATAGTTGTTTGGATACTAATAGAAATGTAAATATATCAGCCTTTTGAAATATTTTTTTTTTTTTTTTTTTTGGGAAAGTTTAGAGGCGTTAGCCCATTTCATTGCTATAAAATAAGATTACAAGTAAAAAGTTGACTATACCACAACCGTCCAGTATAATCCAACATTCAGATATTATAAAGCAACAATAAAAGGAAAAATACAATCAACCTATCAGCATTTGCTGCAGAAGTAAGACAAAAATACATTCCATAAACAAAATTGCAACAGGACCAGTCAATCACAAAGCCAAAACTGATTGACAGATAGGAAGAAGATTGCAAGCAGGCAACAGCCACAGCCAAAAAACACCAATGCTCGAGAGGCCAGAAGTTCATGGAATCAGAAATAAGAAAATTGGATTGCAGCGAAGAGATTGATCCCTGGTTGCCCCAAAGGCCCTCCAAGGGATCCAGTCGAGAGAGCATCATCATCGTCCAGGAACGGCCAATGCAGAAATATTTTTTGAATAATACATCTATGTATAATTGTTTTAAGGTATTTTTTCTCCTTTTTTATACAATATATATGTCAAAGAATTTTTTCTATGAATTGCATTGGATTTTTTAATATTTAGTGAGATGTATATAATTTAGGCGCACTTTAACTTCTTTTATAATCGATAAATCTTGGTTGCACAATTAGAGGCAATTTATATCTATATTATCTTAATTAATATGTGAAATTTTAATTTAAAATGATGTGCAATTAACTTTGACTTTCGAAAAATACATTTATGTTACCCGTATTCTAAAATTACTAGTTTTTTTTCCTTTATTAAGCATCTTATTTTTTGAAGTTAAAATATATTATCTTGATTTAATATTTGGTCCTGCTTATATTTAGTTATATAAATTTATGCAAGTTATTTATATATTTTTGTCAATCTCTTATATATGTTACTTCTCTCAAATTACTATGATAGGTGCTTTGGGTTATAACATGTATTGTGCTGGGCTTTATACTTGACATCTCTTATGTTGTTTTCAAAATTTATTTATCTAGAAATCTGAGACTGGGTAGAAAAAAATAGTTGTTTTCTCAATAATGCCTTTTCCTACGGGAAAATATTTTCTCATATGCATTTATCAGCCATTGCTAATTCCAAAATATCTATATCATTTATTACTAAAATCAAACTGGATTCTGGTGTCTGGTGCGATGATCAAGATATGATTCAACTATATCACATTTCCATAAGGGTTTCAGGTGTTCCAACGTGGTTGTGAACATTTCTCACCCTCGTATTATCGCTTCTCTTATGCCTCTTTGGATAATTCTAGCACTCCAAAATCTCGGATGAGAGTTAAATTTTTGTACTTACATGATGGATATGAACAAATATTTCGTGGTTGCCCTAATGATTTTACTATTATCTTCTTCCAAATGTTTTGGCTCATCATTAAGGAAGATCTCTGCAAAGCCTTTGTGGCATTTTTTAATGGGAATTTTATGCCTAAGTTTTTTGGTTGCACTTCGATTATTCTTGTTCCTAAAAAGGATAATCCCGAAAATTTAAATGACTTCAGACACATTAGCCTTTACACCACTTTTAATTAATAATCTGTTATCTAAAATTTTGGCTTCTATATTAGTAATTATTCTTCCTAATATTATTTCTTTGAAGCAAATTAGGTCTGTTAAGGGCAAAAATATTTCAGATAATATTCTACTTGCTCTAGAGATAATTCATGACATTAATATCAAAGTGTTTGGTCATAATTCCATCATCAAGCTTGATATCTTTAAAGCTTATGATAACAACAATTGGTTTTCCATGTCTAATATTCTTCTTCTTTTTGGTTTTGATGTTAATTGCATCAATCTTATTAAATGTATTGTTGAGAATATTTTGGTTTTCTATCATTATTAATGTCAAATCTTAAGGTTTTTTCAAAAGTGCACAGGGTGTTAGACAAGGAGATCCTCTTTCTTTTGCTTTGTATATCATTATTGTTGAATACTTATTTAGAGGTTTATCATGTTACTTTTCTTTATCTAAAAGTTTATCTCATAAAATTTATGGCGGTCTTAACTCATCCCATCTGTGATTTGCTGATAACATTATTCTTTTTTGCAATTGGTCTATTAAATGCATAAAAATGATCAATAAATTGCTTAATAGTTTTGAAAATTAAAGTGGTCTTAAATTTAAGAATAATAAAAGAACTTTAATGTAGGAAATATCATGTCATTAGTGCAATGTAACAATATTAGTTTGATTAATGATTTTGAATATCAAGCACTTCCTATTTTCTACATCTGCACTCCCCTACATAAAGGTCATAAAAAATATTTTCTTTTTGATTAAATGTTGCTAGTAATTCTAAAAGGCCCTTTGTCCAGGAATTTAAAATCAAATCCTTGGGGCTAACTTGTCTTGATCAAGAGTGTCCTTTGCCCCATGCCCATATATCTCATTAAAAATCTGAACTCCACTCTTCAAGTTTGTGATAGATTGACAAGCTTATTAATAAGCTTTTTTGGGGCTCTGCTTTTAACTCCAAAAAGATCCATTTATATAATTGGAAGGCTTGCACTATATCTTTTAATGAGGGTGGTTTAGGTTGTATGCCCATTTCTAATCTTATTAAAGGATTCTCCTAAAAAAAATGGTGGACGTTTAGAGCTAATGATTCTCTCTATGCTAATTTTATGAAACTTAAATACTATAAAAATAATCATTCTCTTATCGATCCCTTTAAGATGGGTAATTCCTTGATTTGGAGAAGACATTGTAATGTTAAATGGCATGGTGAACCTACCATATAATAGGGTATTAGGAATGGATAGTCCCATTTATGGCAAAATTATTGGACTGGTGTGGAATTTCTTGATTCTCTCCTCAACACTCATTCTACCTCTTCTTTGACAATTTTTAATTTCATTAAAGATAATTACTGGTGTAACAATCTTCTTTAGGATTATTTTCCTCAAAGCTTTATGGAGGTCACTTTTGACATTCTCATTAATCCTAATTCTAATAACCTCCCTTTGTTTAAATACTCTAGGAATGGTGAATTTGATTTTAAGAATGTGTGGCATTACTTTAGGATTAAAAAGGACTATAGTCCTCTTTTTGATAAAAGCTGAAACTCTTCCACTCTTAATATTTTTATTTTTTACTTTGAGAATTTGGAAAAGATATGTTCTTGTTGACTCTAAGTTGAAAGAAAAAGGCATTTTCTTGGTTTTTAAATGTTAATGTTGTTATCATATTGAAACTTCGAGGCATATTTTTTTGGCTAGACCTACTGCTTCTTGGGTTTGGATTGAGCTGGATGAAGATCTTGGTTTGAATATTTTCTCAAGTAATTATAACTTTTTTTCCTTCTTAGCTCTCTAGTTTTTCAAATGACCGTAAGGTCATATCCTTATGGTTATTCCTTAGGTGGTTTTCTAGTTGTTATGTAATGAAAGGAATAATTGTAAGCATAATGGTATTAATATGAGTCATGCTACGGTTCTAATCTCCTTAAAAAGAAAAATCTTACATCTTTTAAATGTTAATATGTTGGCCTTTAAGAATTTCAGAGGGATGGATGATTGGGCCTTTCTTCCATATTGATTGCTCTTTTACTAGTAGGTTTCTTCTCCCATGATCGTGTAGTGGAATGAACCCCTTAATTATGATGTCAAACTTAACATTGATGATTCTATCTCTCATAATGGTTGTGGTTGTGGTGTCCTTATTCATTATTATGATGGTGCTTTCCTGATTGTTTTTTCCTATAACATTCCTAATTGCAATGTTATTTATATTGAGTTGACACTCTTTATAAGGGCTTTTTATTATGTATTGATAATAACTTCTAGAATCTTTGGATTGAAACTAACTCTTTGGTTAATGCCAAAAGTTGTTCTAAAGCTAAAAGTTTTTACTTATTTAACAAAATAATGAATCTTCTTTATAGATTTAATTTTAATATTACCCATATCTTGAGGGGATGCAATGTTGGTGCTGATTGGTTTGCCAAGTTTGGCTCCAAGTTAAATAACACTATTTTATATAATAAAAATTCTATTCATATAACTCTCAAGGGTAAAATCAATCTTGAAGATTTGGGTGTGCCATATATCAGAAATTAGTTGTTTATGATGGATACTTTTGTTTTTAGCTTTTACCTTCCATTTGTCTTCCCGATTTAGTGCCTTTGCTTATTCTGCTTGGTTTGTCTATTTGGTTTTTGTAGTTGATTTTGCGTCTTTTGATGGAAGGTACTTCTTCTTCTTCTTTTTTTTGGATGGAATATGAGTTTCTTTGCTTATCTTTCTTTTCTTATGAGTATACTTTCTATGGACGTTGAATTCTTTTGTAAGATCTGGGTGATTTTTTATGGACCACTTTTTCTTGCATATGTTTTTATTTTTTTTTTGTTGGCTCTTTTTTTTACTCTTATCGATGTGATCTATTTACCTTTTTTTTAATATATTAATTTTCGTTTTAATCCTATTGTGGTTTGGATAGTATTTTTGGGCAATATTGTCTTTATCTAATGTTTGGGAAGACCCTTTATTGCTGCCTGTTCTGCTATCCACTTCATTTATGTTGGATAATGGTGGTCTTTGATTTATGAGGTATGGAAGTTCTATATTATGGTGTCATTCTTGGTGTTGATTGGCTATTTTCCATCTGGGGGATGTAATATTTCAAACTGCTCCAGTATCGTCCAGGCCGATCTGGGATCGTCCTGGGACGATCTGTGGATTTCAGCTCCAGGTTTTGCCCAGAATTTGCTCTAAGTGATTTCCTGTAGGGATCGTCCAGGCCGATCGAGGCATCGTCCCGGGACGATCAGTGGATGGCACAAGTCAGTGAGTAGAGGTTTTTATCGCCTATGAATAGTAAACATCGGCCTGAAAAATCGTCCCAGGACGATGGGTTTTGGTCTGATCGTCCAGGCCAATCTGGACGATCGGCCGGGCCGATCTGTGTATTATAAAGCTGATTTGAGACATTTTGGAGAGAGAGAAATATTAAAAAAATAAATATCTGATTTTTCGTCTGAGGAGAGAGAAAAAGAAGCTTTTGGAAAAGTTGATTTCGGGAAGACGCGGAGCCGTTTTCGATCGAAGTGACTGTTGAAGAATTTGCTGTGCTCGAGGTAAGGCACATTCCGTCTTTCTCAATTTTCAGTTCCGTCGCGGTTGGCGGTATTTTTCTGTCCGGATTTAGTTTTCGTTACGGTTTTTCGTCCGTATCTTTTGATTGGTTCAGTTTTTACCGCGTAACTTTCCGTATATCGTTGCCGTGCCGGGTGTGCACGTTTTGATTATATTTTGAAGATTTTCGTCCGGGTATTTTTGATTCGACTGTGTTTTTAGTCGACCTGATTTTTCTGTGAAATTGGAAATTATCTGTTCAGTAGAATAAATGTTCTGGAATGTGATTATCTATATTCTGTGCGAATTCGGTGAATTTTCTTTGCAGGAATTTTTGTGTAAATTCTGTATACTGCCGTTGTGCTGCCCGATTTTCGGGTAATTTCTGAAATGTCCGAATTTCTTCTGAATTGAAATGCTATGTGATTAAGCTATACAAAGGGAGTTATAAGGGGCCTAAATCCTATGAGATTCAGTTAGTGAAAGGGGAAATCTGAAATGAGCTCAAATCTGAAATCTGATATCTGTTTCGTTCCGGATCCGATGAATTCTGTTCTGGTGCTATAAGCACATCTGTTTTGGTGCCGTGAGCACAAAGGGAGACATAAGGGGCCTGGATCCTATGAGATTCAGTCAGTGTCTGGGAAGGGAGGCATAAGGGGCCGGAATCCGTAGAGATTCCGTCAGTGTCAGGGCATTTAGCTATATGTATCTGTTCTGTTCTGTACGAAATTGTGATTCTGATACGATATGCTCTGTACGATTCTGATTTCTGAATTCTGATTCTGACTCTGTTGATTTGTTCTGATATGATCTGTACGATTCCGATTCTGATTTGATATCTGTCCGTATACGTTCTGATTTCCAATTCTGTTCCGATTTCTGATCTGATTTCTGTCTGATGAGTTTGGTTTTGGTTTCTGAGAATTTAGATTGGTGGTTTGTTGCTTTGCTGAGCTGTTGAGCTCACCCTTGCTTTCTGGTGGTTTTCAGGTTCTGGGAAGGGCAAGGAGGTCCAGGATTAGTTTCAGAGTCTGATCCGATTAGGTACTTTTGTACTTGTTGATTTTTGTACAGTCATGGCTTTCCTGTTCTGTCTTTCTTTCTGTTGAAAGCCATGTACTGTTCTGTAGATGATTATTTTGAGGAAATGAAAAGATAGATGTTTTGTTCCGCTGCATTTGATGTTTTTAGTAGCTCTGTTGTTCTGTGTGTTTTCTGTTGAGTTATGAATTTGGGAAGTTCAGTTCAGCAACCTAATCCAAAGCCAGATCCTGGATAAGCAAGTAAGTGTGCGCTCGCCGCGATCCGGCTCGGGCGGGATCCGTCCCCGTCGGGTCGGGTCGTGACAAGCTTTTGTGGTATCAGAGCACTGGTTTTGGAAACAGGTTGGATTGTAAAACAGAGCTCTAGGATGTGATCAGTGAGTCTGTCTGGAAGGTAGTTTTGGGTCGTTTGGCTTTTTATTGTGTTATTTTTGTGTTGTTTTTGTGATAGTTTTCCGGATTTTCTGGATTTTTCTGTATGGATCAGCCAGACCCAGACATGACAGACGGTCAGAGTGATGATCAGGCAGCACCAGTGGGGAGTACAGCCCCAGTGGTCGGTGCTGACACACTGTCCCAGTTTGCTTCGTTGGTTGCTCAGATGATGAGCGAGACTCAGAGCAGAGCTTCTACTGTTAGATCTGAGGACATCGATCGACACCTGCAGTTGTTTTTGAGGTTGAAGCCTCCGAGGTTTGAGGGCGCTGTTGAGCCCAGAGCAGCCGAGGAGTGGCTGAGGAGATTAGAGAAGACTTTTGACGGGATGCAGTGTCCTGCAGACAGGAAGGTTCCGTTAGCAGTTTTTCTGTTAGATGGAGAGGCTGAGCACTGGTGGGATGGCCAGCAGGCAGCCAGATTTCAGGGCAGATTGAACTCTTTGATCACTTGGGAAGAGTTCACTGAAGTGTTCAGAGACTGGTTTGTTCCCCCTTCTGCACGACAGCAGATGCAGGAGAGTTTTCTGAGGCTGGTTCAGGGGAGCAAGACGGTGATGCAGTACGAGGCTGAGTTTACTGCATTAGCCAGGTACGCTCCGCAGCTGGTTAGCACTTCTGCTGAGAGGTGTTACCGATTTCTGAGAGGCTTACGAGACACTTTGAGGCAGCCTTTGATACCGTTCCGGATTTCTGATTTCTCTGAGCTTGTGGAGCGAGCTCGTCTGATTGAGAACGACATGACGACTACTCAGCAGCGGTGGTCTGCGAGTAGGAAGAGGTTTGGAGGTGATACTTCTGGCAGTGGTTCCTCTGGGAAGAGGAGATTTGTTCCTGGTTCTGGATCTGGAGATTCCAGAAGGAGCGGAGGATCGTCTGGTACTGTTACCAGTACGACTGGTTCTGGATCTGTCAGTTCGGCACCTGTGTGCCAGAGTTGTGGACGGCGACACCATGGCCAGTGCTACAGGATAGCTGGTCTTTGTTTCAGGTGTGGTCAGCCAGGACATAGGATTGCAGAATGTCCACAGATGGGATATGATCAGCGATCTGAGGGTTTAGTCAGACCTGTTGGTTCAGCAGCAGGAAGACCGAGGACTGTTCCTCCACGTCCTGAGGGATTTGCTGGTAGAGGTGGTGGTTCTAGTTCTGCACCACGGAGACCACCTACGATTCAGAGGGAGCAGAGTAGTTCTGTTGCTTCAGCTCCTGTTCCAGTTCAGCCCCGAGTTTACAGTCTGAGTCAGCAGGAGGCTCGAGATGCTCCGGATGTTGTGACAGGTACGGTTTACATTTCTGATCAGCCCTGTCGTGTTTTGTTTGACTCTGGAGCGAGTCATTCTTTTCTGTCCGAGCATTGTTTTGAGCTTTTACATTTGGATTCGATGGTTTTACCGGTTTCTTTGTCTGTGATTTTACCGGCTGGGAATCCATTGATTGCTCGACAGTTTTGTTTTTGTGAGATCGAGATTTCTGGCAAGAAGTGGAAATCGAGTTTGATTCGATTGCCGATTTCTTCGTATGATGTAATTCTGGGAATGGATTGGCTGAGTCAGTATGAGGCTCAGATTGACTGTCTGAAGAAGCAAGTGAGTTTGCTTGTGGCTGGAGAGAGAGTTGTATTTCAGGGATTACGAGGTGTTCTCTCCAGTCTGATTTCTGCGTTAGAGGTGAGCAGAATGTGGAAGAAAGGATATCCAGTATTTTTGGCTTCGGTGCGGGATCTGAACCTGGAGGTTGGTTCTGTTTCTGAGATCCCTGTGGTACGGGAGTTTACTGATGTTTTTCCTGAGGAGTTGGTTGGTTTACCTCCGGATAGAGATGTGGAGTTCTCTATCGATGTTTTTCCGGGTACCGCTCCGATATCGAAAGCTCCGTACAGGATGGCACCGAAAGAACTTTCTGAGTTGAAAGTTCAGCTTCAGGAGTTGGTTGACAGAGGATTTGTACGTCCTAGTGTTTCTCCTTGGGGAGCACCTGTTCTGTTTGTGAAGAAGAAGGACGGTACACTCCGTATGTGTATTGATTATAGAGATTTGAACAAGGCCACGATCAAGAATAAGTATCCTTTGCCTCGGATAGATGACTTGTTTGATCAGCTTTCCGGATCTTCGGTATTTTCGAAGATTGATTTGAGATCCGGATATTATCAGGTGAAGGTGAAGGAATCTGATGTGGTGAAGACTGCTTTCAGTACTCGGTACGGGCACTACGAGTTCTTGGTTATGCCTTTTGGGGTAACCAATGCGCCTGCTATTTTCATGGATCTGATGAACCGAGTATTTAGAGAGTATTTGGATCAGTTTGTGATCGTCTTCATTGACGATATTCTGGTATATTCTGCTTCTGAGGATGAGCATGCCAGACATTTGAGGATTGTATTGGAGACTCTGAGGAGGCATCAGCTGTATGCCAAGTTCTCCAAGTGCGAATTCTGGCTGAAGAGCATTTCATTTCTGGGGCACGTGATTAGCGGAGAAGGTATTTCTGTGGATCCCCAGAAGATTCAGGCAGTTGCTGATTGGCCAAGGCCGACTACGGTATTTGAGGTACGTAGTTTCTTAGGCATGGCCGGGTATTATAGGAAGTTTGTGAAAGGATTTTCACAGATTTCGACTCCTCTGACGAGACTGACTCGGAAGTCAGTTCCTTTTGTTTGGACACCGGAGTGTGAAGCTAGTTTTCAGCGATTGAAGGATTGTTTGACTTCAGCTCCAGTGTTGGCGCTTCCGTCAGGTACGGAAGGTTTTCAGGTGTTCAGTGATGCTTCACTGAAAGGACTGGGATGTGTCCTGATGCAGCATGGTCAGGTAATTGCTTATGCTTCGAGACAGTTGAAACCACATGAGAAGAATTACCCGACACATGATTTGGAGTTAGCTGCAGTTGTTTTTGCTTTGAAGATTTGGCGGCATTACCTGTATGGCGTCACATGTGAGATATTTACTGATCATAAGAGCCTGAAGTACATTTTTACTCAGAAGGATTTGAATCTGAGACAGAGGAGGTGGCTCGAGTTGATCAAGGACTATGACCTGACTATTCAGTATCAGCCTGGGAAGGCGAATGTGGTAGCAGATGCTTTGAGCAGGAAGTCTTCTGGATTCTCAGGTATTCAGCTTACCTGTGATGACTTTCTGATTCGTGATTTGGAGAGATTGCAGTTGGAGGTGATTTCCTCCAGTGATTTGGAGTTGGCTCAGATGAGTATTCAGTCTTCTTTAGAAGCAAGGATTCAAGAAGCCCAGAAGTCAGATTCTGATTATTCAAAGTTGCTAGCTCAGATTGGATCTGGTAAGACTCCTGAACTTCGAATTTCTGATTCTGGTGCTATTTTCTGTAAGAACAGGTTGTGGGTACCTGTGTTTGGAGATTTGAGGCGGGAGATTCTGTATGAATCTCATCATTCAGGCTACACTGTTCATCCAGGCAGTGGTAAGATGTATGCTGATATGAAGCTTTTGTTCTGGTGGCCTGGGATGAAGAAGGATGTGGCAGAATTTGTGTCGAGATGCGAAGCCTGTCAGTTGGTGAAGGCAGAGCATCAGCGACCAAGTGGACTGTTGCAGTCGTTGCCTATCCCTGAGTGGAAATGGGAGGAGGTAACGATGGATTTTGCGATGGGTTTTCCTCGATCACGACAAGGACACGATGCTATTTGGGTAGTTGTGGATCGATTGACGAAGTCAGCCCATTTTCTTCCGATCAGACAGACGGATTCAGTTGAACGCTTGGCACAGATATATGTGAAAGAGATAGTCAGATTGCACGGTGTGCCTCGCGTGATTGTATCTGATCGAGATGGACGCTTTACTTCCAGACTTTGGAAGGGCATTCAGCAAGGCTTGGGTACGAAATTGCATTTCAGTACAGCCTTTCATCCTCAGACCGACGGACAGTCTGAGAGGACTATTCAGGTACTGGAAGATCTGTTGAGACTTTGTGTTCTGGACTTTAGCGGAAGCTGGGAAGATCATATTCCGCTGATTGAGTTTGCCTATAACAATAGTTTTCAGTCCAGTATCGGTATGGCACCGTACGAGGCTCTGTATGGCAGGAAGTGCCGTACTCCTTTGACTCTGACGGAGGTCGGAGATAGACAGACTTTGGGTGCCACTTTTGCTGATGAAACTGCTCAGAAGATTCATTTGATAAGAGAGAGATTGAAAGCCGCTCAAGATCGTCAGCAGAAGTATTATAATCAGAAACACAGATTTGTTGAGTTTCAGGTTGGTGACTTTGTGTATGTCAAAGTCAGCCCGATGAAAGGTGTGAGCAGATTTGGTCAGGTAAGCAAGCTTAGTCCAAGGTATGTTGGACCATTTGAGATTTTGGAAAGAATTGGAAAAGCTGCTTATCGCCTATTGCTTTCTGATTCTATGCCTGATGTGCATAATGTGTTTCATGTATCCACTCTGAGGAAGTGGGTTTCAGACTCTGGGAAGAAGGTATCAGCTGCCGAGGTTGAGATTCAGGAGAATCTGGCGTACAAGGAAGAGCCAGAATTGATTTTAGCGTACGACGTCCGCAAGTTAAGAAATAAAGAAATTCCGATGGTTAAAGTCCAGTGGAAGCACCGGACTGCACGGGAAGCAACTTGGGAAAAGGAGTCTGATATGAGACGGTCGTACCCGTACTTGTTTTGACTGAGTTTGGATTGGATAATGTCGAGGACGACATTTTTCTGAGTTGGGGAGATTGTAATATTTCAAACTGCTCCAGTATCGTCTAGGCCGATCTGGGATCGTCCTGGGACGATCTGTGGATTTCAGCTCCAGGTTTTGCCCAGAATTTGCTCTAAGTGATTTCCTGTAGGGATCGTCCAGGCCGATCGAGGCATCGTCCCGGGACGATCAGTGGATGGCACAAGTCAGTGAGTAGAGGTTTTTATCGCCTATGAATAGTAAACATCGGCCTGAAAAATCGTCCCAGGACGATGGGTTTTGGTCTGATCGTCCAGGCCGATCTGGACGATCGGCCGGGCCGATCTGTGTATTATAAAGCTGATTTGAGACATTTTGGAGAGAGAGAAATATTAAAAAAATAAATATCTGATTTTTCGTCTGAGGAGAGAGAAAAAGAAGCTTTTGGAAAAGTTGATTTCGGGAAGACGCGGAGCCGTTTTCGATCGAAGTGACTGTTGAAGAATTTGCTGTGCTCGAGGTAAGGCACATTCCGTCTTTCTCAATTTTCAGTTCCGTCGCGGTTGGCGGTATTTTTCTGTCCGGATTTAGTTTTCGTTACGGTTTTTCGTCCGTATCTTTTGATTGGTTCAGTTTTTACCGCGTAACTTTCCGTATATCGTTGCCGTGCCGGGTGTGCACGTTTTGATTATATTTTGAAGATTTTCGTCCGGGTATTTTTGATTCGACTGTGTTTTTAGTCGACCTGATTTTTCTGTGAAATTGGAAATTATCTGTTCAGTAGAATAAATGTTCTGGAATGTGATTATCTATATTCTGTGCGAATTCGGTGAATTTTCTTTGCAGGAATTTTTGTGTAAATTCTGTATACTGCCGTTGTGCTGCCCGATTTTCGGGTAATTTCTGAAATGTCCGAATTTCTTCTGAATTGAAATGCTATGTGATTAAGCTATACAAAGGGAGTTATAAGGGGCCTGAATCCTATGAGATTCAGTTAGTGAAAGGGGAAATCTGAAATGAGCTCAAATCTGAAATCTGATATCTGTTTCGTTCCGGATCCGATGAATTCTGTTCTGGTGCTATAAGCACATCTGTTTTGGTGCCGTGAGCACAAAGGGAGACATAAGGGGCCTGGATCCTATGAGATTCAGTCAGTGTCTGGGAAGGGAGGCATAAGGGGCCGGAATCCGTAGAGATTCCGTCAGTGTCAGGGCATTTAGCTATATGTATCTGTTCTGTTCTGTACGAAATTGTGATTCTGATACGATATGCTCTGTACGATTCTGATTTCTGAATTCTGATTCTGACTCTGTTGATTTGTTCTGATATGATCTGTACGATTCCGATTCTGATTTGATATCTGTCCGTATACGTTCTGATTTCCAATTCTGTTCCGATTTCTGATCTGATTTCTGTCTGATGAGTTTGGTTTTGGTTTCTGAGAATTTAGATTGGTGGTTTGTTGCTTTGCTGAGCTGTTGAGCTCACCCTTGCTTTCTGGTGGTTTTCAGGTTCTGGGAAGGGCAAGGAGGTCCAGGATTAGTTTCAGAGTCTGATCCGATTAGGTACTTTTGTACTTGTTGATTTTTGTACAGTCATGGCTTTCCTGTTCTGTCTTTCTTTCTGTTGAAAGCCATGTACTGTTCTGTAGATGATTATTTTGAGGAAATGAAAAGATAGATGTTTTGTTCCGCTGCATTTGATGTTTTTAGTAGCTCTGTTGTTCTGTGTGTTTTCTGTTGAGTTATGAATTTGGGAAGTTCAGTTCAGCAACCTAATCCAAAGCCAGATCCTGGATAAGCAAGTAAGTGTGCGCTCGCCGCGATCCGGCTCGGGCGGGATCCGTCCCCGTCGGGTCGGGTCGTGACAGGGGATTTGTCTTGAGAGTTATATGGAAGGGTTATTTTTACTTTGAGTAATATTCTTATGTTGGTTGGCTATGACTATGTTTGAGGGATGGATCTTTAATATGATATCCTCTTTGTTTATGCTAGATGTGTGGGATGGCCTGGTAACTCTGGTGTTTTCCCAAAGATTACTTTTGTTTAATACTACACTTTTTGATCCCATTCTCTCTTCCTTCTTTATATTTTCTTTTGGATTTTTTTTTTGTCTATTTCTCCTTTCTTTTAGTTGTATGGCTTATGCTGGGGTTACTGGCTAAGTTTTGCTGCTTTTGTGTGCTTTGTGTTTGGGTTGCTATGGGGTTTCAATCATTAGTTGTTAATATGTGTTTTGGCTCTTTTTGTTGATTAGGTGCTATTTTTATTACATGCCTATTGATTTGTGTTGTATTTGACCTTCATTGTGGCGGGGCTTCCTACTTCATTTTGTCTCGTTGTTCTTAAGATTTTTCTTGCCTTTCAAGTTCAGTTTTCATGTCTTGTGGATGGTTCTCTGGTGATGTGTTGTTCCTGTTGTTTTGTGGAGATTACTGCTGCTTTGCACTACATACTGGCCTTAGTCTATTACTGGGTTATTCATTGCAAATCTAATGAGGTGTCTTGGTTTTCTTTGTGGCTTCTCCAATTTTTTGCAGGTTCCTTTTTGTGAATCTTGTTTGGCCTTGTCTATCCAAGCTTGGGCTTATTTTTGGGTTTTGCTTCTGGCCTACCATATTTTTTTCTTTTACTATGTAACTACTTTGGGAACCTATGCTATATAGGTCTTATTTTATTTTTTGATTATAGCACTAGAGCATTAGCAAGCTTTGGTTTTCTTTTAAGGACCTTGTAATATTTCTTTTGATGATATAAAATCTATGCCCATTAATGGGGTTTAAAAATTTTTTTTTTCCTATGCAAGTTAACATTAATAGTTATAACCGCTTGTTTTAATAAATTTAATTATTTTTCATGTTAATATTTATTTTTAAATATTTATTCATGTGAATTTAATGCATGGGCAGTAAAATTAATTTACCAAAAGCACGATCAAATTTAAAATAATCAAGAAATAAGAAGAAGAAGAAAAAAATTCTTTCATAATCACCTTATGAAATCATAAAACAAATTAGACTAGCTGATTAGAATAATCGTGGAAACAGCTATAACAAACGACCACCAAGCCAAATTCCAATGCTCTCTTTATTGAATTAAATGATATCTTAATACAAGAATACCAATTTATAGATAATAAAAGAGTGTAAACATGGAAAATAATAAATACAAAATATTCTTGATAATAAGAATATATTATAATAATAATGATTATAAATTAATACTATAAAAGTTTGATATATGTTTTAATATTTATAAGATGATTTTAATAATTATCATTGATATATCATCAAAAAATTATCTTGATCATGCATGAATCTTGAGAAAATCAAATTGAAAAATTTTAAAATTAAATCTAGGACCATTCGAACTCTATTTTCAGCAACTTTACAGTCAAAATAAATGTCTCGAAAATACGAACACAACAACACCAAATTCGACTCAATCCAAGCCCAAATGGGTCCAAATCAAAGACCCAAAATGCTTTTGGAAGGTTCAAACCATAATTTGGATTACTAAATGGTTACCAAACATGACATGCTTATAGTCGAATCGAGCGGATCGACAAGAACAATCCAAAAAACCCAAGATCATCAAATTCTAATGCCATTAATACATTCAAATGTTCTATAAATAGTTCAGTTCATAGTCAAGGGAGTCAACATCGATTGGTCATTCAAACCACTCCCATGCCACTCTTAGAAATATATAAATAGACCCCTCATTTCCCATGTACCGAAGAAAGGAAGCAAGAAAGAGAAGAAACAGAAGGAACATAGTTTTATTACCACTAGACTCCTCATTGACCACCGTCGGATTTTCGTCCAGCCACCGACTGACATTGGACATCTGCACGACCGCCAACTGACACTAGACTTCCGCCTGGCCACCGACTTTTATTAGACTTCTACCCAACGTCGGACCTTCATATGACATCGGACATCCTCCTGGCTACTAACTGACATTGGAATTTTACCTGGCAATTGACTAACACCCGACTTCTGCCCAACTTCCAATTATTATTAGACTTTAACCTGACAATGGTCCTTTTAACCTCTATTGTCAGAATACGATCATTCCAATCTCCATCATAAGAGTATGGTCCTTCTGACCTATGTCATTCACTGAGTACAATACTTTCGATCTTTGTAGCCAAATAATAATTTTTCTGACCACTATCTCTTGCTGACTATGGTTCTTCTAACCTTACTTGTCAAAATATGGTCCTTCTAACCTCCGTCGTAAGAATGCGATTCTTTTGACCTTCGTCGCCTGCTGACTACGATCTTTCTGACCTCTGTGGCCAGACAATGGTCTTTCTGACCACTGTTGCTTGCCAATTATGATCCTTCTGACCTCCGTTGTCAGAATACGGTCCATCCAACCTCCATCATAAGAATACAATCCTTCCGACCTCTGTCACCCGCCAACTACGATCCTTACGACCTTCATTGCCAAACACTGATCTTTCTTAACACTATAACTTGCCGATTATGGTCCTTTCTGACCTCCGTCATCAGAATATAATTGTTCCAACCTTCGTCATAAGAATACAATTCTTTAGACCTCCGTCGCCCGCCAACTATGATCCTTTCGACCTCCATCGTCAGATAATGGTCTTTCTGATTACTATCACCTGCCGATTATGGTCCTTCTGACCTCCATTGTCAGATTACGATCCTTCAAACTTCTGTCATCTACCGATTATGGTTCTTTCGACCATCGTTACCCAACTACGGTCTTTCTGACCTTCATCACTTGACTACAATATTTCTGACCTCCGTTGCTTGTCGACTATTGTCCTATCGACCAAACGAATATGTCAATATTGATTCTTCCAATTCCCACCATGTAATACTCTTTATATGATGTATGTTTACTACATCAAGCCAAGTCCTCTCACCCAGCCACCAACTATCGCTGGATTTTCTCTTGAATACCGACCGCCGCTAGATTATGATCTCTTTGACTATTATCTCCATACTACAATCTCATTGAAAATTGTCTCAAGATTACAATATTTTCAACCATTGTTGCCCAACTACAGTCTTTCTTACCTCCATTGCCTATCGACTACAGTTAATCCAATCACCATTGCTTGACTATAATTTTTTGACCTCCATCACCCATTGATTATTGTCATTCCAACCACCGTCATCTAAACTACGGTCCTTCTGACTACCATCATCTAATTATGAACTTTTAAACCTCAATTTCTTGCTAACTATGGTCTTTCTAACCTCTATCACCTACCAAAATATGGTTTTTCTAACCTCCGTTGCCTAACTTCAGTCCTTTCAATTGCCTCACCTGACTATAATCTTTTTGACCTCCGTCACCCAGTGATTATATATGATCTTTCAAACCTTTGTCCCCCACTAACTATGATCTTTCAGACCTCTATCACTAGACCATTGTATTTTTGGCCTCCGCCACCTAATCATGGTCCTTTTGTTCATTGTCACATGACTACGCTCTTTCTTATCTTTATCACCCACTGAATACGGTCCTTCCAAATGCCTTCACCCAAACTACGATCTTTCAGACTTCCATCGCCTACTAATAGTGGTCCTTCTGACCACCATCACCCATCTACAGTCTTTTTGGCCTTTGTTGCTCGCCAAATACAATCTATTTTATCTCAATTACCCAACTACGATCCTTCCTACCACTGTTACTTGACTATAGACCTCCCGATCAACATCGCTCGTTGAGTATGGTCATGTCGACCAAATGAACATATCAACACTGATTTTTCCAACTCCCACCAAGTATTATGCACACTATATAATGCATATTTGCTACATTAAGCTAAGGCCTTCCCCCCAAGGAAGGGCTTCATTTGTAATCAAATGCAAATACAAGTGGTTTCATTTAAATTGGTCAAGGCCACATGGGTTTTCCCCCATTTTAGGGATTTTCACGTAAAAACTCTGATGTATCTCATGAATGTTACACCCTCTATGTTATCTGATTGTGTGTTGAATCTCCGTACAAAACTAATACATAAATTTTATATTTTTCTATCAATGTGAATGTTTTAGGACGCAACAAAAATATAGTAAGAATATTAATTAATTTTACATACTACTCGCTATTCATTTTATAAATTGTTAGACAATTTTGAATTTAGTAATAATACGCACATTAATAGACAAGATGAGGCCGGATGAAGAAATCAACTTCAATAATAGTTTTAGTTGTTCTTTAATGTCCTCTTCAAAGCCATTAGCTTACAAGAACATCATAGCTTCTAGAGTATAGTAGTTGTGCTCCTTATAATTCTTAAAGAGGATTTCGAACCAAAATAAAAGAAGTAAATCGAGGTGGAGATCTTCATGTTGGGTAAATAATCACAACACTCAGCAATAAATTATAGAAAATCAACTTGATGATGGTTAGGAGTTAAAGCTATCAACAAAAGAAGTTTTGAATTTCGAAGCTAACATTTGTAATTTTTTGTTTAAGTCTGTGTTTAATTCACTCAGAAGTCCAAAAAAAAAAAAAAAAACTTTCTAATGTCATATACCTCTTTTAGTTTTTTTTTTGTTATCAGACATATTTATGTCTTTCGATGAAAAGGACTATGAATAGTAAAATATAGTGGTAGTGGTTTTATGAGCTAATTGATTGATTTTGTAAAAAAATAAGGTACTTTAATTTATTATGTTCTTATAGGAAGGGAATATACAAATAAAGTTTCCTTCTTCCTTATTTTTGTTTTCTTTTGTTATTGAAATAACTTCTATGCTAGAAGGGGTAATACAGATATCAACGGATTGACATAGTGGAAGGAAACAAATGCCTGATAATCGATGATGATTAGAGCATAAGAGCTCAATGGATTTCTCAATTTTGCCTCAAATAACCAATGAATGACCTCATTATTGAGTTCCATAGAGTCAGAATTGAGATGAGCCAAGATTTTGGAAATCTCAAATTTGGTATAGCAAATCATCAATGTAATATTTTAGTAGAAGTGGCACCAATTTTAGTTCAAAGAGAAACCCTTAAAGTACATATTGACCAGTGTTGTATCTATCAAGGTGTTTCACTAGCTCAATGGGAGTTCTATGAGTTTGACAAAAAATTCTAAAATGTTTCTTAAGTAGAATTTATTGTGGTAGAAAGTTATTTTTATCAATAAAGTAGCTAAGTGTTTTTTTTTTTTTGTTAAAACTCACTAATGGGCCTACGCGTTAATATCCAAAAAATCGGTTACAGAGTCCTTAGAAGGCTTCTCCAGCTTGCTAATGCTCCAAAGAGCCACAATCAAAAAAGAAAATAAAAAACCTAAGAGCCGGTGGATCCTTTTACTATGATTATAAAAAGAACCTAAAAAAGAACTAGGGACGTAAGACGACAGCACCCAAAAAAGGAAGAGCAGTAGAATCCCCTTCAGCACATTCTTCCTGCAAAATAACTGAAAAAAGCGGAAAAGAAAAACAAAAAACAAACTAAGAATACCTTGCGATCATTGAAGCTCGTCACACGAATAACATTAAGATGTCTGCAAGGAATACTCCAAAAAACGGTGAGAAAAATATAGTTGGTAAAAGTCGGTAAGTACCCCATAACGTCACAGTTACACCAAAAAATGATATGATAAGCAAGACTAACATCCTTACTCAATAAGGTCTTATTTTTACCATAACAACTTCATTGTCAACTTTATAAAAAAACTACAGAGCTCTCAAACATATCCTAATAGTGAGATTATTGAGTTCCACTAATGAATATCATACAAATATTAGCCTATTGTATTTGCTAAAATCACAATTAATATCTCTAATTACATTAGCATATAGAGAAAATTTTAACATAATACTCTCACTCAAATTTAATAGCTGGATTTTATAATTTATATATGATTTTATTTCAAAATAAGTGCAATATAAATTTTAATTAATCACACATATATGTCACTCATTTGTTCATCTCCTAATAAATTCAAAAATTATAAAATTCACCATAACTAAATTTGGATTAATATCATCACTTAAATTTTTTTTTTTTTTCTTATTTTTTGTTTGATGATTTTTAAGGTAAAATTAAGAAATTTATAGCCTTTAATTAATATTTTTAAATAATTGGAACATTATGTATTTTTCCTCTATGAACTTTAAAGAATTTTAAATTTTAAAAGCAAAATTGTAGCTGTAGCGGTACTTCAAATAATTTTTGATTTCTTTTTATTAATATTACAATTACTACAATTTTTTATATCATATAAATAGTAACATATAAATCTAGTATTTATAACTTTAATTTATAATAATAATAATTATAACATATTCTTATTATTAAGAATATTTTTATTTATTGTGTTCATTGGTTATTCCCTTTTATTGTTTATATATATATATATATATATATATATATATATATATATATATATATATATATATATATATATATATATATATATATATATATATATATATATAAGATTAATTCTCATGATAAATCCATCTTTAAAAAGTAGAATTGCACCCTCAAATATAAACTTATATATGAGATTCTATTTTAGTTTTGCTTTTTTATGTGAATTTATTTAAGTGTTAGTTTGGGACAGCTTTATCATTGGTTCTTTTTTTAGATAGCAACCACAACGAAGACTTTATTGTTTTTTTATGCTTTCTTACTACTTTTCAAAAAAAAAAAAAAAAAATTATTTTATACAATCATAGTAGCCAATTTATTTTCTTCACAGTAATTTCACAACCAATTTTATAAAATATTACCCGCACATACCCTAAAAAGTATAACAATGCTCATATATTAAAAAAATGGTGCTTTAAGGATTGTTTATTTGATATTAAGCATATTAGCTGCAAATTAAGGTTTATTAATCATGTGATTATAGTTTTATTATTTATTTATTTATTTGATTTTTGGAATTCAAATCATGTATCTCCCTTTTGAAGATTTACAAATTATAGTAATAGTTAACAAGTGATTTGTAATTTGATAAGAATTTAGTATACTTTGTATAACTTCAAAAAGGTCATCAATATATATATATAGCTGCTGTCCATGATCCATAATCTGTGATTTTAATGATGACAAATATTATTGATTGAATTGTTATTTCTCTCAATAGATATTTTAGATATTCCTTTTGTCGGTGCGCACTAACATTGCAGGTAAAATAGATACTGCTCAAGACTTCCGAAGACTCAAGATTGGGTAGAATAGAATGTCAAGTAAAAAAGTCTATACTTTTAATATTTTTTTTATTTCTTGAGTCTGTCCACATAAGTGTGTATGCAATTGGGTGACCGTGCACATAGAGAGGGAGAGTGAAAAATTTAAAGTAAATTTTTTTTATACTAATCAAACTGTATGAATTACATTCGTACTATACTATCAGCTACACAGATAATGAGTTTAATGACTAATTAAATCTTTAATTTTTATGAACTAATCGTACTGTATGATCTTTAACATATTATAGAATTTATTTTGATATGTAAAACCTAGCTGCCAAAAATATTAAGTAAAATATTTAAAAAATAATTTTTGAACTAATCGTACTATAAGATCCTAATCATAGTGTACGAATATTTAAAATCTTACTTAAATCATGCACCATAGTTTGTCTACCAAACTATGGCTTAATTAATTGTCACCGATTGTACAATACGATCTTAATTGCACTGTATGATTAATAGAAATGAACTTAGGTCATCCCAAAGATCGTACCAAATAAAATTATAATTTTGGAACTAATCGTATAGTATGATATCCATATCGTATTGTATGAATTGTGAGAAATATAATGACTGCACTATACGATGCGCATCATACTAGATGATTGGTATATATGATTTTAAATCATTTTAGGGATCATGTTGTATAAACAAAAATCAATATAGATATTGATGTATAAAAAGAAAAAAAAAATTATATAAACAAAAGAAATTGTATACATTATACTGTATGACCTTACGATCGTACTGGACAATATGTTTAGAAATTTGAACAGTTTTTTGACCGACTGTTCTCATTATATTGGATGGACCTAATTTTTGAAATGATCGTACCATACAATCCACAATCATATTGTACGAATAATGATGCCTAAAGTTGAATTTTAGGGTTGTTTTAAGCCCATTACTAAAGCAATTTTATAACTTTATTTTTTCATATTAGGAGAGGAGTCTTAGGCTGAAGAAGGAACTCTAGGAGAGGAGTTTTAGATAGAAATATAGAGTTTGAGAGGAAGGATAATCTGGGGTTGAGCGAGGAGTAGTGTGAGGGAGTCAAATGGTTACACCAGGCTAGCTTTAAATTTTTCTCCTCTTATGGCCTTGGTGAGTCCTTAAAGGCTCTTTTGGAGAGAGGCTTTAAAGTTAAGTCCTCGAGGTACTCTACCTTCTCCAGGAGGGAGAAAAGGGAGCTGAGTACTCTGCCTTCACTAGGAGGGAGAAAAAGGAGCTAAGATACTCTACCTTCTCTAGGAAGGAGAAAAAAATTGGAGGTTCGCTACCGTCACCTTGAGGGTGATATAGCTTCCGACACTTCACCTCATCAGGTTTGGTTAAAAGGATTTTGTAAGGATTTCTCGGCCTTGTTGTGGGGGAAAAATGAGATTCATTTTTAGTTTAATACCATGAGCAGAGAACTCTAATGAGTGGAAATAGGTCAAATTTGATCGAACAACTATAAAATTTTGGTGTGTTTTTTTTTTCTTTTTACAATTCTTTTTGCAATTTTATAATATGCAAGATGAGTTTATTGATTTCAATATTTTTGATCAACTGCACTTAGGTTTAGGATTTGTAATAAGAAAATTTGCATGTTTTAAAGTATATATATATATATATATATATATATATAAATTTCCAACTACCAATTTCTTGCACACGTTGTTTTTAAGTACTCTACTTTGAATTAGTTTTTAAATCATTTTAAAGAAAAATAAAAATATATTTCTATTTAGCTATTTTTTATTTACTAATTCACCCCCTTTTGGTATGCCTCAGATATGCCTCAGACTAGTTCTTTGAGTTTCACACACACACACTCTTCATTTTGGTATTTGTTTCTAATACTACCAAAAGGAGAGATTGACATGTTGGCTGTTATGTTTAGTCGCATGTATGCATTAAGGCGTAGGATTAGTTATAATAATAGATGAAATCAAAATTAGTTTAATCATTTCATTGATAAATTTAGAAATATATACTCTTTTAGGACAAATCATTTTGCATCTCCATCTTCATTACTAGCAAACTATGATTTTTCATATGTAAATGGGTGATGGCTTACCCAACACATCGTTTAACCATAATAAATATATGAATATAAATATTAATGTTTATATTTAGTGAATTTAGTATTAAATACTGCATAAATTTTGATAGGAGATTATATCATTTAGTGATTGAAGAAAGCATAGAAAGGACTCAGAGTCATTAAATTTTAGAAGTTCAAAATGCTCTCTTTAATATGTTTACGTGACTGTCACTATCAATTGCCACCTAATGGAAAAATAACAATTGTGACAAAGTAAGAAAACTATTATAACAATATAGATCAACATGGAAAAAATTCAATGCCTAATAAAAGAATTGATAAAAAAAATAAAAAATAGCTATGAAACAAATGAAAAATGTAAAACCTCGTGATCCACCATTATCATCATAATAAGCTTCCCGATAAACCACATTTTCTTCCCTCCCCTTCCTTCTCCCTCCGCCCTCTGCCATCCTCATGTGAGATATAAAATGAGGAAACACACTCTTGTATGATCCCTCACCTATGAGAAGATCAGAATGTCCATATCCCTCCATCACCACCCTTTTGTGTTGAAATCCTGGCTGGTGCAGCCTCATATACCTATAACCCAACATAGATGTCTCAGGTGTCACTAAAAGGCTCCTCCCACCAGAAATATATAGTGTGGGCATAGCCATTCTTTCAGAATGAATCAAATACATATCCTTTCCTTCAGCATCGATGACAAAGCCGGCATTGCAAATTTTGCGAAGGTGGGGAAAACCAGACATGGGGAGATGGGTCACATTTTGCTTGCTCAGCCACTGGTGCAAGGTTTTACTTATGTTTGCATGCCAGAATGCATTTCCAAAAATGCCCGAGAAGATCTCGCACTCATCAGAAGTGCATCGTTCAGTTCGTGGGATGATTCTTGCTAACTGTTTCAGAACAGAGTGCCTAAACTCATCCTTTGAACTATCTGTTATCGATAATGTTTTGTTCCTCCCAAGGACTGCCATTGTTACCTGATCAAGCTCAAGTTAGCATGCTTTGTGTGATTCAATTATAAAACTTTTGCTGCTTCTAGCTAAGGATGGACATTACGCATATGTTATTCAAGCTTTGTATAATTGTTTTATGAATATTGTTGCTCCTAGTTAGGCATTGAATAGCAAAGTATAGCAAAAGTATTATGATCCCTGTTCGTGTCTTATTTATTAATTGGTTGGGTAAGATATGGTTGTCTAAATCTTCTGTCAAAAATGGATTACAAATTGTTTGAATTTCATCTCTTACATTTAATTTCGTGCTAGCTTAAAATTTTTTAAGCTAGCTTGAATCAAGTAGTCTTTAGGGTCAATTTCTTACTGTTTCTGTCAGGTTAGATTCACATTGACATTTGTCCAACAATTGTTCGACTACATTTCATACTGTTTTGCTATCTAATTCAACCTTTAAAATCAAATGTTTGTTTCTAACAGCAACCAATTAAATGCTTGATTTGAAAATTTTCGCTATTGCTAGAAAGCCTTTTTATGAAGTAATTGATTATTTTTTAACGTTCTTTCATAACAAGGTAAAAAACACATCATTTTAACTTACAGGCAGCAAGGGAAGCCTCATTTTTACTAAAGCATAGTTTGTTAATTTGAAGAACATGGAGGAGTTCGTGCAAGAAAGAGATGCAATTTTGCTTGCAGAAACATGTCCTCCCATTAAAGCAATGTGAATTGCTAAACCCCCAACACAGTGTGCAATTACATGTATCCTACTGAAAGGACCATGCTCCTCGCGAATTTTTGCTATTACTGCAAAATAAGATTATTATGACACAAATGTTATTATTGCAGAAATTGAATTAAAATAAAAGTCAATTGCACTCATCACTAGGAACAATCTCACCGGCAGGAATGTCAAACTTCCCAATGTCTTCAATGTTGAAGTCGTTTGAAGGATGAAGAGGATGTAATCTTGGTTGAAGAAGCCAAATATCATATCCTTCCTCTAATAGTATTCTAACCAAATCTCTCCTTTCCGTTGGCAACCAATAACTTTCGCCTGAGTATCCATTCAGCAAAAGTACAGGATATTGTGGTATTTTCTCTTGAGGTTTCAACAAATTTGGAATTCTCTTCCATTGCTTGCAGCTAATAGTACAACCATCTTCTGCTTAGTTTGCAAACAATTAATTAACTAGATAATACATGAAGGTGCTCTGGTCCATTTTAGCAGTAGTTAATTTACCTGTATTTAAGCTGTGAAGAATATATGGAGGGTAAGGGACTCGTTCTACTTCGGGGGAGTTAAATTCCTCTTTTATATATCTTGGTACTTGCAAGATGTATGTTCTCCAAAGACTTTGCAAAAGAAGGCATATAAATTTGCTTCTGTGCTTTCCTTTCAACCCAACCACACTCCTCAGGAGCTGAAAGATTGATATTCTGAGCTCACCTTGAAGGCTCAGCAGCTCATCGCCTGAATTATTATGTTGTATGTGAGCTTTACCATCATTATTCTCAATTTTTCTGAAAGTAACATGCATTGTTGTCGACTCCTGCCAAGCATGAGAGGCTAGCAGAAAAGGGTTCATCACTTTTTTTCCTTCAAGAATATATCTGCGTCAATTAGAGTTAAATCAGATTTAATTAGCTTTAATTAAAATTTAATTTGCTTTATTGAAGTATTACTAAAGTAAGTACTTTGAACCCGAGCTTGAAGCTAAAGTTAGGCCATAATGCATGTACTGTGTGTAGGGAGTTCTGCTGTTTACTGCACATAGGTCCACCTTACCATCCAAGATAAAGAGCTTCTCCTTCTCAACACTTTTGAAAATAACATAACCACCAACTTTACCTTTGAGAAGAGAATTTGAATCTTCTATAACTGAACTTTCAGGGCCAAAACCTTTGTTATCTCCACAGTTCATATTCATTGTTAAATGAGCGGTGCAAGGCATTCCTGCTATGAAACCTCTCATTTTTTCTTTCACCAAGACCATATCACTGAACATATTTTCATGTTCTTTTGTAGTTTTTGGTATTGAATCCACATTCTCATCCGCATGTTCGATGCATTCCTTCTCGCGCACTGTACTCTTGAATTTTAGAACATCTTCTGCTAGGTGCTGACTAATATGCTCTGATAAAGTCGTGATTGTAAGGCAAGGGTTTGTGCCAATTGAGCATGGAATTAGAGAAGCATCAGATACATATAAACCTTCATGAACTGTTACTTGATTGACATTTTGGTTAAACACTTGCCCATTTGTATTACAAACCCCTAATGATGCATTTGATGCAGCATTGCACCCTCCAAGGAGATGAACACTAGTGCTTCTGTAACTTGACATGAAGAGAATGCCTCCCAATTTCCTTGTAATATTCTGTAAAGCTAATATCTTTTTTGGTAGAAGTGGATCATTAGGAGGAATGATTCTTACTTTTTCTGCATCGTCATCGAATGTTATTCTTCCATCACAAGCATCATAACCCATCACATTAAGAATCATATCATGACTAGCTTCTAATCCCATGATACTACATTTTAATTTATCTATTAACCCGTGTAAGAACCAATAACAAGTAGGCCAGCCATAGGTTGCTATTCCCTTGAAGATCAAATAAGGGTATGAAGTAGGAAGAACTCCACTCTGCAAAATAGATCACCAAATGTGTGCTTGAAAAATAATTACAATACTAACTGAATCACCAAAGAAAATCAAATTTCCTACCTGAATTGTGAAGCCGCTAGAAGAAGTGAATGAAGCAGAGATTGCAGGCCCAGGCCTGTTATGAAATGCAACCTCTGAGAATTGCTTCTCGTTTAACCCATAAGCACGTAAAGGGGCTTTGCTCCTTGTAACATATGCCACATTGTTTCCATTGCAGCTTATTCCGAGGCCTAGTCTATCTGAAAGTCCTAATCCTCTTCTTTGTGATTTGAGGAGAATCTCAGTTGTACCAAGCACTCCAGCTGCAGAAATTATGAATTGTTGAGCACTGTAAAAGTTTTATTTTCATTTCTTGTTTTGCTATACGAAAGTTTAGTTCCATTTTTTACCTGAAATAACCACAAAATCTGAACTTATGTACTCTAAATCATTAAAATAAACTCGCCACCTCCTATGATGACACTTGCCTTTATAAAGACAATCTTCACCTGGATCTTTAACAATATATTGAACTTTGATTTCTGCTTTCACCACACATCCAGCCTAAAATAAATTGGAACATTTTGTAAAGTAAAAGATAATAAGTAGTGGTGAATTAAGAAGGTGAACAAGCACATGCCTCAACTGCTAAAGCCAAATAGTTCTTATCCGTGGAGTTCTTGGCATTGTAGGGGCAACCAGATAGGCAATTGCCACAAGCTAAGCAACTTTCAAGTTTTTTAGATCCTACCAAATTATGGCCTTCTTCTTCTTCTTTTCTGTCAAAATTTATGCTGAGTTTTATAGGATCAGGTTTATAGTCTTCAATCTCTTCTTCGAGAATTTGTGTCATAACTTGAGCATTAGTGAATTCGGCAGGAACCACCTGTGCTCCCAACATTGAGGATGCTAAACGTTCGAAGTGTTCCCAGTCCTTATTCCAATCTTTTGGCCACCTAATGTCTCTTCTTGTTCTAATTGGCGTAGGCAAAAGCACTCCAGCATTTACTAAAGAGCCTCCACCAAATCCACATGCTACTGCGGCTAAAGAATCACCTTCTTCATGTATCTGAAACATAATTTAACAAATTCTAGAACATTTTAACATTTAGATTGCATTAAAAATGTTTCATCATTTTGGGGGTTGGGGATAATCTATATTTTTTTTTTTTTGAAGAAGCAAAAGTTTACATTAAGATAAAAACAAAAAGCCAAAAACTACAAAGTGGATTCCTCCTTCAACAAATTAAAAAAGGAAGGAGGAACCTTATTCAAGCTAAACTCTTCCCAAATAAAACTACTAAAAATAGCATAGTTAGCACACAAATTTGCTAACTTATTACTCTTTCTTCCTATACAATTGAAAATGAAAAAGTTAAAATCCTTCAGAAAATCAAGATCCTCCTCTTTGTAACTCCCATTTCTCCAAGCACCTTGAAGAAAAGAGATAATGTTTGAATTGTCACCTTCAATGATGATACCCTTGTACTTGAACATCCAATCTTTAATCACATCCTTCAAAGATTGAATTGCTAAAAGCTCCAATTGTGCAATGTCCCAATGTACACAAGATTTTCCAAATGCCAAGAAGAATCTACCTTTGCGATTCCGGAATACCCCAGCAATTCCTGCTCTATAGATGAGACTAGAGAGGCATCGACATTGACCTTTAGCCATTCGGGTGGAGGAGGATGCCAAATATTGGACAGTCTATACGACTGGTTAGCATCCCAGTGGCCCAATTTGAAATGGCTTAAGCTGTAAGAAACCGAGGAACAACAAATAACATTGGAAGCAATGAAAACTAAGCTTTCTTCCACACCTTCATGAATGCATTTGTTCCTAGCTTTCCAAGATAAGAATATTGCATTACAATAAAGATTAAGGAGCATTCCATCCTTAAGAGCAAGAAGATCCAGCTATCTAAGACATTCTTCAAATCTATCAAACATAGGAATTCCAAATCCCTAATGGTTTAAGTGTTGAATTACCTCCTTAAGCTTGAGACATTTGCAAGCAATATGCTCTACATCTTCAATCTCATTACAACCTCTAGGACAATTACCTCTGTCAATTAACCTTCTACAACATAAAAAATGAAATGATGGAATGGCATTTCTACTTAGTCTCCACAAAAAAACATCAACTCCAGCATTTAACTTGGCTTTCTTGATCCACTTCCAATGCTGGAACTCATAGCCTTCTTTCACCGAGGCTCTAAAAGCCAACCCAACAATAGAAATTTCAGATTTCTGCTGTAACAACACCATACGGTCTTCATCCCCATATGGTATAATTTTCACCTGCTTAATAAGTTTAACCAACTCCATAACGAAATGTTTCAACACACCTCTTCATTCCAACAACCATCTACTATGAATTCCTCGACTAAGACTACATCATCCACATGTGGAACAACAAACATAGGCCACATGTTGATACATTTATCCATGATCCAAATGTCTTTAAAGGCATCCACCGATCCTCCATTAGCTACTGTCCATCTGACGATTGGTTTCAGCATTCTACCTCCATCATTCAATAATCTCCATGAAGAAGAGCAACATTTACTCACATTTCCCATGTCAAGGTGATCACCATATTTAGTAGCCAATAACTTGTGCAATAGGGGACTCTTTATCCTGAATGAATCTCCAAGCAAACCTAGCTCTTAAAGTAGGAGTTTTAGAGACACTAGAATACAATCCACGACCTCCCTTACACAAAGATTTGCAAAGGTCAAACCAACTTACATAATGTAATCCAAGTCTTCCATTAGACTTATTCCAAATGAAACTCCTACATAATTTGTCTAATTCCTCCAGCATTCATTCCAGTATTAGAGAATGAGTAGCATGAAAAGTAGGGAAAGAAAGCATAACTGATTTGACCAATGCCAACTTACCCACCAACGATATGAATTTGCTCCCCCATATGTTGAGCATCCTCAAAGCTTTGTCAATGATGAATTGAAAGTCATCACTAATAAGTTTCCTTAAGGCAACTTTAATCCCAAGGGAATTGAATTCTTTAACTGGTTTGAATCCCATATACGAGAGATGCTTTTCTTCTTTTTCCTACTCACAAATTTTCTAAATAAAATGGTAGATTTACCCATGTTTATACGTTGTCCTATCCATCCACAAAAATCATATAAGATAGTCTTGACTTCCTTTACAGCTGTTGATCTGTATACGACAGTCTACAGAGAAAAAAAAAATTAAAAATTTCGCGTACCTATTCGGACATCCAACGACGCCGTTCGCACGATCTCTCCATACCGACGTCGTGTCTATGCACGATCTTCGTCCAAATCGCGTTGATAAGGGGACATGAGCGATACCTCATTTCCGCTCTCGATCTCTCTCGCAAGAAAATTATTGCATCAGGTCACCTGACGGAGAGATCCGTTCGGATCTCTCTCTGTCTACAGTAAAGCGCAAGTGTGCTATAGTAACCTGCGCTTTACTGTAGACAGAGAGGATCCGAACAGATCTCTCCGTCAGGTGACCTGATGCAATAATTTGCCCTCGCAATCTCCCTCTCTTTCACTCATTCTGACTTTCTCTCTCGACGACTTCCCCTTTTCGTCAGGTCGGAAGCTACGACGTTTGATCGGAGGCAACGACAGGAGCCGCTCGTTGTGAAGATAACTTTCTCTCGATCGCGCGCTTCTCCCATTTCTTCATCGTTTTTCGATTGTGCTCTTCGACGGCTTCCTCCCAGGATGGATCGGAAGTCATGACATTTCTATCGGAAGCAAGAACAGTGACTTACTTGCTGTGACGTTAACTTCCTCCCTTTCGGTGCGCGTTTTCGACTCCGATCCTTTGACGACCTTCCTGTAGGATCGGAAGCCGTAACATTTTGATCGGAACCAACAACGTGAGCTGGCTGGACTGTGAAGGTAGCTTTCGTCCTTTCGTGCGCTTCCCTGCTTCCTCCAGGGACGTTCCCTTACCTGTAGGATCAGAAGTTAGACATTTTGATCACAAGCAACTATGGAAGCTCACTGGTTGTGGAGATAACTTTCTCCGTTGCATATGCTTTTCGGCCAAATCCCGTAGATCTGCCGAATTACAGAGAGAGGGGAGGGAGAGATGTAATTAGTGTTAATTAATTTTCTTTAATTATAAATATTTTTAATTAATTATATTTATTATTATTAATTATATTTGATTTTAATTAAATGATTCTAATTAATTTTTAATTAATTATAATTACTTTTAATTAAAATTAATTTTAATTAATAATTTTTAATTACTATTAATTATTTTAATTAATTATCATTTAATAAAATTAATTAAAAAAATGATTAATTATAATTATAACTAATTATTTTTTAATTAATTTTATTAAATGTGATTAATTATTCTAATTAATATAAGTAATTATGAGTGAATATGATTAATTAAGGATAATTATAATTAATTATGATTAATTAATGTCTAAACAACATATAAAGTAAAAAAAATGATTACTACGCAAAGGTATGATGTTCCAAATCCCATTCTCGGCATTTGCAGCGGATCGGAGAACCACCTATATGCGCTCTTGTAGCACGGTAGGAGGAAGCCCGGTGCGACACATACGACGAGATGGGTAAGCCCCATACACGCTCTTATAGCATGGTGGGATGAAATTTGTACGGCCGCGGTGTCTAAGGACACCTACCATACACGCTCGAGTAGCGTGGTGGGATGAAATTTGTACGGCCGCGGTGTCTAAGGACACCTACCATACACGCTCGAGTAGCGTGGTGGGAAGGCCCAGCTCCCCTATTTTCCCCCAAACGGGGGATATGCCGGGGTGCTGCCAAAATTTTCATTGAAATGTATAAAGCCTGAACAATAAGAAGACCTCATTTGGGCAACAATGCAGAAGACCTATACTTGAACAATAATGCACAGAACTTGAACTAAATGTGCATAGAACTTGTACGAAGAACAGTGAACTTGTGGACCTAAATCTGAACAAAATTCTAAATGATTTTTAAAGGTCAAAATCAAATTAAATAAAATCAAACTGAAGCCAAATTCAAATCAATTTAAATATGAAACTGAACTTGCAAGGACTTCAGAAGACGCTAAACGAGCACTTGAACATGCATTTTGAACTCAAACCGGGTTGAATACAGGAATCTGTAAACTTGAACACTGGGACTTGATCTGAATCAAGTATAATGGATTGAACTCGAATGGAACTTGCAAAAATCGTATTTGGATTTGCAGACCAAAACTGGATCTAACCTTAACAAGAATCAATAAATTTTAATATGGATCAAATTTTGAGCATTAATAGACAAACGAAAGAGTTGTGGTGGACAATATTCCAAAGGAGTTATTCTCACGCAAACAAGTAACTCGTAGCAAGAGTTCTTCATACGAATATAATCATCATTTTATTACAAACAACAAGCTTTCTGCAAACAAGAGAAGCTGGTGGGAGATGAATACAATGCAACACCTACGGATGATGACGATTGATGCAATCTACACATAATCAATGTCTCCAAATTCCAATCAATAGTGGCCTAACTTCGAGAAAACACATCCTCCTAGTGTATTAAGAAATGATAATGCAAATGTGTCACAAATATGGTAGCTATCCTACAAACATATGTAAGGAGAATACAACAGCACTAGCAACAATGCCTGTTGATTGAGATGGCAATACAGGAGACCAATTATGGAGGATCCGCCCTCTGCAAGCAAGTGCAATCATCAACCCATCTGAGACTGGTGAAAGGCGGGTAGGATGCAAGAACAATAACTCTCCTACGAATACTTCTAGGAGGTCGTAGCGGATGCAACAGGTCCCTACAAACAAATACAGTACACTTGTGGATAACAATAGTGTGTATATCGTAGGAGCAACGAACCACTATGGGCACAAGTATAGATATCACCTACGACAATGGTGATTAAGGTCTACGAGTACGTCGGCTACGAAGGCAACCCGATGTACGAAAAAGGACACCTCATGGAAGAAGAGAGGAAATGTTTGAACAAATTAGAACCAAACTTCGTGGGGTTCCAAAGTTTCTTCCTCTCCCATCCTTAGGAAGAAAATAGTTCTGATATCTGCAAACACCGAAAATAACAAATCCATTACACTGATGATCTTAAAAGAGTTCTTTCCAAATCAACGGTCATTGACTCCAAAGTCCGGAAAGTCTCATCCCCGGTGAATGAGAAAGTGGGAGTCAACATCAAGATGAGGAGATGCCTCACAACATCAAGATCATAACGCCACCGGATCTGCAACATTCATACAAGCGGACAGAAGGCGTCTACAATCTACAATCCAATGCCACCAAATCTGCAACACTTATGAAAGCAGACAGAAGACATCTACAATCTACAACTTATCACCACCGGATCCGCAACACTTGTACTAGCGGACAGAAGGCGTGTATAGGCTCTCAAATGACATGTTGTGCATTCAAATGACAATTATCCGCACAACCAAAATATGATAAAATACCCCTGCACGTGCACTATAAATTGTATACACATAGGTACATTAAAGGGAAAAATACAATCTCGACCCGCATGGGCCCCGACAAGCATGTTATGGGTACACACGTGACGTCTAGGAATGACGCACGGGTCGATAAGTGAATTCAGGTTCAAACCTGATCCTTATATACAGATCAATAGGAGTCCACAGGGTTCGAACCTTTAAACAAATACACGATTGTGGCAACTATTGTATTTGTTTTAATACATTCATATTAGGCCTTCAAGGCCTACAATCAGAAGAATTCGCTAACAAAGGCATGAAGCCTACGAAACCTGATCCTCCTAAGCAGATAAATAGGAGTAGACAAGGTTCAAACCATCAGATAAATATGCGGTTACAAAGTCGACCAAAATATTTATCTTATACATTCATATTAGGCCTTCAAGGCCTTCAACAAAGAAAATTCGCTAACAAAGGCACGAAGCATACGAAACCCGATCCTCCTAAGTATGTAAATAGGAGTAGACAAGGTTCAAACCATCGAATAAATATGCGATCACGAAGTTGACCGGAATATCTATCTTATACATTTATATTAGGCCTTCTACAAAGAAAATTCATAAACAAAGGTATGAAGACTACGAGAAGCCCGATCCTCGCTCAACAGCTCAGCCGAGTCGACAAGGTTTAATCAACAAATGGAAATGACCCCAAACACCCCGATGATGGCCGTGTTGAATGTAGATCTCAACTGAAGGGGTTTATAAATACTTTCAAATGCCTTCCAAGCTCCACCCAAAATTTCATCCCAAAGTCAAGATATTTAAAATTCAAAATCAAACCATCAATCACTCACAGCAAATCTATCCACCCTGCACAACAGTTTGCTGAGGTGGACAAATTCAAAATCTACTTCTGCTCATAAAGAGTCAAATGCCTAGTCGAAAATATCACTAGGATCCATTCTCAAACAATCACCTGCTAGTAAGTACGTGGTATGTGTCCTCTAACCGATGGTCTGCCGCCAAATGGCACCGCATGATAAACGATTATGACGACTCGAGGCCCTCTAAACCGAGTGGTTTTGCCGCCAAATGGCACCATGAAATACCGGTTATGGCCAGCGTCGTTACATTTCTTATTGGAATCAAATCCTTGAGATATGGATCAATAGGATATGATCGATAGGGAATAAAGCCCTTTGTTAGCTAAGGTGGATTCAAATTTGTCCCCTTAGACAAGCATCCAACCCAGATCTACCAGGTCCCCTTGGATGAAGAAACCCATGGCTACCGACAAGGATCCTTCTGTCAGGTTGGGTCGACTACCTCCTCTGACTAAGTAGACCAGGGACCATGATGGGCCGGGATGACGGAACCATGGGATCTTGATCGGGTCTATCATCTATTCTCCCACCATCCGCTTTAAGTGCAAGATGGTGAAATTTCCAATTTTAAATATCAAATCTCCAAGTATTCCAATTCTACAAATTCTTCAAATACCAATGCCCAATGCTGTTACTATATGCTAGATACCACGTATTCTCTACGTATCTGATTGATGACTAGCCTTAATCGAAAGTTCTCTCTCGTGATCGGGAGGGGTAATTAACTATAGGGGCTTGCTCCTATAGGAAACCAGAACTCATATCATAAAGTCCTCACAAAATGAGGGTGAAATCTCTGTGTAGTGTCTTATCTACAAACTCACCTACCTTCCAAAATTTACCCATGAACTTAATTCCGTTAAAACCCCCCTTACCAAAAAGCAAAAAGAAGCAAATCAATGGGCGACGAGGAGGTCGGGGCCGAATTTTCGGAGCCAACAACAGCCCTCCTATTAGCTTCTAAAAACATTATAGCATCATCTGTATAGAGTAAATGGGTCACTCTTGGGCCTACTGGATTAATGCTAATCCCATAAGAACTTTGAGCAAAATCATTAGATAGGAGTTGTGAACAAAGAATAAAAAGAAGTGGAGACAAAGGACAATCTTGATGAAATCCACTCTTAGCTTGAATCTAGTTTGAACAATTGCCATCGATAATCAAAGAGAAATCAAGATCTTCAATGAACTCCAAAACCAATTTGGAAAACTTTTGA
Organism: Dendrobium huoshanense; assembly: GCA_016618105.1. Classification (NCBI taxonomy): domain Eukaryota; kingdom Viridiplantae; phylum Streptophyta; class Magnoliopsida; order Asparagales; family Orchidaceae; genus Dendrobium; species Dendrobium huoshanense. The sequence continues at coordinate 28,186,416 of CM028347.1, forward strand.
AGAAAGTCAAAATATTCCAAGACTTTCCTAATAGTAGACCAAGACATGGAATCATATGCTTGTTCCATGTCTACCTGGAAAGAAACAAGTCCTTTAGCAGATTTTGAGTACCTAAATGTGTGAAATAATTCTTAAGTAACCATCACATGATCTGATAAAGACCTTCCCTTGATAAAATCCACTTGCTCCTTCGAAATCAGCTTTGGAATTACCACAATTAATCTGTTCAAGATCACCTTTGCCACAACCTTGTAAACAAAATTACATAGACTAATCGATCTTTAATTAGAAGGGAGAAGAGGACTTGATACCTTCAGTATGAGCACAATGAGTATTTCCTCCATCCTTTGTTCAACTCCCCATTGCATAGGAATTGATTTATTGCTTTCCAAAAATCTGATTGAACATAGCTTAATTAATAGGAATATACAATAACATAAAATAATACATATCAATACAAAACTAAATTCACAACAATACATAATAATATATAGCAATGAAAAATAATACATAGATCAGTACCTATGAATACAAATCAATATACAACGAAATACACCGTAATACACAACAATACATAGCTCAATACACAACAATATACAACTCGGTACATAACAATAAATAGTAATATAGAACTCGGTACATAGTAATACACAATAGTACACATCTCAATGCATAATAATAGAAATTGATACATAGTAATGCATAGCCATACATAACAATACATAGTGATGCATAATATTTATAAGAGAAACATAAAAAAAAAATACACAACCAAATATACAGTAGCACATAATAATACTTAACTCAATTAATAGAAATACATAGCTAATTATATAGTAATACATAATAATACATAATAATACACAACTCAATACACAATAATACATATCTCAATACACAATAACACACATAATAATACACACCTTAATATAGTGTTCATTAATAAAACATAAACACATTCGTAACATAATTTCCCTTTGTATTGCTATAAGCTTATATATAAGATTGTATAGAGCAATATTCAATAATATATTGTGTGTATTAGGAAAAAAAAATATTTCTAACATAATTTTATAAATACAAATAATTTGAAGAATATACCTTAAACCCTAAAAAAATTATATATTTACATTAAAATCATCCTCACATACCAAAATCATTCTTCTTCATGAAATTTGATATAGAAATAATTGAATAGTACACCTTAAATCGTAAAAAAGCTCTTTAATTACAAGAAATAGAGTAAAACTTGGGACATGTTTAAAATTTTTTGATAAAAACCCTAATTTTCTCCTATGGCCAGCTGTGGTAAGTCTTCTTGAATGCTTTGTATACCAGCTTTCATCTCCTCTAAGAATGCAATGTCCTTCAAACTAGTTTCCATCTTCTTCACCTATTTCTCATTTTTCTTTCTCTATAGGTAAATGGTGAAATTTTGCCCACCAAAAACCTAACTACTTAATCGCTTTCACAAGTTTCTATTTAAAAAAGGTAAAAATGAGTGTCTGGATAGGGTCATGCCATCAAGTCGTAAGAAAAATAATATAAACATGAAATATCCATGTGTTAGATTTTTATTAGAGTTTGTATGTAGATCTACGTCTAGACTCCACACGTAATAATTTCTCTTATATAGGAGTGAGCTAGCATAAAAGAGTTGAAGTCAATCTTATTACTCACCATCTCTTAAATCATATGTCTATTTGATTGGCTGGAAAAAGAATGTATAATGCAGTGTAAATGAAATTTAATGTAAAAGAAATATTTCAGAGTTATTTAGATAAATATAAAGTAAATTCAAGTGAATGATTTTTTTATTTAGTTTGAACAATAAACTTTAAAGATGATGGAGATTGGTGTGTGGTAGCAACTATGGTCGATGATGGGTGGTGGAATCCAGTGATGGTGGTGGCCGGCGATAGCTATAGTGGTGGAAGGCTGTAGTGGTTGTGGTGGAGGTCAATGACTGGCAACCGGTGACCGGCAATGGGTGGTGTTTAGCAACTGGTGGTAGTTGACTATGGTATCCGAATGGTAGTGGTGGAAGTGACCTACTCTGAGTGGTGATTGACACCCCTTGCTTGTTGTGCAAATGATTCTTACTCAAACAAAAAAATGAGCTAAATTGATTTATACCGCATTTACTACACTTTACTTTGCATTTCCTTTTATCAAACCAAAAATCAAACTTTTTAAAACCTCCACATTCGCTTACTTTACACCCATTTTAGTTCCAACCTCTACATTCTATATTATCTACCTAGTAACTATGATGCTAAAGTAATTGCTTTCTATGAATCCGAGGATTTGAAAATGTATTATATTGATATCTTGCTTGGCTCACTCATTGCATATGAGAAAAGCATAGGTTAAAAGTTTCTTAATGCACGTGATTTGAAGAATGACAAAGTTAGGGCACTAGAAGCCAAGGAATCTAAAAGTGATAGCTCTATATCTGAGGAAGATTATGACATAGCACCAATGACCCAAAACTTAAAAAGCTTTCTAAAGAGAAAGCCAAAATGTCATAAGCAGTGGAGAAAAGGCAAATCAGGTAAAAATTTTAAGGCTTTATCTGACATTGTCTATTTTGAATGCAGAAAACCAGAGTACTTGAGAACAGACCCCCGAAACAAAAAACTCACCATGCTAAGGAAAGGGGAAGATAGAAGATTAACTTTAAAAAGGGGAAGCATCAGACACAAAAGGATTTTTGGGCTACCTCTGCCTCAGAATTATCAGAACATGAAGCAGTGGAGGAGCTAACAAACTTCTATCTTATGGCTAATGATAAACTTGATCACTATGATCAAGATGAGGTATGTGAGCTTTTATATGATGAATTATTTGAAGTTTTTAAGAAAATTAATGATGCATACAAAAAGAAAAAGAAAATTCATGATGCATATAAAAAGTTAAAAAAAAATTCATGATGCATAAAGAAAGCTAAAGAACATGCATGCTAGCTTTAATTTTAAATTTTATGAGTTACAAAAAGAGCATGACATTCTTAGTATTTATCATTCTAGTTTAGATAAATAACATGCTTCCTAGCATGGAAATTTTGATGATCTAAATATGAAGCATATTGAGTTAACCAAAATACATGATTCCTTGAAATATGAACATGCTAAGCTAGAAGAGTTATGCAAACAACTAGAATCCCTTGCATCTACGCTAGATCAAGAATGTATTGAAGCTTGAAGTTAAACATTTTGAAAGTGCAAATAAGTTCTTGAGAGGAAAGTTCATGCACTTCAAAATAATAAACTCCCACCTACAATAGCACAATGACATAACACTAAAATATAACATACATCACAAATCTTTAGGAAGAGGCACAGCTTAAAAAATTGCTTAGTAAATCCTTTCCTTGGGTTTTTTTTTGTTTTTATTTTTTCCCCATAAAAAGATATTTCAATAAAGCAAAAAAAATGGGGTACAAAAATGTACAAATAGGAAAAGAAAACAACAATGCCTCCCCCACAAAAAGACTAGGAAGTCACAGAAAACTAAAGAAAAAAAAAACAACCAATAAAACAAAGAGCAAATAAGAAAACCCCACATCTGAAAATGAGAGAACTCCCTAGAATAGAAAAAACTCAACAATGATCATTTGGGGGGAAAAAATCCACACTCAAGATCTCATTAGTCTAAATTTGAATTCTTCCTCCAGGCTCAAGAAGGTAGCCAGATTCTAGTGAGAGAGACTCCTGGATTCTAGTGAGAGAGACTCCTGGATTCTAGTGAGAGAAAGTTTCATTTTATTTCCAATTTTTTTCAATCAGATTTTCCTTGTTTCATTCGTATGGTGGCAAAGGATTGTTGGTCATCATTTTCTAATGATCATAATACCTTCAATCCCCATTCTGCTAGGTATCCTAATGATTCATTTCATGGTGGATCCAAAGGCAGAGGTTTTACAAATCAGGAATTTGTGATCAAGCAACGGCCTTTGGTCATTACTGAAGGTTGTCTACCTATGATACACAATGTGGCTTCGGTGTTGGGCAAGGGAAAAGAATCAATGGAAATTTTGGAGAAGAAGAAGGTTCTAGTGTTTCTTTCTTCACCATCAAAGACTTTGTTGTATGGAGCGGCTAATGATTTAGAGGCTTCGTCATCCACCCATTTCAAGCTGAAGGTAAATAGATTTTCAAATTCATCATGTGTTGTGGAAAAATAGGAGGTTTTGAATTTAAATTTGAAAATGTCAGATCATTATAAAGGTTTGGAATTTGTAGTTGAAACACATTTGGTGAGTGATAAGAATGTTTTACCAAATCCAGATAATGGCAATGGTGGTTTCGTAAATGAATGGTTTAAGATCCAACATATCAAAGTGACCTCAATTAATTCTGATTCAGTAGAAGTTGTTGATTCGGATGTAGTTAAACTTAATATGGATAAGGTTTCTAAAAAAGTTAAATTACTTCAGAAATATCTTGTGGTGAAAGTGTTTGGGAGAGAAATTCCTTTCTCTCTTTATAGCATTGAGTTAAGGCGTCAATGGAATAAATTTGGGAGTTTTCATATCACCTCATTGGGCCTTGATTGGATTTTGTGTTCATTTCATTCTTCTCAAGTTATGGAAGAAGTGCTGAGTGGAGGTCCTTGGTATGTGGGAGGACACATAATAGGAATGGATAAATGGACATCTCAATTTTCTCCAACATCGTTAAAAGGGCTATCCTCACCAATTTGGATTTGGTTGCCACATTTTCCTTTACATTGTTGGGATGAGATTAACGTTACTAAGATTGTCTTAAAGATAGGAGTTCCAATATTGTTGGATGGAAAAATGTATAAATAGGGTAGACGTGAATTTTCTAGAGCCTGTGTTCAAATTAATATAGACTCTAAATTATCTCATAGAGTTTGGATTGAAGGTTTATGCGGAAAATTTTTTCAGAGAGTTGAATATGAAAAAATATCTTCTTTTTGCTTCAAATGTGTCAAGATAGGTCAGAAAATTGAAATGTGCATGGATGTTCCTAAAGATGTTGAAAATAAAATTCAAAACAAAGTCCAGGGAAATAAATTGAGGGATTCAAAGGTTCCTGGAACAAGTTTTGATAAGAATTTGGTGGAGAAAATGGATATTGCAGATTCACAAATTTGTTATGGTCCTTGGATACATGTGAAGTTTAAGAAAAATAGAAGAACAAAGAATATTCAGAATCAGAATCTGAATTTCAACCCTCGGTTCAGAATCTTGAGAATATTTCTTCTAAGGTTAATATGGCATATGCGGAATTACCTCCAGGTAATATGTTTAAGTTGCTATCTCAAGTCTTTGCCGAGGAATTGACTAGATTGAATGCTGAAGATCTAGTTAAGTAAGCCAAAGTTCACGAGATAACTTCAGATTTTGAAGTTACGGTTTTGGAAGTGAAAAATCCTGATTCAGATTTGTCCAAAGAATCAATTATTGTTGATGGAGTTCTAGTTCAATTAGAAGATGGAGAGATTGATCCAAATGCTGAAAACTTTGTTATGGAAAAAGGGTTGGATGTTGTTGCAAACCTAATTTCAGGGAATATAATTATGATGATAATATGTTAAAGTTGCTATCTCAAGTCTTTGCCGAGGAATTTACTAGATTGGATGCTGAAGAGCTAGTTAAGTAAGCCAAAGTTCACAAGATATCTTCTGATTTTGAAGTTATGATTTTGGAAGTGAAAAAGCATGTTTCAGATTTGTCCAAAGAATCAATTATTGTTGATGGAGTTCCAGTTCAATTAGAAGATGGAGAGATTGATCCAAATGCTAAAAACTTTGTTATGGAAAAAGGGTTGGATGTTGTTGTAAATATAATTTTAGGGAATATAATTATGATGATAACAAATTTTTCTATGATTGCCTTGCCTACTAACATTTCAGGTCCACAAGATCGAGTGTAAATCAAGTCAGCTCAGGACACACGCTCATGGAAAATTTTTGTCAATTTTTAGTGTTTTCTATTTTTGATCACATCATCCGGGATGATCCAAAATCATCCTAGATGATCAGTTAAAAATAGAAACCCTAATTAGGGCATCCTGGTTAATTCAGCCGTAATTAAGCGAATCGTCCTAGATGATATTATCATCATCCGGGATGATAGGATCAAATTAGAAAGAATTAGCCACCATAACCTTTTAGGCATCTTTTATTTTTGGAAATCGTCCTGGATGATACACTATAATTATGCCTAAATTAGTTTAATAATTAAGGAAAATAATTAAGATTTGATTGCTCGATCATATCATCTTGGATGATTAATTAAACTAACCTTAGTTCTTCCTAGATGATCCATAATTGGCTTGGCTCCACCCAAGGCAATGTTCAGGATGATATGTGATGTTTAGTACTAATTGTCCCAAACAATCGTGAGATCGGCCTGGATGATTTATTTAATTTTTCATCAACCATACATCCATCCAGGGCGATGTTCAGGATAATATATGACATTTTGTACTAATCGGCTCAGACAATCAAGTTACTTTTTCATCATCTAGACATCCATCCAGTGCGATGGTCTAGATGATATTTGATGAATTGAATTAATCATACATGATGATATATTATAGTCCTGGATGATCTGACAAAGGAACATTCTAATTGGCTAGACTCTCCCAAATCATCCTTGCTGATTGAGTTATATTTGAACTGATCGTACGAGATTGTTGGTCGATCGTTCTGGACGATATTTGACGATTAGTTGCAAATAAGGGAAAATTTGGAGCCTTTGTTTAAAAGATCTCTTATTTTGTCATGAGGAGATATTTTGCTTCTCTCTTGACCTGAGAGAGCCAAGAGGAGAGGGAGAGAAAGGGTGATAGAGAGATGATCTTGTGAGGGGGAGTTTGTGAGGGGTTTCATTAAGGTTTTTCCAAGCAAGATTTTGAGTCATCTTCTCTGGTCGTCATCCCTGGTTCCTTGGAGGTTCGAGAGAGGTTTACTTCAGCAACTGATCAAGGTTCTCTGCTTGCTTCAAGAGAAAGCAAAATAAGTTGGGTTCTCTGCCTTCTTTAGGAGGAAACAAAATAAGTTGGATTCTTTAACTGCTTTAGGAGGAAGCAAAAGGAGTTGGGTTCTCTGCCTCACCGGGGTCGGTAGAAAGGAGTTTTTGTACGGGCATCTCTACCTTACTGTGAGGGCAAAAGGAGATACACTGAGTTTAGTGCAATACCCGGAGGAGAGGTTCCAGGGAGTGGACGTCGGTCAAGTTGACCGAACCACGATAAAATCTAGTGTGTTCTTTTTTATTAACTTTCCACATTTAATTTCCGCACTTTAATTTCTGTGGTGATTGTTTGGTTGTGTTTGTGATTTTATTTGGAGAAAATTTTAAATATCAATTCACCTCCCTCTTGGTTAGCTTTCGGACAAGTTCATAATGGCTTAACATCCTTGAAGAACTTTTAGATGCAAATACTACTCATCAAAAGGAGCTTGATGGAGACAAGGATGTTGATTTATCAAAATCGGATGGAAGTAAGGAAAAATTTGTTAAAGAAAATACTATAAATGATTTCAGTGAAGTGGTTGTTGAAATCATAGTAAGAAGTGTTCCAGCTTCAGAATATGGAGAATTTGTTTCGGTTCCTCATTTGGCTTGTATGAAGAATGTGAAGGATAAAGAAGGCTGTATTGATGTAAAGGCTGATTTGGATATCAAAACAATTGGTGAACGAGGTTCAGACATTTTAATAAGTGTTCGAGATATTGAAAGTGTAAAGCAGGTTGCAACTACTCCATTTTTCAAGACTGATAATGCGAAGAGTTGAGAAGCCTTGATTGGAGATGGAAAATTCCAACTACCATCCAAATCGGTGCATCATAAGAAAAAGTTTAGTAAAGAATTAAATTTGTTTGGTCTTATTAAAGGGAGCCTTACAGAAAGGAAATTTGTTATTCTTGGTGAAAGTGTTGGAGCCACTTCATCACTTATCTCATAACATGCTTATAATTATTGAAGACAGAGTTCAAGGTTGGTTTGTGGATTGGGTGAAGGTGATGAAGTTTGTGAATGACAGAACTTGTGGAGCTGTGAAGATCCGAGTTAATTTTTTAGCGGAAGACTCTTGCTTCCATTTCATTTCATTTTCTTTGTTTAGTAATCTTGCTTTTTTAACACTGCCATTGCCAGGTCCCAAGTCCTGGATGAGAAAAGTGGAGGGTTGCGTTAGGTAGTTGACAGCCAACGTAAAACTTGTCGAACAATAATGACATGAATCCTTTAAGAAATTGTGTTAATGCTAGGGCATCCCCTGTAAGCGACGCGCTGTATGGCCTGAATACAGTGACAAATGTGCAAGGGCAGCTGCACCGGCGCCCGGGTGTAGTGTTAAATAGGCAAGGGTTCCCACATCAAGGACGGATGTGGGCAAAGAAGCTAGTCCATGAAACTAAAATTAGGATAGGAACTTGGAATATAGGTTCTCTTACAGGAAAATTAATGGAATTAATAGATATTATGATTCATAGGAAGTTAAATATTTTGTGCATTCAGGAAACTAAATGGGTTGGTGAGAAGGCTAAGGAAATTGATAGTTTAGGATTTAAACTTTGGTATTCGGGTCGGAGTCGTACTAGAAATGGTGTAGGTGTTATTATAGATAAGAGTTTAAAGGATAATGTTATAAAAATTAATAGAATTGGAGATAGAATTATAGCTTTAAAGATTGTTGTTGATGATAAGATTGTTAATATTATAAGTGCTTATGCTCCTCAAGTAGGTTTGGATATGAGTTCTAAATTAAATTTTTGGAATGACTTAGAAGAATTAATACAAAAGATACCTCTTGAAGAAAGAGTTTTTATTGGAGGAGATTTAAATGGACATGTTGGTAGAGAGGTAGATGATTTTAAAAGCATTCATGGTGGCCATGGATTTGGAACGACGAATGAAGGTGGCAAGACCATATTGGATTTTTGTTTAGCTTATGATTTTTCAATTGTTAATACCTTATTTAAGAAAAGAAATGAGCATCTCATCACTTATAAAAATGGATATAGTACAACACAGATTGATTATTTTCTTATTAGAAAACTAAATCGTTTAGATTGCAAAGATTGTAAAGTTATTCCGAGTGAAAATTTATGTACCCAACATCGATTATTAGTTTTGAACTTTAAGATAAAGGGGCATAAAATAATAAATAAAGTAAAACGATTTTCTAGGATTAGATGGGAGCATTTAAAGAATATTAACAAAATTATTTTTGGAAATAAGATTTTAGATCTTAAGATTTTGTCTGTGCATGAGGATGCTAATATTATGTGGGAAAAAGTGGCTAGTAATATTAAGAATATTGCAAAAGATATCCTTGGAGTATCAAAGAGAAAAGCTCCTAATAGTAAAAGTAGTTGGTGGTGGAATCCAAATGTGCAAGAAAAGATTAAAAATAAGAAGCTTTGTTATAAAAAATGGTTTAATTTTAAAAATTCTGATAATTGGAAAATATATAAAGTGGCTCGTAAGGATGCTAAGAAAGCAATATGCGATGCAAAGACATTAGCTTTTAGTGATTTATATAATAGATTAGATACTAAAGAGGGAGAAAGATATATGTATAAGTTAGCCTAACAAAGAGATAGGAGTAGTAAGGATTTAGTTCAAGTGAAGTGTATTAAAGATGAAGATCAAAAAATACTTTTCTTAGAAGATGATATTCAACAAAGATGGATGAGATATTTTGCTAAACTTTTTAATGAAGATTGTGAAAATAAGATTGACTATAATGACCTTAGCACCCTAAATGAAAATAAAGATTTCTGTTTTTATCGGCGTATTAGTAAAATTGAAGTTAGAGAGGCTTTAAAGAAAATGAAGGGTGGAAAAGCTGTTGGACCTGATGATATTCCAATAGAGGTGTGGAAATGCTTAGGAGATGAAGGAATTTCATGGCTTACTAAACTTTTTAATACTATTTTGAAGACTAAAAAGATGCCAGATGAGTGGAGAATGAGCATGTTAATTCCTATTTTTAAGAATAAAGGTGATGCACAAGATTGTGCGAATTATAGAGGTATTAAGTTAATGTGTCATACTTTAAAACTTTGGGAGCGAGTTATGGAGCATAGGTTGCGGCGTGATACTAATGTTTCTCAAAATCAATTTTGTTTCATGCCGGGTAGGTCGACTATGGAAGCCATACATTTATTAAGAGGTTTGATGGAGAAATATAGAGAAAATAAGGAGGATCTACATATGATATTTATTGATTTAGAAAAAGCATATGATAAAGTTCCAAGAGAAGTGCTATGGAGAGTTCTTGAAAAGAAAGGAGTCAATAATGCTTATATTCGAATCATTAAAGATATGTATGCAGGAGCTATTACTTGTGTTCAAACACAAGGTGGATTGACCAAGTATTTCCCTATTTCGGTTGGGTTACATCAAGGATCCGCCTTAAGCCCATATCTTTTTGCTTTAGTCATGGATGTTCTCACTAGACATTTGCAAGAGGATATACCTTGGTGTATGCTTTTTGCTGATGATATTCTTCTTGTTGATAAGACTAGAGAGGGAGTTGAAGGTAAACTTGAATTATGGAGGTCAACCTTAGAGTCTAAAGGTTTTCGCTTGAGTAGATCTAAAACGGAATATATGGAGTGTAATTTTAGTAGTAATAGACCTAGTGAGGGGATTGTGACTTTGGGCGATCAAGTCATTAATAAGAGTACACATTTTAGATATCTTGGATCTATTGTTCAGAGTGATGGTGAAATAGATGGGGATATTTTCAGCAGAATTCAAGTTGGATGGTTGAAGTGGAGGAATGCATCGGGCTTGTTATGTGATAGAAATGTACCCCTCAAACTTAAGGGAAAATTCTATAAGATGGTAGTGAGGCCTGCAATGCTTTATGGTGCTGAATGTTGGCCATTAAAAGAGAAGCATAATACTAAGTTAAGTGTGGCAGAGATGAGGATGCTCAGGTGGATGAGTGGCTTTACCCTTAGAGATAGGATACGAAATGAGCATATACGTGAAAAGGTTGGAGTAGCTCCAGTAGAAGATAAGATTAGAGAGAGTCGCCTTAGATGGTTTGGTCACATTAAACGGCGGCCTTCCGATGACCCGGTTAGGAGAGTAGAGGTATTAGATTTGACTTATGTTAAGAAAGGTAGGGGTAGACCTAAAAAGACTTGGTTAGAAAATATTAGGAATGACCTTCCTTTATTAGATTTAAACGAGAATTTGACTTTTAATAGGACACAATGGAGAAAAAGGATTCATGTAGCTGACCCCACGTAGTGGAATAAAGGCTTGTTGTTGTTGTTGTTGTTGTAGTAATCTTGCCTTTTCTAGATTTATTTTAAGCATAGGTTGGTATTTGAAAAAAGGACCTATAATAATGGAAATTAAGCATCATTCTATCTCTTATTTTTTACTTATATGGGAATTATGGGGTACTAATCAACCATTTTGGTTGATTTACTTTGGTATCCTCTCCACCTCTATTGGTTTAAAATGATAAGTAGAGGGTATTATTTTCATTATGACATTTCCTATTTTTCTAATATTTTCATTATGCTTAAATTGATTTTTATAAGGATTCCTTTTGCTTTGTTTTGAAAGGATTGCCTAGTAGTTTCTATTCTAGTTTGCAATAGCTTCTTTTTTTTTTCTTTTAATACTATAAGCATCTTCTCAAAAAAAAAAAAGATCTCATTAGTTGCTTTTTTTTTCTCTTTCGAGGGACAGTAGTGATAAGATCTAGTAGTTTTATTTATTTCTAAAGGACTCTAGGTCTTTGCTTGGAGAGGTTTAGATTATTTTTAGAGATATATATCCTACTACTGAGGTTTTTGAGTAGTAAAAAGAATTGGCTCTGGGATGGAATCAGCTAATGTTGAAAAAGGGCGTCTTATTTCCTAGCCTTTAGAAGGGTTGGAAGGAAGATCACCTTTTTTCTTATGCATTCTCTTTCTAGTGACGACATTCCAAGTTCCCAAATGATCATAAGTTTAGGAAGATGAAGGATCAAACTGCTTAATATGCACTGGAATAGTTGGATTATCCATAGCTGAAGGTTGAATAGTGCTGTCAACACACTGCTTGTTCTTCTTGCAAGAGCAGGATTCCACTTTATGGCCAATAATTTCATAAGGAAAACATAGATGTGAAATGCTCTCATACTCAACTCTTTGAAAAAACCTTCCATTTATTCCTTTAATCCAAAAGTTTGGAGAGAGTTTATGAGTAAGATCAATGCGGACACACACTCTAACAAAATATTTTTTGTTGAGTCTAGTGAATAGGTTGTTAAACCTAAGTTAATGTCCCAAGGCTACCAAGAGGGGGGTGAATTGGTAGTTAAAAAATTTTTCCTCTTTTGATAAATTTAACCTAAATTAAACTTTAATGAATATTTTATAAAAAGTTTTTCAACCACAAATTTTTAAAACATAAAATTAAAAGCAGAAAATAAAAAGCAGTAAAATAAAAAGACACACGATTTATAGTGGTTCAGTCTAAACTAGACCTACATCCACTCCCCAGAGGCACCCTCTGAGTATTGCACTAATACCAATAGTGTCTCTCCTTTTGCACCCACAGCAAGGCGAAGAAACATTTACAAACACTCTTTTCACCACTACCCGGTGCGGTAGAGAACCGCCGTCCTTTTACACTTTCCCTTGTGTTGGCAGAGAACCATCGTCCTTTTACACTCTCCTAGTGTGGGCAGAGAACCCTTCGTCTTTTCACACATCTCCTAGTGTGGGCAGAGAACCCTTCGTCTTTTCACACTCTCCTAGTGTGGGCAGAGAACCCTTCGTCCTTTCATACTCTCCTAGTGTGGGCAGAGAACCCTTTATCTTTTCACACTCTCCTAGTGTGGGCAGAGAACCCTTTGTCCTTTCACACTCCTAGTATGGGCAGAGAACCCTTCGTCTTTTCACACTTTCCTCGTGTGGGCAGAGAACCCTTTGTCCTTTCACACTCTCCTAGTGTGTGCAGAGAATCGGATCTCCTTGACAGATCTCTTCCCAAAAAATCTAGAATGAAGAAAGAAAAAGAGTGAAGTAATCTCAAATCACAAGTAAGAAATCTTACCTTTGAACACAATGCAAAGCCTTCAAGCTTCAGTGGTAGAAATCCTTCTTTGACTGCTCTCTCTCTCTCTCTCTCTCCTTTACTCTTCTTCCAATAGGCATGAAGATCAATGAGCAAAAAGATTGGATGGCAGTATAATTTGAAGTATATATACAAAAGACAAGAAAAACTATCCAAAAATTGCAAGTTTTCAATTATGTACGCAGTGGATCGTCACGTACGATCGTGGATCATCCTGGACGATTTTACTTAAAGTGTCGGAAACGATCCTAATGTATATTGGTACGAACTTTGTTCGTACACGCTCATCGTCCCGTACGAACAATGTACGTTCGGTACGAAACGGTTATTACATAGGTCGGTTCCCAAAATTCTACAAGACGTAACCAACTGACGTAAGTCGGTTCAGTACGTCCTGGGACGAACATGTTTCATCCTGGGATGATTTTATACAGAGCGTTTCGTCCAGAGACGAAAATTAATTTCGTCATGTACGATCGCATACAAAGAGTTTCATCCAGGGACGAAAATTAATTTCGTCATGTACGATCTCATATAGAGAGCTTCATCCTGGTACGAACCATAACTTTTTTCTAGACAAACAGTGCAAGGTGAGAATCCAGAAACGTTCGTCCCGGGACGAATATTAAATTCATCCTGGACGAATAGGACTTAGAAAATTTTCTACTTGCCTGTTCGATCCATTGCTCTTTCGAGGGGTTAATTGACATGATTGTCCTGTACGAACCAGGTTCGTCCCGTACGATCAGTTTACAAAAAGTGTTCCCCAAGAGTGTGTGTTGTGATTTTTCACTCAATTACAATCACTCCCTCTTATTTCAAAAACTTGTAATTTACAAATGAATATTTTGAAGTCTTCATCACTTGGAGTTGATTTTCCTGAAATGTTAGTACACACTAGAGCAAAAAATAAATCTTCCAAAAAAAATGTTAGGAAAACAATAATATTTGAAATCATCAAAATAATACAAGTTGCAAGAATGTAAAACATGCAAATAGCAACTCTCTCTACAATCTCCCCCTTTTTGATGATGGCAAAACAATTATTATTTTTAGGATTTTAAGTTCTAAGAATCTCCTAAGCTCCCCCTGAATTGATGAACTCATGAAAATAAGGAGGCATTTGAATTACTAAAAAAAATAATTTATTTTTCAAAATTTTTATACAACATAAAACAACACAAAAGATAAAACAAAAAAAAACACTCAAATAATACGAAAACACACATACGAAAATTAAACACTACGAAAACATACGCAACAAATAATTTCTCCCCCTTTTTGACAACATCAAAATGTGAAGAAGAAAAGAATGTTAGAAATGTAAGCAGAAGTATGAAATTCATTTGATATTTTAATCTTGAAAGTGATATAAATAAGGTATGCAAATAAAATCAAAACATTAGAAAAACATAATATTTTATATAATTTAAGAAGTGATATAACATTTCTAAAATGAATTTATCAAAGACATGTGTCAATTTAGACATGAATATAAAGAAAATCATTGCACTAAGGATGAATAAAAAATTTTATATTTCAAATTTTAATATAAATTATAAATGAACATTAGATCAATTTGAATTAAGAGATTAAAAGAGTCTGGAAAGAAATAATTACCACATGTGGCGCTTTGCGCATCTTTTTCAATTTTTATGGCACATTTTTTGTGCATCTTTTACTTTGGGCTTATTTTATGCCTCTTTTTATCATTGCAAATTTTTTTGCACATTCTTTTTTATTTTTGTACATTTGTACAATTTTTAAGAGTAATTGAATTCTTTTCAAAATCAATAATTTCAAAATTTTCTAAGCGCATAAATACTAATTGAAAAGAGAAATACAAAATAAGAAAACATCTAAATTGCAATAATAATATTAAAGATAATGTAGTCTAAATAAGAGACATGAAATTGAAAATTCTAATAATATCAAGTTATAAACATCTCTTAAATTTAGAAAAATTATATTTTCTAATGAAATTAATTTTAATTTACAAATTAAATAAAGCACTATTAAGATAAAAATAAAAAAAGAATGTCATAAAGTCAAACACACATTTCTAAAACATTAATCAACAAAATATTGAAAACATATATTGATATCGGATAAGGCTATTACAATTTGAAGTTTAAGATATAAATATTAACACAACTAAGACAAGGACAAAACAACAAACTAAAGAAAATCACTAACACATGAACTACAATAAAATACAGAACAAACACTGAACAAACACTAAGCAAATACTAAACAAATCATTCTGATGGACCCTGATCTGGAGGAGGTGGTGCTGCACCAAAGATGTTGAAGTAACTACTGATCGTGAACATGTTGGAATTAATGGCATTTATTTGTTGACGCATAAATCCCATATCCTGATTGTGCTGAAAATCTTGCTGCTGCAAGTGAGTTTCAATTTGATCAAACCTTTGATCAAAATGAGCCTCTAAAATTTCAAATCTTTGAACCAAATCCTGATAATTTGGTTCAACCACATGTGAAGGTCCAGCTTCTTCTTCTATTTCACTCAGAACTACATGAGTTCGGTTGGGCTCATCCTTATTGAAGATAGCCCTAAAGGACGCGTCGTTGTAGTAGAGAGGTTTTCTTCAAAATCTTGTTCAGGATGAATTAAATTATACTTCTTTTCCAAAATATAAGCAATCAGATGTCCTAAGGCTATGTTCTTCTTTCTTTTATGAGCAACATAACCAATTTCAGAGAGACCATAAATGTAGTTAGTTAGGAGTTGGGCCTCATCTATAAATTGTCTAGTCATAATCAAGTAGGTAACAGTAGAAAGAAGAGGAGTGATGTTGACTCTATCACCAGCTTTAGGTATAATGGAAGTTCTTAATACATGCTAGATGATACGGGCATCATGCACTAAGGTTGAAACTTTAGGCAAATGATCCTTAATTCTCCTATCTCTAATCACACGATTAACTTCAGTCCAATCAAAACTTGAGTTGGTTAAAGTGTGTGCTCTCAAGCCTTCAATCCTTAAATTTAGAAAAATACCAAAGTCATCCTTGGTGATTTCAACTTTCTTTTAGAAAACAAAAGAACTGATGACAGAATGGTCGGAGTTGAATGACATGTTTGCCAAGAAATAGTGAAAGATTTCTCTATTGTAAAAGTGAACTAAAGTGAGGATCAAACCAAATTGAGTGGAGGTAAATAAGTGCATTACCTTGAAAGTTAATTGATCATGTAAAAGAACTCTAGATGGGGTGATTTTAGCAGACACAAACCTAGCAAATGATTCTTCATTGGCTCTAGAAAGGAAGTTTTCGGATGTATTTCTTGGAGGACCCTTAGCCAAGGTCTTTTGGCTCTTGCTAGAACTTGCCATTGAGAGATTTTAAGAGTGGAAAAGTTTGAAAGAGATGTGTGAAAGTGACTGTTCAGTAAAAACTGCCGTTAATTTAAAGAAGAACTACTGTTCATACCAGACGAAATTTTTATTCGTCCCGTACGAAAATATTTCGTATGGACGGACAAATGAGTTTAAAAATAACGACTTTCGTAAACACATAATTTTCGAAGCGTCCTTTCGTACAGGCTTTTGACCAAGATGATCGTACAGACGAACACGTGTTCGTACGGACGATACAAAATTTAACTCGTTTTAATGGCAGTTGAAAATCATCCCCTGCCATGAATCGACATATGTTCGTCTGGACGAACCAAAGGTTCGTACGGACGAAGTTCATAATAAAAGATATCTTATCCATTCAACTATTGCATTCAATTATCCCAAAGGTTTGAAAAATATTTCATCGTGGACGATCGTACAGACGAACTACATTAAAAACTACTCTTAAGACGGTTCAAAATCACGTAGTTTGTCATTTTACACACATCGTCCCGTACAAAAAAATTTCATCCCGGACGATGATGACCATAAATTCATTTTCACACACAAAACAAAAATGAATAAAAATATACAAGTCACACTTAAATACACATAAAAAATAAACAAAAACAACAAAACAAAATAAAACAAAAATACAATGAACAAAAAAACAAAAACAAAATATCAATTTTGCAGAAAATTTTTTTTATCTAAGCATTTAAATCAATAACTCCTAGCCTAGTTCTTAATGTACTGAAAGTATAAAAGGCTAAAAGTTTTGTAAAAATATTTGAAAGTTAATTTTAAGTTCAATTTCTCCCGTGGATACATGATCCTTTATAAAATGATGCCTTATGTCAATGTGTTTGGTTATTGAATGTTGAATAGGATTTTTTGAAATGTAAATAGCACTAGTATTATCACAATAAATTGGTATAGTGCCTATAATTAATCCTAAATCAATCAATTATTATTTTAACCAAAGTACTTGTGCCACACAACTTTTTAGTGCAATGTATTCTGCTTCTACAGTAGATAGGGCCACTGAATTTTATTTTCTAATAGACCATGAAACTAATGAATTTCTAATGAACTGACTTGTTCCAGAAGTGCTTTTCCTATCCACTATACAGCCTGCAAAATCAGAGTCTGAATAACCAATAATTTCAAATGAAGAGCTAAACTTTGGTTACCAAATTCTTAATTTCTGAGTTCCTAGTAAGTATCTTAAAATCCTTTTCACTGCTGTCAAATGTGATTCTTTTGGATCAGATTGAAATCTAGCACACAAGCAAACTAAACATGATATCTGGTCTGCTAGCAGTCAAGTAAAGTAAAGATCTAATAATCCCTCTAAATTTCTTTTGATCAACAGATTTTCCCTTAAAGTCCTTATCTAACTGAACTGAGGAACTCATTGGTGTACTAACAGGTTTAGCATTGTCCATTTCATATTTTTTTGAGGATGTTCTTAACATATTTAGTTTGACTAAGAAATATACCTTCCTCAAGTTGCTTAATGCTAAAGCCTAGAAAATAATTTAAGTCTCCCATTAGACTCATCTCA
Organism: Dendrobium huoshanense; assembly: GCA_016618105.1. Taxonomy (NCBI): domain Eukaryota; kingdom Viridiplantae; phylum Streptophyta; class Magnoliopsida; order Asparagales; family Orchidaceae; genus Dendrobium; species Dendrobium huoshanense. Next base: position 28,204,416 of record CM028347.1, read on the forward strand.
AATTCACTACTCTTTATTTTAGAAAAATCATCACAAAGATTTTTATTTGAAGATCCAAAAAATGATATCATCCACATAAATTTGAACAATGAGTATATCCTTTCCAAATTTCTTTAAAAAGAGAGTTATATCCACACTTCCTTTTTCAAAAGATCTTTCAAGTAGGAAGGTGCTTAACCTCTCATACCAAGCCTTAGGTGCCTGCTTTAATCCATATAATGACTTTTTTAATTTAAACACATGATTTGGGTATTTAGAATTTTCAAAACCTGAAGGTTGTTCTACAAAAACATCCTCTTCAGTTACCCCATTTAAAAAGGCACTTTTCACATCCATTTGATATAATTTGAATCCTTTAAAACAGGTAAATGCTAGCAAAACTCTAATTGCTTCAAGTCTAGCTACAGGGGCAAAAGTCTCTTCAAAATCAATTCCTTCAATCTGATTATACCCCTTAGCAACTAATCTAGCCTTATTTCTAATGACTATTCCTGAGTCATTCATTTTATTTTTGAATACCCACTTAGTTCCAACTATGCTTTGATCTTTTGGCCTTAAAGTTAATTCCCAAACTTTATTTCTTACAAATTGATTCAACTCTTCTTGCATGGCCAAAATTCAAAATTCATCAAAAAGTGCTTGATCAATATTAGTGGGTTCTATTATTGAAATAAAGGCTGAATGATTGACTTCCTTGTTTAATCCACGCCTAGTTCTAACACCCTCACTAGGTTTACCTATAATCAATTCTCTTGGGTGATTTTTAGAAAATCTCAAATCTCTAGGCAAAGGTTTTCTATCTCCAAATTCTCTTCCATAGTTTCTTCCAAGTTTATTCTATCAATCTTTTGGGAGTTTTCCTCAATCTCATCTTCAACAATATTTGGCTCTTCCAAATTTCTAGATTCATCAAATACAACATGTGTGGTCTCTTCAATGACCAAAGTTCTTTTGTTGAATACCCTATAAGATTTTCCAACACTTGAATATCCAACAAAAATTCTTTCATCTGATTTTGGATCAAATTTTCCTAAGAAAGATTTTCCATTATTATGAATAAACACCTTGCAACCAAAAACATGAAAATGTGACAAGTTAGGTGTTCTCCCTTTTAGCAATTCATAGGATGTTTTATTTAAATTGGATCTCACATTCACCCTATTCAGAACATAACATGCAGTACTAACCGCCTCAGCCCAAAAATATCTAGGAAGTGAGTATTCTGCCAACATTGCTCAGGCGGCTTCTATTAATGTTTTGTTTTTCCTTTCGACTACCCCATTTTGCTGAGGGGTTCTAGGTGCAGAAAAATTGTGATCAATTCCTTTTTCTTTACAAAAATTTTCAAATCTCTTATTCTCAAATTCTCCTCCATGATAACTTTGTATAGAAATAATTTCACACCCTAATTTCCTTTGAATCCAAGTAAAAAAATTTCTAAATTCCTCAAATGATTCACTCTTATGAAATAAAAATCTAACCCAAGTGAATCTTGTGTAATCATCTACTATAACAAATCCGTATACCTTCCCTCCTAGACTTACAGTTTCAACTAGTCCAAAAAGATCCATGTGTAGGATTTCCAAAGGTTTACTAGTTCTAAGATCCTTATTGGATTGAAAAGAGGATTTCACTTGCTTACCTAATTGACATGCATCACAAAGGTGGTTCTTATTAAAGTCTAGTTTTGGTATACCTCTCACTAAATTCTTTTTGGTAATCTTTCTAAGGTTTTTCATGCTAGAATGACAAAGTCTCCTATGCCAAAGCCATGACTCATCAGAAATAGTTTTTAAACAAAAGGCAGTAGGAGTATGAATGCAATTTAAATTTAGCATATAAACATTATTTACCCTCTTTCCATTCAACACATCTTTACCATTTATGCTTAATATGAAACTAGTAGGAAAAAATTTTACACTATAACCCTTATCACATAGCTGACTTATACTTAACAAATTATGCTTTAATCCTTCAACCAACAACACATTATCAATAATTTTTTTTTTCAAGTTTCCAATTATACCTAATTCAATCACCTTCTTTGTGGTGTTATCTCCAAGTATTACCTTGCCTCCACTCCTGGCTTCTAGCGTTATGAATTGAGCAGTATCTCCAGTCATATGCTTTGAACATCCGCTTTCCAGGTTCCATATGCTCCCACAAGGTCCTGTGTGAGAGCAACCCTGCAATAATATCAAATGTTAGACCTGGGAACCCAAACAAGTTTGAGTTCACCTTTTAGCAATTTATAATCAGATGCATGTATAATATGTCTAAGTTTATGCATCTTAGGTCTCCACACCAAATGAGATTTCATCTTCAAATTACATGTGTGTGCTATATGTCCAACTAATCCATAATTATTACATTTAACATTAGGAAAAGTATTCCTAAGTCTTCTACCATTTGTTTGTCTTCTAAGGGATTCCATATATTTAGGATAAAATTTAGGATTTGTAAAATCTTCAAGTTTGGAGGGTATCCTATTATCCTCAAGAGCTTTTATTATTAACTTATAAAATGAATTCATGTCTTCTAATATTCAATTTGTATAATTGATTCAATATGTTTTGCTCTCTGATTCATCCTTAAATTTTTTAAATTCTTTTTCAAGATCAGCATATGATGATTTTAATCTCATGATTTTTATTCAGATCATCATATTCATCAAGTAATTTCATGTGGTTGTCATCTATTAAAGCATGATCTTTCCTAAGGATTTCATATTATTTCTTAAGTTCTTCCAATTCTAAACTTACACTAGCATGCATCTTTTTTATTTTCCTATATACATCATGCATGTGTTCAGAAACTTCAAATAATTTATCATAACTTAAGTCACATATCTCTTCTTGATCTGATTGATCAAGACTATCTGCCATCAAGCAAAGATTGGTGACTTCTTCTTCCTTTTTAGTCTCTAATGAATCTGAAGCTGAGTCCGCCCAAAAAGCTCTTTGAAACTTCTTCTTGTCCTTCTTTACAGTTGGTTTTTCTTCTACCTTCTCCTTGTTAGGAGTGACTTTGAGTTTTGGGCAATCAGTCTTAATATGACCTGGTTTCCTTCATTCATAACAAATCACTTCATTAGAAACTTTGCCATTTCTGTTAAACTTACCTCTATTCCATTGCCGGCGTCTCTTCTGCTTCCTCTTCAGAAATCTTCTGAATTGTCTAGTCATTAATGCAATATCGTCTTCATCCTCAGGTTGTGAGTGTTCACTCTCAGACTCTTCCACTTTAGTGCTATATTCTTCTCCTTTCGTGGTTCACCTGCATCAATCTTTCTTTGACTAACCCCTTGCTCGTAAGCAATGAGCGAACCAAGAAGATTATTGATAGAATAAATATTTAGATCTTTAGACTTTGTAATTGCAATAATTTTAGCATCATAAGCAGTAGATAAACGACGAAGAATCTTATTAACCATTTCAGCATTCGTTAGTTCCCTACCTAGTGCATGTAAAGAGGTGACAATTTGTGTGAATCTTGTGTACATATCAGAAATGGATTCATTTGGTTTCACGAGAAACAATTCATAATCATGTAACAAGATATTAAGTCTTGATTGCTTAACCTCATTAGTCCCCTCATAAGTTATACAAAGTCTATCCCATATGTCCTTTCCACTTTTGTAAGTCAAAACTCGCATGTAGTCTTCAAATTTTAAAGCACAAAAGAAGCTATTTAAACATTTAGCATTTAGTTGAGCTAAGTCACGTTCTTTTATAGTCCAATCTGCAAAAGGTGTTTCTACCCTAACTCCATCAACTAATCTAGTTAGTTTTGTATAACCTTCCTGGACTAAGATCCACATACGATAATCAAGTGATTGTAAGAAAGTAGACATGCGTGTTTTCCAAAAATCAAAAGATATATTGTCAAACAGTGGAGGTCTTGTAATAGAGTAACCCTCAGGTGTATTTCAGTTTCCAAATGTAGCCATCTAAGTTAATCAAAAAGTAGTTTAAACTTATAATTTTGAAACAAAGCTCTGATACCACTTGTTGAGTCTAGTGAATAGGTTGTTAAACCTAAGTTAATGTCCTAAGGCTACCAAGAGGGTGGGTGAATTGATAGTTAAAAAAATTTCCCTCTTTTGATAAATTTAGCCGAAATTAAACTTTAATGAATTTTTTTATAAAAAGTTTTTCAACTACAAATTTATAAAACATAAAATTAGAAGCATAAAATAAAAAAGTAGTAAAATAAAAAGACACACGATTTATAGTGGTTCGGTCTAAACTAGACCTACATCCCCTCCCTAGAGGCACCCTCTGAGTATTGCACTAATACCAATAGTCTCTCTCATTTTGCACCCACAACAAGGCGAAGAAGCCTTTACAAACACTCTTTTCACCACTACCCAGTGCGGCAGAGAACCATCATCCTTTTACACTTTCCCTTGTGTTGGCAGAGAACCGTCGTCCTTTTACACTCTCCTAGTGTGGGGCAGAGATGTAACATCCCAGATATCAATAGTGAAAGGATTCGTCTGACATTCTGATCGAACTCCATTCCAGTTGCCTTGCTCGGACCTGAAAATATTAACCACATATAATGAGCTTCAAAAAGCCCAGCAGGTCACCTAATACCTACAACTGAAATCACAGCACGGCACTGCTATTAATATGCATGTCAGTCAATCAATCAAATCACAGTCAATAGTCAATGAATCTATGCAGCGGAAATCAAATCAGTGCAGTACGGAAATCAATAGTCGATGAAATCAATAGTCGATGCAGCGATAGAAGAACCGATAAATCAAACTCAATCAATCAGTACGTCAAAACTCAGAAGAATCCGTCGATCAGTCAAATCAATAGTATCAAATCAATACAATATCTAAATCCATCCATATCAATATCTATACTCAGTAGTCAATCAATGAAATCAATGAAATCGTACGATATACAATAAATTCATAAATCCGATCAAATCTTAAAGCAGTAAATTCATATATCAATATTGTACACATGCACTTCAATACAGTAATACTGAACAAGTACATCGCTGGCTATTAAGGCGTTTTTCAAGTCAATAATGCTATTGTAGATATCTATCCGTTGGTTCAATAAGAGTCGTCACTCTGTGCCCGTCGGCAAAAGAATCTCCTTATGCCTCCCAATCAATATCAATGATCAATAGATCAATGATCAATAGTTTAAAGGAAAGCCTGTCGGCCCACCATTCTGTACAGTTCTATCAATCTCCGTTCAATAATCAATAGTGCTGTTGTAGAAATCCATATTGCTGTTGTAGATATCCATAGGTTGGTTCAATAGAGTCGTCACTCTGTGCCCGTCGGCATAAGAATCTCCTTATGCCTCCCAATCAATATCAATGATCAATAGATCAATGATCAATAGAGGATAACACCAAACCCTTTTTAAAGGAAAGCCCGTCGGCCCACCATCCTGTACAGGTCAAGTCAATCTCCAACCAACGGTTCAACCAGTCTTCAGTTGTCTTTCAGTATCAATAGTCAATTCAAAAATCAATATAGTCAATATAAAAACAATGTAGAACAGTCATATCAACATTCATATTCAATTCATCAATCTCAGACAAATCGAAAATCATACAAAATTTCGGCAGCGTAACAACAGTCTATCAAATTTACACAAAAATCCTACAAAATCATAATTCACCAAATTACAATAGAATGTTCATGACAACAATATAAGACAGTTCTTCTACTGAATCAATATCAATAAACATCCTGATATTTTTCTATCAAAATCACGTAGAACTCAAAATAACCGGTGAAATCGTTCTAGAAAATAATCAAATCGTGTAGAATATTCGTATCTATAACATATTAAAAGTTGTGCGGTGAAAGTTGTGTCAATACAAAACCGGGTCCGTTTTTCGACTACAAAAACACAAATCAGGTCACAATACGATCAAAACTCAATATCTTCAAAAATAGAGGTAGGATTCAGAGTCCTTACCGCGAGATCAACACTTTATCCTACAGCGGCGTCGGACGAAAAGCGCTCCGCGGTCTCCGAAAACGAGCTTTTCCTTCGCTTTCCTTCTCTTTCTCTCTCCTCAGATATTTTGATTTTTAAAAATGATTTTTCTCTCTCCTCAAAACGAGCTGATTTTCTTATAACCATACACTGATCGGCCCGGCCGATCGCCACATCGTCCAGGACGATGTGAACAAAATCCAATCGTCCAAGACAATATTTCAGGCCGATAATTAATTTTCCTTGGACGATAAAAACTCTTGCTCACTGACTTGTGCCATGAACTGATCGTCCCAGGATGATCCAAAATCGGCCTAGACGATCCACCCAGAAATCAGCCAATTTCTGATCGTTCTGGACGATCTCAACATCGTCCCGAACGATCACAGAAGGAAATCAAAGAAATGAGCTACGAGCTCTCATAATCTCCCCACCTTAGAAAAATGTTGTCCCTACATTTCCCTAAAGGTCTGGAGCAAAATGAAGTAAAATAAATCCAATCAGATTTGAATCGAAATCAAAACTCGGCGAAAATCATACAAATCACACAATCCAGTCAATCACATGTCATTCAATATGTATGCAAAACGATGCACTTGAAACAATCCATTCTATCAAACTATCAATCAAATCCTTTCACTACACTTACTCTGATACCAATTGTAACATCCTTGATATCAATAGTGAAAGGATTCGTCTGGCATTCTGATCGAACTCCATTCCAGTTGCCTTGCTCGGACCTGAAAATATTAACCACATATAATGAGCTTCAAAAAGCCCAGCAGGTCACCTAATACCTACAACTGAAATCAAAGTACGGCACTGCTATCAATATGCATGTCAGTCAATCAATCAAATCACAGTCAATGGTCAATGAATCTATGCAGCGGAAATCAAATCAGTTCAGTACGGAAATCAATAGTCGATGAAATCAATAGTCGATGCAGTGATAGAAGAACCGATAAATCAAACTCAATCAATCAGTACGTCAAATCTCAGAAGAATCCGTCGATCAGTCAAATCAATCGTATCAAATCAATACAATATCTAAATCCATCCATATCAATATCTATACTCAGTAGTCAATCAATGAAATCAATGAAATCGTACGATATATAATAAATCCATAAATCCGATCAAATCTTAAAGCAGTAAATCCATATATCAATATTGTACACATGCACTTCAATACAATAATACTGAACAAGTACATCGCTGGCTATTAAGGCGTTTTTCAAGTCAATAATGCTGTTGTAGATATCTATCCGTTGGTTCAATAAGAGTCGTCACTCTATGCCCGTCGGCATAATAATCTCCTTATGCCTCCCAATAAATATCAATGATCAATAGATCAATGATCAATAGTTTAAAGGAAAGCCCGTCGGCCCACCATCCTGTACAGGTCTATCAATCTCCGTTCAATAATCAATAGTGCTGTTGTAGAAATCCATATTGCTGTTGTAGATATCCATAGGTTGGTTCAATAGAGTCGTCACTCTGTGCCCGTCGGCATAAGAATCTCCTTATGCCTCACAATCAATATCAATGATCAATAGATCAATGATCAATAGTGGATAACACCAAACCCTTTTTAAAGGAAAGCCCGTCGGCCCACCATCCCGTACAGGTCAAGTCAATCTTCAACCAACGGTTCAAACAGTCTTCACTTGTCTTTCAGTATCAATAGTCAATTCAATAGTCAATATAGTCAATATAAAAACAATGTAGAGCAATCATATCAACATTCATATTCAATTCATCAATCTCAGACAAATCGGAAATCATACAAAATTTCGGCAGCGTAACGACAGTCTATCAAATTGACACAAAAATCCAACAAAATCACAATTCACCAAACTACATTAGAATGTTCACGACAACAATATAAGACTATTCTTCTACTGAATCAATATCAATAAACATCATAATATTTTTCTATTCGATCAAAATCGCGTAGAACCCAAAATAACCGGTGAAATTGTTCTAGAAAATAATCAAATCGTGTAGAATATTCGTATCTATAACATATTAAAAGTTGTGCGGTGAAAGTTGTGTCAATACAAAACCGGGTCCATTTTTCGACTACGAAAACACAAATCAGGTCACAATACGATCAAAACTCAATATCTTCAAAAACAGAGGTAGGATTCGGAGTCCTTACCGCGAGATCAACACTTTATCCTACAGCGGCGTCGGACGAAAAGCGCTCCGCGGTCTTCGAAAACGAGCTTTTCCTTCGCTTTCCTTCTCTTTCTCTCTCCTCAGATATTTTGATTTTTAAAAATGATTTTTCTCTCTCCTCAAAACGAGCTGATTTTCTTATAACCATACACTGATCGGCCCGGCTGATCGCCACATCGTCTAGGATGATGTGAACAAAATCCAATCGTCCAGGACGATATTTCAGGCCGATAATTAATTTTCCTTGGACGATAAAAATCCTTGCTCACTGACTTGTGCCATGAACTGATCGTCCCAGGACGATCCAAAATCGGCCTGGATGATCCACCCAGAAATCAGCCAATTTCTGATCATTCATGACGATCTCAACATCGTCCCGAACGATCCCAGAAGGAAATCAAAGAAACGAGCTACGAGCTCTCATAAGAGAACCCTTCGTCTTTTCACACTCTCCTAGTGTGGGCAGAGAACCCTTCGTCCTTTCACACTCTCCTAGTGTGGGCAGAGAACCCTTCGTCTTTTCACACTCTCCTAGTGTGGCTAAAGAACCCTTCGTCTTTTCACACTTTCCTAGTGTGGGCAGAGAACCCTTCATCATTTCACTCTCTCCTAATGTGGGCAGAGAACCGGATCTCCTTGACATATCTCTTCTCAAAAAATCTAGAAGGAAGAAAGAAAAAGAGTGAAGTAATCTCAAATCATAAGTATGAAATCTTACCTTTGAACACAATGCAAAGCCTTCAAGCTTCAGTGGTAGAAATCCTTCTTTGACTGCTCTCTCTCACTCTCTCATTTACTCTTCTTTCAATAGGCACGAAGATCAATGAGCAAAAAGATTGGGTGGCAGTATAATTTGAAGTATATATACAAAAGACAAGAAAAACTGCCCAAAAATTACTAGTTTTCAATTCTGTACGCAGTAGATCGACCCGTACGATCGTGGATCGTCCTGGACGATTTTACTTAAAGTGTCGGACTCGATCCTAATGTATATTGGTACGAACTATGTTCGTACACGCTCATCGTCCCGCACGAACAATGTTCGTCCGGTACAAAACAGTTATTACATAGGTCGGTTCCCAAAATTCTACAGGACGTAACCAACTGACGTAAGTCGGTTCAGTTCGTCCTAGGACAAACAGGTTTCGTCCTAGGACGATTTTATACAGAGCATTTCATCTAGGGATGAAAATTAATTTCATCCTGTACGATCGCATACAGAGAGTTTCGTCCAGGGACAAAAATTAATTTCGTCCTGTACGATCTCATATAGAGAGCTTCGTCCCGGTAAGTACCATAATTTTCATCTAGACGAACAGTGCAAGGTGAGAATCCAGAGATGTTCGTTCCGGGATGAATATTAAATTCGTCCTGGACGATTAGGACTTAGAATATTTTCTGCTTGCATGTTCGATCCATTTCTCTTTCAAGGGGTTAATTGACATGATCGTCCCGTACGATCAGTTTACAAAAAGTGTTCCCCAAGAGTGTGTGTTGTGATTTTTCACTCAATTACAATCACTCCCTCTCATTTCAAAAACTTATAATTTATAAATGAATAATTTGAAGTCCTCATCGCTTGGAGTTGATTTTCCTGAAATGTTAGTACACACTGGAGCAAAAAATAAATCTTCCAAAATTTTTTTTAAGAGATTTATAAAACAATAATATTTGAAATCATCAAAACAATACAAGTTGCAAGAATGTAAAACATGGAAATAGCAACTCTCTCTACATTTTTGACCCCAAGAGGTTGAATATTCATCCATCCAAAGAGTTTCTCCAATCATAGTAGCCATACATGCAATATTGGAAGGATTCCAATACATCAGGGGAAGCTGAGGAAATCGGACCCAAATTGGTGAGGCAAATCCCTTCATGTCCTCAAGAGAAAAGGAAGATGACCACCAATCAAGACCAATAATGCCCCTAAGGATGACATTATGAGCTTGAGGGCTATAAAAAATACAAATAAAGCAATTTGGAGTAATGGTGATCAAATGAAACTCCCCAACATGAGACCATCACCTTGATAGTTCACCTTTGAGCCAAGCAAAAGAGATATGCTTTCCTAGTTGTTTCCTAACTAGGGCACATTCCAATTTAGCTATAGTTTCTTGAACCTTATCCAATTTAAGGCTCAATGAAATACCATCCTCATCAAGCACCTCTTGTTTGATAATCTTGTCTAATGGAGTATATGAGGGTTTCCTCCAAGCAAAATGACCTGGGTTATAGTCAACAAACACCCTAGACTATTTTGAGAAATCTAGTTTTTGAGAATGGGGCTGAGATTTTGCACCAACTACTCCCAAGGAAAGTAAAGTGGTCTATGAAGCATAAACACAAATAGTTGGAGAGCAATTTTCTAGAACTAGAAGATCTTGAGCTGTAGTAATGTCGGAGTTAACCATATTGGAATCCAATCTACCATCCAAACTCTTAAAATAATATAAATTAGCATTAATATTACATTCTGGCACATCAAGACCATCCATAACATCTATACATGGATTATTTGGAAAACCCACCTATTGATAGCAATCAGAAATGTTCTGGTCGTTCTTCAACATAGGTTCACACATAAGAATGTCATCCAAGGAAGGTTGTTCGTGATCCATAGAAGAAGCATCAATAGCAGAATGCTCTGAATCAACTAAAAGGGAATCATTAATAACATACTCGCAAGCTTCAAAATCCAATCCTTCTAATATCTTCCAGCAGTTCTCTTTCCTAGTAGCCTTCCTACCATCGCTACTCCCATCAGATTGTGGAGAACACTGTCTTCCTCTCCTACCAGCCATCTTCAACCCAAAATAGCTCAAGCAAAGGTCACCGACAACCAAAATGAAGTAAGTGAACTCCTCACTCCCATCATTCAATGTTACTTAATTTCCTTTCCCTAGGGTTAGGTGTTATTCTTGTGCCATGATAGGTCGCATAGCCCATACGTGCATATTACATTGTAGAACACATCTAGTGTAGAGGCTAAAATACTTTGCATCACGGTATAACATGCATGCATCTCATTTATTGAAGAATAATCTAGATACCAAAATCATTTAGGTTCCAGAAACTAACCCTTGAATGACCTTTTAGTGGTGCTCTCATAAAAGGCCTAGTGATACCTAGGCAGCATATGCTCATGACACATGATTAGAGATATGAATCAATTTAGCACTTTGAAGGCTAGGACAAGAGGCAAGGTAACATTGGGAGACGACACCACCAAAAAAAGTGGTAGGTTCAAGTATGATTAGAAACTAAAAAATTTTTATCATTGAAAATATCTTACTAGTAGATGGACTAAAATACAACATGCTTAGTATTACCCAATTATGTGATAAAGGATTAGATATTATGTTTCTATCCACTAAATATCTGATTAGCTTAAATGGTAAAATCATTTTATAAGGTAAAAGGATTAACAATGTTTATATGATTGATTTAAAAAGTGTTGAATATTCAAATATTTTATGTTAGAAAACTATTGTTGATCAGTCCTAGTTATGGCATAGGAGACTATGTCATGCAAGAATGAAAATACTAAGAAAGATAACACAAAAAGATCTAGTTAGAGGCATACCTAAATTAAATTTCTCTAAAGACTGCCTATGTGATGCATGCCAACTAGGTAACTAATTTCAATTAAATTTTATACTTATTAAAAATCCACTTTAAAACATCCATAGACATCAATAAAAAATTTTTATGCCTCTTAAAAGTAATAAAATGTATAAACTACATAAAATCTTAGACATATTTTATTGTTTTGTCCCTTTAGTGATGGAACATTTACATTCTTTTTAGGATAAGGACTTGTTAAGTAATAAACCTATTATAATTTAGACAAGGACTTGTTAAGTAATAAACCTATTATAATTTAAGTTTATTTATCAACACTTTGTTTACAATTAAAATAGAAATTCACCATTAAAACATTAAAATTACAATAAATATATGATTAATTAAAACTTATATATGAAGTAAACTCCATAGTCTATAATAATTAGGTGATAATTTAGAAATTTTAATTCTAAGTTACCTATATTATGATATATTTTGCTTCTAGCTCTTAATTTTTATGTAGCAAAATTTTTGAAAAAATTAGGAAAATTGAACTAGCACTACAGTACCATAAAACTAGCTCCATAATGATATAGCTCATTTCAGCACCATAGTGCTACCCCTTTAGCACTATTATAAAGAGCTCTTTGATATTGGCTAGAGAGCTTAGCACCAAGGCATTATCCATTAGTGTCGCAATGCCACAAAGAGTTAACACTATAATGCCAAAATCACCTAATGCTATGTGGTAGATAGTTGAGCTAGTGAACTGAAGCGAGAATGGTGAACTGATACACTAGATCAACATTGTCGTAGTGCCAACAAGCTAATTCTGCGGTGCTAGTTTATTTATTTTGAAAAAAATAAATAGTAGCCTTAGTCATTATACGAAGAGGTTGACACATTGTGGAATCTTTTTGTCTAAGTGAAAGAGTGAGGGGTTGCTCTTGAGAGGGAATAGATTGTGTATTTATATATGGATTGTTGTACTGGTGTGGATCAAAGTAGAGAAGTGGAAAGGGGTTGTATCTTAATTCTGATTTATTCCTAAATCTTATTTTACATTATTTATCTTATCTTTTAAGTTTGTAACTTGTTATTTATTATGTAAAATAAAATGTTTGTTATGTGTAACATTATCTCCATGTGTAGCTTAACCATTCCTTTGAATAAATGATTATTTAAAAGGCTTGCATTACTTAGAGTAGTTTTAATATCTAAACTATTAATGTTGCAACTAATTTTTTGAAGCTTCAATTGATTTATCTAAAGGATATACATAAATTAAAAACCTAGTGTGATCTAAGCTTCGATAGAGGAATAGAAGAATAATTAGATATTTTAAAATGTAGCCCTGCCATAACATAGACATATGGTGGTTAAAAGTATGGGACCTTAAGGAGATAAGGATCCTAGTTAATGCTCGAATGTGCTTGATAGAGTTTAGTGTTTATGTTCTTTTTTGTAGTGATAATATGTAGAAAATCACGTAGCTTTACAATATTTGCAAAGCTAATAAAAAAAGCCAATCATAAGCGTAATCAAATCTAATTTTTTGCTAAGATGTTGTTTTTCTTGAAGTGATGTATTTTATAGGATGTTTACTTACACATGGATTATTGAGTGTTGTTAGTGGATGTGTGCTATTATTGTGATTGAGTATGCATGTGTTTATTTTGTGATGATCATGTGATGAATGGTTAGATTTCTTAAGTTAGAACTATCATAACTGCTTATTATTAATCTAGTCATACGCATGTTTCTATGCTTATTACAGGCTATAATAATAAAGAAGGAAAATTAATATTAAATATTATATTAATAAATTTTTTTTATGTGCTTATAAATGCTTAGGCCCCCCTTTAAATTAAAAAAATTATGTCAAGTTCTATTGGTTGCCCAGAAATAAACAAGTGCTTTGTACTAATATGAAATGTGTATTGTGGTGTGTTTTATGATATATAATCTACTTTTGAACTAAACCTACAAGTTGTAAAAATTCTATATTTTTTATATTTAAAAAAATATATAATATAAATATAATTGTATAAAATGTTAAAGTCTAAAAAAGAACATGAGATGTTCTCCTTAAAAAATAAAGAACGAAAGAAGAGAATTTCCTTCCTTAGGAAAGTTTTTGTCCTTTAAGGAAGAGCATGGCCACCAATTTTCTTTTCATGCAGACCCTTGGTTTTATATATATATATATGCACATGCATATGAACTTTACATTTTATATACTTTAATTATGATGAAGTGATTGATGTGTTTTCACTATGTGCAATAAAACTCCTACGTTTTCTTATGTTTATTCAATTGCATTTAATTTACCTGGATTATTACTTAGGCTCTTAATATTTATGGTTTAATCCTATTAAACACAAACATACACACTTTATATTCCTGTGAGCATCATATGTAGTTTAAATTCCTACTATGTACATAAAATTTTCACAAGCAAGCGGCAAGCGATGGGTAACTTAAGTAATGAGGATAATCCCAGTTTTCCTATTGGTGTTAGGAGCCATTATGATGCCAAATATTTCTTAAAAATTCATTATTTTTTTCATTCATATAAGATTTATATTTAATAATTTAAAAGATTTAGATGTTAAGGAAATGATTTTACTTACATTAGTTAGGTGCTTGTAACCTATTACATATTCAAATTAACAAAGATTTTAAAATGCAAACCTTGAACCTTATTCCAAAAAAAATAATAGGCTAGTTATCCTGCATATTATAAATAGCTTTTTCAATTCTTCTTTAAATTGGAAAAAGTTAGAGAGAGAAGCTCCCGAAATTTGAATTTTTTTCCTTCTTCATTTCATTGGCGGGTTTTTCGCTAGGCATGGAAGATCGACCATCAGACATCTTTTATGGCTAGAATTTGTCTCCTGGATCTCGTGGCACTTCTGGTTCATTCGTTTCTTCTCAGCCTGTGATTTCTCTGAAGTTCATCCGGTCTAATGCTTCTCTGGTTATCAGAGAACGAATTGGTATCAAAATTAAATCTTCACCTCCAGTTATTGGTAAAGGCAAGAAAATTGTGGAAGAATTTAAGGCGTATACTCCTCATGTGGTTCCCAGAGTAAATAATGTTGAATCATCTTCCTACGATATGAAGTTATTTGTTAATAGGTTTTCCAATACTAAACCTATTCCCACTTCCGAAGGTGCTCCGTCTGCTCAAGAGAATAATGTTTATCCATCAAATGTTTGTGATATTGCTTCAGAGAATGGGCAAGGTCCTATTTCAACATTGGGAAACCGTCTTGGTGTTAAAGAGATGATTAAGCAACATCTTGGAAATCCTTGGTCAAAGCATCCCTATATCAAAGTCAACATACTGGACAATGTATCATTCTTATCAGAAGATGGATATGCAGTTAAGCTGTTTGAACCCAATGTTAAAGCCAATTCTATGAAGCTGCAATTCTCTATTGTAGTGAAAGTATTTGGTAGATTTATCCCTATACAGGTGATAGCAGATGAGTTAAGATGTCAATGGTCGCCATTTGGTAAGTTCAATTTGACTGTTCTCGGCTCGGGTTGACTGTTATGTTCTTTTTGTTCTATTGAATCGATGGAGAACGTATTATCCAGTGGCCCTTTGTTTGTGAATGGTCATATCATTGGACTTGATAAGTGGAATCCTAATTTCAATTCTGATTCTCTTAAGGGACTATCCTCTCCGATCTGGATTAGGATGCCCAACCTTCAACTTTATTACTGGGATGAAATTAATGTGTCAAGAATAGCTTCTTTGATTGATAAACCCCCTTTTATTGATGGAGACATGTTTCAATGGGGAAGAAGGGAGTTTGCTAGATTATATGTCCGAGTCAAGCTTGACAGACAACTTCCATTAGGTGTTTGGGTGGATGGGGTGAATGGAATATTTTTCCAAAAGGAGGAGTATGAAAAAATTTCATCATTTTGCTTCAGTTGTGGAAGGATTGGCACTTGATTGATGCTTGCAATGTGATTGTTAAGGAGGGCGGTATTGGGGGTTTGGGGAACACTTGTGTTAAACATAAAGATGATGGTGGAGCTGGAGCTAATGGTACTATTAAGGATTCTACTTATGGGCCTTGATTATTGGTTAATAACATAAAAAAATAGAAGAAGAAATGTGGGTTATTTGAAGAAAGAATTTGTACCAAAGAATGGAGGGGTATTCAAAGCCAGGGATAAAGAAACTGTGCTTGCTGGGATGGATAAAACTCTTACTGTTGTGGATATGGAAATTTCTTTGAATGGGAAAGAGATTCAAAATGAAGATAATTAATTATGTAAGAATCCTGTAACTGAAGTAGTTTTAAATGCACATGTCGATGGAACTCCGTCTTTTAGAATGGATAAATCTTGAACTACTAGGGAGGCTTGTATGCCTTCTATCGGGATAGATATTGATGATGGAGCTACTCTGAATGTTAAGGAAAACATTGAGGATTTAAGGATTCATGATGAAGATTATGCTCAGAACGTTTTTATAAGGCCTAGTATGTAACTTTGCTCTTCTTCTAAATCAAACTTTTATGAACAAAACCATTTTGAAGTGCTGATTTCAATATGTGAGGAGGAAGTTAATTTAGACAAAGCTGATGGTTCTAATATAATTGAAGTGGAAGAAGGTGAACTAGTGGATAATGTGGATCCTATTTATCAAACAAGGAAGGATGGTTTGGTTGTTCTCAGGAAAGATGATGCTTTGGATAATAAGGGTGATGTCATTGCTTGCTTTGGTAAGAAAAGCAAGGTGAATTTGAATATGAAAAGGAGCGGGGGTATTTCCCCCTTCTCGACAAAATGCGTTTCTTAGCCTTTTGGAACCGTAGGGGGGCTAATAAGGAGGCCTCCTTTTATTTAAAAGAGTTTGTTAAAGACTGGGATGTTTTTTTTGTTGGTATTATTGAGACTAAAATTTCAACTATTTCTAGAGATGATTTTAATAAATTCATGGGAGTAGGTTGGGACTTTCATCTTTTCCCGTCTAGTGTGATATCTAGAGGGATCTTGGTGCTATGGAAGTATAGTTTGGCCTCTTTTACTTTGTTGAAAGCTTCTGCTCAATGTGTGGTTGGGGAGCTGAAGATTTTTAATAAAGGAGTATGGGTGGTCTCTACTGTTTATAGTAGCAAAGACATGTATGGCAGAAGTGAGTTGTGTGATTATTTGGAGCTGCACTTGAGGTCTGAGGTACCTTCTGTGGTTGGGTGATATTTTAGCTCCATCCTTTCTCAAGATGATAAGAAAGGAGGAAAGAAGTTCTCCTTTTCCCAAGGGCCTTTAGAGTGAAAGCTTTTACGAACAAAAGTGATCTACATGATGTTGGGATTATTGGACTGAAGTATACCTGGTGCAATAATAAGAATGGCAATACTCACATTCATGAAATACTTTATAGGTGTTTGTTGAAGTCAAAGGCATTGGAATTGGTCCATCAGGCTTCAGTTAGGCACTTGGCCATTGCCCCATTTTTTTGAAATTTTTTAACCAAGCCAATTGTAACAACATAATTCGGAGGTTTGAAGATGTTTTGCTGTCTTATCCGGCTGCGGCTTCGATGGTGAGAAGGTCATGGATTAAACCAGTTAGTAGTGATGCTATGGAAATCTTAAACGAGAAATTTTCAAGTGTTTTGAAAGCCTTGCACTTTTGGAGCAAATCAAAGCATCAAAATTTGATAGAATTAAAGGATAAACTGAAGAGATAAATTGATGATCTTTAATTGGAGGAATTGGTGGATCAAAACTTTCCAAAGGATAAACTTCTTTTAATCAGGTATAAAATAAATGAATTCAATTGCACTCTTGCTTGATTAAGTACCTGGTGGAGGAAAAGGGTAAATGTTAAGTGGTTAGGTGAAGGAGACACAAATTCGAGTTTTTTCCAATCTTTTGCAAATGGGCGTAGGAATGGAATCCATATTATGCAAGTGAAGAATGATATGGGCTTGATGGTGGAGGACCCCCCGAGTTTAGGATATCTTTTTTAAATTCTTTAACTACAAGTGGAGGCTTAGAGATTGCTGTTTGAATGGCTGGCCAATGAATCCGATGTTGTTAAGTTAAGGGAATTGTGATATCCTTAATGTTGATTTCTTGTAGAAGAAGTGAAGGTAGTGGTTAAAGATCTTCGCAAAAATATTTCTCCTCACGTGGATGGAATCTTTAACTCATTCATCAAAGCATATTGGAAGATGATTGGTTCGGACATTTGAATGCTATTTGTATCTTCTAATTTTCGGGTAAGATGTGTTCTAAATGGAAGGAAACTTTGGTAGTTCTTATTCCTAAAATCAGCATTCATCTAGTTCCTTCTAACTTTTGTCCTATTAGCCTATGTCTTTCCATTTATAAAATTGTTGCCAAAGTTCTTTTAAATAGATTATTGAAGGTGATTCATTATTTGGGTTCCGATGTATAAGTGGCTTTGTTGACCTTCATGTAAAAAAAAAAAGTGTCGCATACATACCTTACCCGTCGGATCCTCAAAATATTGCCGAAATCGCGCCGATTCGGCATCGTTCGCTTCGTTTCCTAGAATCTTGCCTCGACAAAGCTTCCATTCGCATCTATAAAATGAGAGCAAAGCTCTCATTACTGGATTGCTCGTTCCACTCTCCACGATCGAACCCCTCTGCTTCCCGATCTCCATCCCGACGCCCTTGCTCCTCCCGATCCAGATGCAGAGAGAGAGAGAGAGAGAGAGAGAGAGAGAGAGAGAGAGAGAGAGAGAGAGAGAGAGAGAGAGAGAGAGAGAGAGAGTGCTTCTTACCTCAATCCCGAACTCCTCCATCCAGTTCGAAGCCGAGCCCGACATCCTCAAGCGCTGTCCTTCCCGATTATACAAGCTCCGGTCGACCTCCACTCTAGCCGAACCAATCCCGATCTCTCTCTCTGCCGTAACCCGACGCCAGCTCGGACACCCTTTCCTCCTTCGACGCTCTTTCTTCCTGTTGGACTGGAAGTTGAGGCATTTTGATCGAAGCAACCACGGTTGCTTCCTTGCCGTGAAGGTAACTTTCTCCCTTATGCGCGCTTCATTCGGCCAAATCCCGTAAAACCCCAAGCCGAGAACAATGAAGGGGGAGGGATTTTTTATTTATTTGTTATTATTAATTAAATTTAATTTATTATAATTTATTAATAGTAATTATAATTAATCTTAATTAATTGTTAATATTGATGAATAATTATCTTAATTAGTTAATTAATTTCTAATAATAATAATTAATTATTTTTAATTTTTAATTAATTATAATTAATTTTTATTAATACCAATTAACTATTTTTAATTAATCTTAATTAATCTCTAATATTAATAATTAATTATTCTTAATTATAATTAATTATAATTAATTTCTAAATAATTATAATTTATTATTTTATTAACTATAATTAATTCTTATTAATTATAATTAATAATTTATAATTAATTATAATTTTTTAATTAGTTAATAATACCAATTAATAATTTATAATTAATGATAAAAAGAGAAGAGAAAATAAAAAAATCTCTCTCTCTCTCTCTCTCTCTCTCTCTCTCTCTCTCTCTCTCTCTCTCTCTCTCTCTCTCTCTCTCTCTCTCTCTCTCTCTCTCTCTCTCTCTCTCTCTCTCGGTCCACGAGCCTCGACTATCAAGCCCGCGTAGGTATGAAGTCCTAAACTCAAATTCTCGCCCTCGGAGTTAGCGGTGGACTGAAAAACCGCCTATACACGCCTTTATTGTGCGTGGTAGGATGGGACCCCGGTCTGACGCCTAAGACGGGGCGGGCAATCACTTAAACTTAAGAACTCATTTTCATTGTATGCGATGGATCGGAAAACTGCCTATACACGCCTTTATTGCGCGTGGTGGGATGGGACCCCGGTCCGACGCCTACGACGAGACGAGAATCCCCAAAACTCTACTTCGGCGTTCGTGGCACGCCGGAAAAATGCCTATACAAGCCTTTATTGCGCGTGGTGGAATGGGACCCCGGTGTGGCACCTACGGCGAGGCGGGGCCACTTATAAGTACCCTTGAGTGGGGGGAAAGCAAACTATGCATTTTTTAACATTTACTGTCAAAGACCCCATACATGCCTCTATTGTGCGTGGTGGGAGGAACAAAAAATCACGGTCGCGGTGTCATTGTCTAAGGACACCTACCATACACGCCTTTATTGCTCGTGGTGGGAAAGGCCTAGTTTCTTACAGATTGACATATAAAATCCTTGCAAACACAAATCACTCATAAGTGATAGTGAAGCTCAATGTAAGAAGGCAGCCTGCAACGAGTGTACCAATTACAAGAACACATTCAGTAACATCTTCATAGTCAGCATTATTATGCAAATGAGTAGGAGAATAACATAGGAAGTTGTTCACAAAGTTTATGCCATGCCACACATGACAAGTACTATTACTCCCTTCCAACCAACAATAACCAGCTCATAAGTAAATATAGTAGTCTCTTATGGATGCTGAAGGTCAACATATGAATGAAGAGTCAAGGCTACAAGCTACCTTCAAGGGCAATAAAAAAACTTGCAATGCTCTTTATAGTCTACACTCAAACACTACAAGGCTCTCAATGTTCATTTAGTTAGTTTGAGACTTGTATATGAGAAGAGCTTGATAGAACCAACGAAGAGGAAACTCTTAAGGAATATATTAATTCATTTGAAAAGCTCCTAACAAAGGCAGTAATGTTTCCTACAAGTGTAGACAAAGAAGATTACACCGAGTTTAAAGAATCCCCTACAGCAAGAGTAGAGAATATACTATAGTCCGCTTGTGGGCAATAATAGTGAATGCAAGCTATTTAAAAATGACTTCTAGCCAAATGTTGTGAGCATGGAAGACTACACGTGGACACAAACATAAAAGACCCGTCGTCTACTAGTAGTAGAAGACATGTAAAAGACCCGCTACATGTTCAAGATGTCATCCACAAACAAACTTGAAAGAGTTCTAAATATGCTTACAGTCAGTAGCATGGAGTTTCCTACAAATGAACATAGTGATGTGTATGATGAATATGAACATTCACAAATGAACGAAGAAGAGTCCTCATTCATATAGTAGTCCACTTATGGATGATGACGATTAATGTGCAGCGGATGCTAAATCATCCTTACAATTGATAGCCACTCAGTAATAGTCAAATACATCAACCTTCTACAAGTAATGATAAAAGATCTGCAATACATACAAGTCCTCTACGAATATAAATGTATGTACAACATTCTCCCCTGTGTAGATACATAAAGACTACAGTAAATGCAGTATCCTGTAGTCAACTTCAATCTAAGGATGAATACATCTACCTCCAGCAGTAGTGGATGTATTGTAAAGACCAAAAATCACAGCAGAATGCATAAAGAATACAAGCTCCTACGAGCTTCTACAACCTCAAGGAAGGAGATTAGTTAGTGCACTATGATCCACCTGGAGAAAGCAACGAGTAGTGCACGACAGTCTACCTGTACGAAGCAGCGAACAACTCTATTCAGAAGCTGCTACGCATTGCCACCGGATCTGCAATATCCATGCAAGCAGACAAAATGTGTTTACAAATTTTTTTAGAATACCCCTGCACGTGCACCGTAGTTTGTATATACATAGCTACACAAAAGGGGTAAATTTAATCTTAAACCCGCATGGGCCCCAGCGAGCGTGTTATTGGAACACACGTGACGTCTAGGGATGTTGCGCGGGTCGACAAATGAATTCAAGTTTGAACCCGATCCATCTATATGGATCAATAGGAGTCGATAAGGTTCGAACCTTCAAAAAAATACACGGTTGTGGGGACTAGTGTATTTGTTTTAATACATTCATATTAGGCCTTCAAGGTCTACAATCAAGAGAATTCACTAATAAAGGATCAAAGCCTATGAAACCCGATCCTCTGTCGACAGTCCAACAAAGTTGATAAGGTTCAATCTATAAAGAGAAATGATCCCAAACACCCCGATGATGGCCGGGTTGAATAGAAAATCTCAACCGGAGGGTTTACAAATATTTTTCAAATGCCATTTCAAATATCTAAAATCCAAAAAAAATCTCAAAATACCAAAAACATTTAAAATTGAAATAAACTATCAATCGCTTAAAGAAAAATTCATCCACCCTCCGCAACAGTTTGCCGATGTTGACAAATTCAAATATTACTTCAGCTCACAAAGAGCTAAATGCCTAGTCGAAAATATCACTAGAATCCATTCTCAAACAATCTCTTGATAGTAAGGATGTGGTACGTGTCCTCTAACCGGCAGTTTCACCACCAAATGGTACTGCAGGTAAACGGTTATGACCCAGGGCCCTCTGAACCGAGTTATTTTGCCGTCAAATGGCACCATAGATAGCAGTTATGGCTAGAGCCAATACGCTCCTTAATGGTATTAAATCCTTGAGATATAAGTAAATAGGATATGATTGATAGGGCACAAAGTCCTCTGTTAGCTAAGGTGGATTTAAAGTTATCCCCTTAGACAAACATTCATCCTAGGTCTACAAGGTCCCCTTGGACGAAGCAACCCATAGCTCCTGACAAGGATCCTTCTGTCAGGTTGGGTCGACTACCTCCTCTGACTAAGTAGACCAGGGTCCACAATGGCCAGGGATGACGGAACCATGGAATCTTGATCGGGTCTATCATCCATTTCCCCACCATCCGCTTTAAGTGCAGGATGGTGAAATTTCTATTTTGAATATCAAAATCTTCAAATTCCCAACTATTTCCAAACTTTCCAAACATTTCCAAATACCCAAATTTAAACCCAATTTCCAAATCCAAATCCATTGCTGCTACTATATGCCAGATAACACGTATTCTACGTATTTGATTGACGACTAGCCTTAATCGAAAGTTCTCTCTCATGATTGAGAGGGGTAATTAACTATAGGGCTTACGCCTATAGGAAACCAGAATTCAGAATATAAAGTCCTCACAAAATGAGGGCGAAATCTCTGGGTAGTGTCTTATCTACAAACCCATTTGCCTTCTAAAATTTACCTCAGAACTTATTCAGCTAAAACTCCCTCGTCGAATAAAACGAAAAGCGCAGCGGGGAGGCCGGGGCCGAATTTTCGGAGCCCACAGGCTTTTATTAAAGGGTGGACTTTATCAGATCATGTTCTTCTTGCCCAATAACTATTTTATAAATTTAGATTTTCTAAATCTAAAAAAGGGTTGGTTGCAATTAAAGTGGACATGGAGCAAGCATATGATAACATGGCTTGGGATACTCTTAGGCAAGTTTTGGATTTCTTTGGGTTCTTGAATAATTTTTCTAACCTCTTAATAGAATGTGTGGTTGGCCCTATGTTTTTGGTTCAAGTTAATGGGGTCGATTCCAAGTGGGTTGAGGCTAAAAGTGGTATTAGACAAGGATTTCCACTATCACCTTATTTGTTCATATTATGCTCTCAACCTCTTACTAATGTCTTTTTAACCAAGGGACGGAAATTGGGTTTGAAAGTTGTACCCTTGGCTCCTAAAATTTCTCATTTACTATTTGCTGACAATATTTTTATGTTCTCAAAAGCCAAACTTGTACTTTTTAGGAAGATTAAGAAAATTATTTCTGAATACATTCGGTGGACGGGACAGTAGGTAAACTTTCATAAGTTGTCTATTCTCTTTGGCAATTCTATGGAAAGGAGTAGGAGAAGAACAATTTCTAAGATAATGGGTTTTAATGAAGTTAAAGAGATGCATTACTTGGGCATCAAAATCGCTTTGCGAAGACTAATTGCAGCAGACTTCTTTAATCTTTTGGAGAAATTAGCTTCAAAATTAGAAGTGTGGGGTAATAAATTCATCTCCCTAGCTGGGTGATTGGTGCTTATTAAATCGGTGATTCTCTCCATCCTAGTGTTTTATTCATCATTTTCTTTAGTTCCTCTGAGCATTTTGAAAAAGTTTGATAAAATGTGTAGGGAGTTCTTATGGAACAAAAAAGATGGAGGTCATGGTTTACACTTTGTTGCATGGGAGGAAATTTGTAAACTGGTTTATGCTGGAGGCCGGGGTATTTATTCAGCTGTTTCTACCATGGGACCTTTGAGAGTAAAGTTTATTTGGGATTTTCTTAACAATCCAAATTCTATTCTTAATAAATCCTTATATGCAAAGTATGGAAAAAATGTTTGGTGTGATGTGGCCAGGTCTAATGCTTCTCAGACTTGGAAGTTATTGCTAAGTGGAACAAATGCTCTTAGACCAATCGTTAGGTGGAGCATTACTTCTTGTTCTTTAGTTAATATTTTAAGTGATATTTGGGTATTAGATAGGAGCTTTGATAGATGGCCAACCTTCATTACTGTGGTGGATAAAGAGTTTCATCCTTCGGTGAATTTTATTTCTTATTGATCTTAGAATCAGGTGGAGCTCTCTAAATTCTTTGGAAAGGCATTGATTGAAGTCATTCATCATATTAGGATTTAGTTGGAGCTTGTAAATGATGAGCTGCAACTTTTAAATACCTATTATAGAAAATTAATTGCTGCTTTGGCCCAGTGTTCGGAGGCGAAACATCATGTTTTGATACATAGATTGAAATGGTTGAAGAAATTAAAACTTCACCCATAAATTGACTACTTTTGGTGGCATCTCTTCAAGAATGCAATTCCTACTGCAAGCTTCTTAATGTATAAGAGATTGCTGAGTATCAACCTTTGCCCGAGAGGGTGTGAGATGGTGTAAGATGAGGAGCATGTTACAGTCAAATGCTCCAAGTTAATTCAAGCAATTAAATTGGTGAATCAATGGGGCATTCATATTCTAGTTTTTACGTCATTAAAGGATTGTTTGGAAAATCTGAGAAGGTTAGCGAATGTGAATCCTTTTATTGCTAATTTATATTATTCTTTGGTTTTTCACTCTTGGATGAGTAGAAATAAATTTATACATGAAGGTCGTGAGCTCGGTTTGGGCTTCATTATTTCTAATGCTATCAGTTTTGTATCAATATCATCAAAATTTAATCTATTTTTGGATCACTAGGGTACTAACCAGCCTACACAGCTGATTTCCTCATTTTGGAATCCCCCTCCAGCCGGATGGATTAAAGTCAATATCGATGCAACTTTACTTCGTTCTAACGAAGCTGGAGTTGGTGGTATTTTCAGAGATCATAGAAGGAGATTTTTGTTGGCCTTTGGGTTCAGATGTATACACTGGGAAAATGGTTATTTGGAGTTGTTGGCTTTTCAATCGTTAAGAAAATTTATCAAGGAATGGATGATGGATGCTAAAGGTATCATTATAGAGGGAGATAACTTGAACATAATAAAATATTTACAAAACTCAGTTGTCAAAGATGATTGTGTGGCCCACAATTTCGGATGGGAGAACTCTTTTCTTAAGGATTTTGGAGATTTTTTATTTCGTTTTGCAAATAGAGAATGTAATAAGTTAGCCGACTTTTGTGCTAACTTTGCTTTGAAAGGGGATTTTTTATGGGAACATTTGGATTGTAATAAGGCTCCTCCTAATTTCTTTTCGTTCATAAAGGAGGACTGTGATAGGTCTTCTATCACTTAGTAGTTTGTATTAGGTTTTTTTATTTTTAATGCAATTTGTAGTTCTTCAAAAAAAATCATGATTTTGAGATGCTAGGTCATGCTTAACTAGCATTCTACTCTAAGAAGACATAAGTCCTCTAGTGTCCTACCCACAAATAATTGTATCTCCTTAGGCAAGTGTCAAATATCTATTTTAAGGCATACTTCGGATCAGAAGTGTCACTCTCCTGGAATATAATCCTAATCTTCTAATAAACTATCAAATTAAACATAAAACTTCATGTCATCCTAAAATTGTAAAGCCCAAAATATGATAGACTAGAGAACTTTTGAGTTTCGTATAATCATAATATTCCCCACCTCTCATCCTTTGACTAAGAAAGAATTATTCTACCTCAATCCAATCCTATTTTAAAATTCCTTACTTCTAAACCTTGTAAAATATTTTGATAAACCTAAAATATTTAATCACTAATTTTGTCAAGGGTTATCTTAAGTGTTTCCCATCTTAAGATCTAATTTATCACAGAGACTTGATTTTTTGGAGAACTTACAACCCTAGTAGAAAATTAAACCCTATCTAAATTTCTTAAGATAGCGGAAAATTCTTTGGAACGTATACTATTTTCTAAAATTCCATTTGTATTTTTGAAAACCATTATATAATGTTGTGCTCATCATGTAAGATGAAATGTTATTCTCTTTGCAATTTTTTATTATTAAAATGATAAAATTTCAAGGGTTTGTTTTCATTTTTTAACATCATGGTAGAATAATATGTTTGCCTCCCAAGATAATATGGTTTTCTCTTTGTTAATTTTTATTATTTTAAGAATAAGTTTTCAAATCTCTACATTTGTGTTTAAATCCATTATAGAATGCCATGTTCATCTCTCGATATGTTTTAATATTTTATGTTGCATTTGATGCTACAAAATAGGAGTTCCTTATGAATCTAAGTGGAGGTTTACCTTCCCACATAATGCTTATAGAAAAACCTAATAGCTCTCCTTCAAAACTAGAAGATAAACCTCTATCACTTGTAAAAGCCCAAATTTGTTCTCAGATCTAGTGGAGAATATTATTCTTTCTTGTTCATGATAAAGTCCCTTGACATTTTGGGTGATTGATGGGTTTCATTTCCTCTCAAAATTATTAAATGCACATGAAGGAACCAACAAACTATTATGATTTCGTTGTTATTGATTTTATTTGTATATTGCGCTATATTTTGGAGGAGAACACTTAGTGGTGGAACTTTTAATAGAAAGAAGAAGAAAGGAAAGTCCTGAAAAGGAAAATGATGTAAAAGATTCTCCTCAAATTGAAGGAATAGTGATTCTTTTATCATATGTTGTGTATGAAATTCTAGTTGTGGTGGCTTTTTAGGCATTGATGGTAAGATATGGCCGAACAACATAAGAACTATAGGAGATTACTTGGCTCCCAAACATGATGGGAAGCCTCAAGTGCATAATCATATTTATAATTTTCTCAAAATTATGTGTTTACTTTATGAAAGTTTTTAAGACCTAAATAATTTTATCATGCACCTTGATGAGTCCAATCTGATAAGCCTAGTTTAAAAAATCAATGAGACACTAAGTTGAATAAAAAGTATAAAAGATTAAAGAGACTAGCTCTAATCATTTGATATGGGGTTATAATTTTAGCTTAAAAAAATAATAACCCCCTCTTGAAATCTAAAGTGGGTTTCATATGTAGATTTTGGCGGAGAAATATTTGAGACTAAGAAGATTCCAAAGTTGTGCCTAATATTCTTAGATGGCCATCATCAAATAATTTCAATTCTAGCCAATACCAAAGATGATGCTAGTCATCATCAACATTGATACCCAACATTGACAAATGTTTTGCTCGTTATTGGTGAAAAATGATGTCCATAATATACCAATTTCAATGTCCAATGTTGATTAGTATCAATGCCTAATGTTGGCAAATGTTAATGCTTGGCATTTCTAGAAGTTAGCTATTTATTGACATCTAACACCAACCCTCTTTTCCATTTGATCTACTGTGTTATAAAAAAAGGTCCAAGTTATATTACCCAAATTCACATAACCTCTAACGTCCCTTATTGACCATTTCTTAGTACTCACTAAGGATTGATATCAGACATTTACTAGTCACCTTTATCAATAGAATTTTTTATATCCAATGTTACCTCCAATAAGAAAAATAATTAAGCTGGCCATTCATAATTAAAAAAACATCTGTCACTCTCAATTTCATTGATGCTTATCAATATCCTTCATTTTCCAACTATTGAAGTCTTATGCCTAGTTTCCTTATCGTTGGTGTCTCCTCTAATTAAAAGAGCAATTTAATAGACCACTAACCATCACCCGACATTTAATATTCTCAATCTATAGTCTTGCAACATCTATTAGTACCAACATAATATGCACTACATGTTGTTCCTTATTCTTCTCCAATAGCAAAAATGATCGAGAAAACTACCAATCATCACAAGAAATTCAACATTCCTAGTTAATATTTATCTATTGCCTACAAATGTCCACTATTTGGCAATAACAAAAGTTTAATGCTCAACTTCCTCATTATTGTTCTCCCCTCTCACAAAGACAATAACATACTATACTACAATGATATATATTAGGCATAAATTATTGCCCAATATCTGATGTTCATAGTCATTCATTGTTAGATTATTGCCAACCTTTGACGTATGATAGCCATTATTGTTTACAACTCCCATTTTTGTCTCCAATCTCCCCTTCTAAAAGTTAAACAACCTCACTAACCAATGATTATTTCTTCAGTCATGATTTTCTAAGATAACAATATTATAATGCCTTCCAATACCAAACATATGTTAAACACCGATTTCTGATGCCTATCTTCTTAGTCGATAGTCTTCTAACTTTCAAAGAGAATAATCAAGAAAGTCACTGACCTCTACTTAACACCGGCGGTTCTAGCCGCCGGTAACATGCCGATAATTTTAAATACCGACCGTTTAACCGGCGGTTTCTGGACCGCCGCTATTTTTGGCCACTTAATTATGATTGCATAACGGCCGGGTGGGCCGCCGGTAATCAGTGAATTTCATGTAGTGACCTATGACACCCCTATTGAATGATGTTAATCGCTTATTAACAAGTAAATTCTATTAGTTAATGACATCCAATGGCCACCTTCGTGGTTTCTAGTTTTACCTCATATAAGACATAAATATACTAGGCAACTAACTATCACCCAATGTCCAATGTTTCTAGTTGACTATTGTGTAACACTAATTGATGTATGCTGTACATAGGCCATCAATGTTTGATGCTCTCCTTCCACATCATTGATCTCCCCTCTTATAAAGAGAATGACATACCAATCCTTCAACATTTTATGATGTACAACATTTCAGTCAACCATTGCTTGACGTCTTCCAATGTATGACAAGTACTGATATTTAGCACTCCATCTTCTCTATCATTTAGTCCACCACTTTGTAAGGAAAGTGACACAAAATGACCAACAACCATCAGCTTGAACACCTCATGTCTCCTGCAGCTATCATTACTAAATATCTCTCTCTCTCTCTCTCTCTCTCTCTCTCTCTCTCTCTCTCTCTCTCTCTCTCTCTCTCTCTCTCTCTAATTTTTTTATGTAAAAAAGAATATAATGTCTATGTTGTTCTTTAGTTGTCTATGTACTAAAATTGTTAACGATTTCTACCAACTTGAATGCTCTAGCATACTTGATTTTAAAACATAAATAATAACTGAATATAAGTTATTATTAGCAATGCTAAAATCTAATATACTCTTTCCATACAAATAAAATTAAATCAATTGTATCAAGCTTTGAAAGAGAGAAAATGATGATAAATAAATGGTTAATTTTTCAAGTCTCTTAAAATGATGCTTCAACTAGTTCTTATTTAATTAATTTTTTAAGTAGTTTAATAATTAAATAATTTTAATCATATATTATACACATCTCAACTATCTGAGATTTATTTAATTTAAATCTCTAAGATAAAAAACTGTAGAAAAATCACTAAAATTGTCTTTTATCATACAATACTTTTTAGACTGTTTTTTGTTTTAACCGCCTAAAACTTATACTATAGCCTATGTATTATAGATGTTTACATTTCCAAAGACCTCAAAGTTCTAAGAGGCAGACAGAAAGACATTCAGTCATTCAACATTAATTTTTTTTTTAAGGAGAGAGATGAACTTAAGAAGTGCTGTAATGTATGGGAATTAATCACCTGAAACAAAGCTTTATCTGATCCGATGCTAATGCCCCACTTTCTCCATTCCATCCTCACAGCTGAAATAAGGCTGAAAACATCTCTGGGAAAATCCTTCGCGTCCCATCGCTTTCCCTTCTCTATGAGGCAGACTTTAATCCCGGCTATCGACAACCGGCAAGCATCCACCGCACCACCGTAACCAGAACCCACAACGACAGCATCATAACTCTCATCACATGACATTCTATCTCCCTCTCTCTCTCTCTCTCTCTCTCTCTCTCTCTCTCTCTCTCTCTCTCTCTCTCTCTCTCTCTCTCTCTCTCTCTCTCTCTCTCTCTCTCTCTCTCTCTCTCTCTCTCTCTCTCTCTCTCTCTCTCTCTCTCTCTCTCTCTCTCTCTGTGTGTGTGTCTAAGTCTCTTCTGAATCTATCAAGATATGCAATTGAATTATAGCCTTGAGAATTTTCTTGTTCTGCAAGAAAAGTATGAATGGTTGACTATAATTAATTATAGAAAGAAATTTAGGTATGTTAGGTTGATCAAAATTTCATTATGGTGATTTTCAAATTTGTTGACCATATTTTGAGATAGATGTAATTTAAGTTTATTGGTTATTTTATATTATATTTATATTAAAAGAATTTTAATAAATTTTAAATTGAATATTATAAATATTAACCAAAATATTCTTCTGAACGAAATTTTTTCCTCTAAAAATGATTGTTTTTTATTATAGGAAAAATAGGTGATGGCAATAGTCAAAAGTCATTACTATCCAACAACCCACCATTTATGACCAACATTAACATTCAACACGCAATAGGAGATGGCCAAAACAAACGATCGTTGTTACTTCGCATACGTTTGCGAGGTAGGATTAAAAATAGGCTTAACATTTTCCCAAAAAAAAAAAGAAAAAAATAAAAAAAAGCATAACATATCTGTATTTAAATTTAGTAATTTATTAAAATTAAGATCTAATATTGAAATATAATTATTAATAGTTTTATATCAGAGCATGTTTCTAGTATTGATGGCAGTTTAGACTAGGAGTTTAAATAAGTTTTCGAGCTCGAGTAATATTTGGCTTGAGCTTAAGCTATTTTAATTAATTGAATTAGAGCTTGAGCTCGAGCTTTATTCAACGAGCTCGATCATTTATTATGATAGAGAGAAAATGATTATGATTTATGCAATTATAATAATAAAATGGTAAAAAGAATAAACAATTATAAAAATAAAATAAAATAAAGAACCACTGAATACAAAAAAAGTGAGATATAGTTTTTAAACTTTTTCAACTTTATACTTAAAAAATTCTGAATCCTGATATTTTTTAGCATATTTTATATTATTATGTTTTAAACAAGCTAATTCACGAGTTAACGAGCATAGTCGGGGCTAACTCAAGTTTAGCTCGTTAGCACTTCAAGCTTCGCTCACAAGCCATTTTTTGAGCTGAGCCCAAGTCGGCTAACAAACAGCTTGGCTCACTTACACCCATAGTTTAAATACAAAAATCTTAATAAATCACTATTTATATTTTTATAATCACATATATCTTAATAGTTGAATAACAAGTAGTTAAAGGATCGTGATAGAGGTACTCACCCTCAAGAAAGGCCCACAGTAATGACTCGCCTAATGATCAAAAGGGCACCACTTGTCTGAACTCAGATGAGAACTCCCCACATGTAATCAATAGTCACTGCTTGCCCTAGCTTACCAAGAAGCTTGCTTGTAAGAGAAAAAATGCTAAGTCCAAATTATATATATTATGATATTTGTACCTTTAATCCTTATATTTTTATGCAAAAAATAGGATAAAAATAAAAGAAATTAGACCAATGCCGCAATGACATTCCTTTCCACAACACCATATTGCCACCACTTCAGCATAGTAGCGTAGAGGCCTTAGAAATTTTTCTAGAGAGCTTAGCACCGAGGCACATTTTAGAAAGCACAAGAATTCAAGATCTAGGGCTGTAGTGCCAAATAGCTCAGTATCATGGAAGAAGAAAGTTAAATTTGTAAACTAATATGGCTAATGGTGAACCAATAGGCCGGTCGAGTGGCTCGGAAATTCTGCTGCGCAACCCAGAAAATACCGTCGCACCAATTAAGTTATTTTGTAAAAGCTTAAATAATAGCCTTATTATTCATCAAATAAGGTCAACACTTTGGGGAGATGTATGTGTGTGTGTGTGTGTGAGAGAGAGAGAGAGAGAGAGAGAGAGAGAGAGAGAGAGAGAGAGAGAGAGAGAGAGAGAGAGAGAGAGAGAGAGAGAGAGAGAGAGAGAGAGAGAGAGAGAGAGCTAGAGAGAGTATTATGAAGGGGAATTGGCTCTTGTGTACTTGTTTGGTGTCTTGTACTGGTGTAGATCAAAGAGGAAGAGTTTAAAAGAGTTTGTACTTTGGATATGAGCGGGTCACTTCTAATCTTTCTTCTATCAGTTATATTTTACTTTGTAGTTTTTATTATGTTTCTTAGTAAAATGAAACTGTTTGTCTATGTAATTTTATATACATGGGTAGCTAACCAATTTATTCTAAATCTATGATTATTTAAGAGCCATGAATTTAATAGAGTACGTTTGATCTTTATAAATTACAAAGCTATTTTTTATCCCTCAATGATTCATTTAGTTTTTATTTAGGCCAGCCATGCAAAAGCCTAATATCTAGTGTGATTTAAGCCTTGATAGATGAGTAGAATAATTAGGGGTTATAAAACCTAATCTTTTTATAGCATGGACATATGATGATTAGGGTTATGGGATCTTAATTAGATAGTTTAAATATAGTTAGGAGGAATTTGAGCTAGTACTCCAACAAGCTCGATAGAGGTGAGGAGTACATATGCTCTAATTCATAACAAAAATATGCATAAAACCACACAAATGTATTCATTATTTTTAAATATCATGGGTTCACAAATTTTATAAATAGTAGATATATCTTCCATAATTGTAGCTATTTATTTTAATTTGCACAACCTATTTTAAATTATTATTCTAGATAAAAAGAGTAGTATTTTTAGACAATATGATATTGAATTTAGGAAAATTCAAAGCTCCCAGTAGGAATGAAACTCTTCTAATCACTTTATTACTTGATAAGACACGTGCACTTGCATACAACATGATTTACATCTTAAAAAATTAAACTATTTTTAGAGGACCAGGTAGGGTGTAAGGAAAAAGATGTATTAAATTTTTTGGCTCCAATGCAGGGGAACACTAATTAAATTAATTATCTTATTTTTCATTTTCTATTAATAAACAAATGGCTAATTTAATTAAGTTTTAGTTTTATTTTACCTCCTTAGTGATGCCTTGCTTACATTTAATCATTATTGTTCAGAGTTTTACAAATATTATATTAAGTTACTTACTATTGCATGAGTAGTGATAAACAAATAGTAGAACTTTTGTTTGACAACTTAATTGAAAAGACCTTAAAATTTTAGAAAAGCTAAAAAATTAAAAATGGATGAACAAATTCCGAAAAATGATTGGCCTATACAATTTAGTGACTAAACTAACCCTATAGTTGAGGAAGTTCATCAAAGCATAAATAGACATAGTATTCAGGTCATAAACTTTTTATTGAAAACTATAATAATTCAAACAGTTCAAAACTTTCAGGTTAGGGGAACTCCAATAGAACATCTTAATCTGCATATAACTAATTTTCTTGAATAGGAGAAACCCATAAATAATAAGATGTTTTTGATAATGCTATTAAACATAGGTTATATCATTTTTTATATATAGATTAAACTAAGATGTAGTTAAATTTATTTCCCCCAAGATTAATTACAACTTGAAATGATTTAGCCCATAAATTTTTAGCTAAATATTTTCTCCCATCCAAAATTATTAATCATGAAAATGATATCACCTCGTTTATCTAGATAGCTGAAAAATCTATCGATGAGTCATAAGAGGGATTTAAAGAACTCCTTGGAAATATCCTTACCATGTCATCTCTAATTGGATAATCATTCAAACCTTTCATAACGGCCTTATATTTTCCCTTAGATCAATCATTTAGGTTGCTGCTAGTGGCTCTCTGATGTTAAACCCCTTTGAAGAGGCATATGCTTTGATTGAGAAGATGGATACCATTGACCTTATTTTTACATGAGGTCAATTCATCATATTCAAAGCCATAGGGTATGAAAGTCCTTTTATAATAGGATGCCCTAGAGGTAGAAACCCTAGGTGTAGCCTTTAAAATTTGACCTAGCCTATTGCACATTGATTTATCACATCTTTAGAATTTTGTAGTGGTTGTCGGAAGCCTTTGTGACCTTTCAATCATCAAACCCATTAACCATAAACTTAAAAATTTAAACTTTTCATTTTTATATATCAAACAATTAATTATGACATACTGATAACACCTTATTCTAAACCTTGTAAAATGGCTTAAAGTATTGTTTATAATCATCATTTGGATGATTTGAATTCATTAGGGTGCTTATTTTCCATGGTTAATCTAGGTTTATCATATTTTACTTTTAAACCCCATAAACCCTAAATTCTAAGCCCATGCATGAAACATCATGCAAACATGGATCCAAATGTTAGACTTAATTCCTAGGACTCCTTAAATCATTATTGAGCACTTATAAATCCACTTGGACCCATGATTGACCAATGTTAAGAGAGTTGCTATTTGCATGTTTTTCATTCTTGCAACTTGTATAGTTTTGATGATTTCAAATATTATTGTTTTAAGTATTATATTCTCCTAACACTTTTTGAAAGAATTTTTTTTGCTCTTGTGTGGACTAACATTTCAGGATAATCGTTCTCGAAACTACAGAGGATTTCAAATCAAATTCAGCACATCATAGTTTGTAAATTGAAGTCTGTATTTTTCATTCTATTGAGTTTGAGATATTGTGATTGTAATTTAGTAGCTTAACACACACATACTTGGGGAGATTTTTAAAAACATACTAATCGTACGAGACGAACCAAGTTCGTACGGGACGATCAGGTCAGTTATCCCCTCGGAAGAGCAATGGAATGAACATGAAGTGAGAAAATTTTTCTAAGTCCTAATCGTCCAGACGAATTTCCCTATTCATCCCGGGATGATGTGCTCTGGATTCTCACTTTGAACAGTTCGTCTAGATGAAGTATACAATTCATTCCTGGACGATGGGCTCTAGATTTCTCACCTTGTATTGATTATCCGGATGAAGTGAATGATTCATCCCTGGACGATTGGATCTGGATTTCTCACTTTGTATTGATCGTCCGAATGAAGTGTATGATTCATCCCAGGAGGATTGGCTCTGGATTCTCACTTTGTGCTGATAGTCCAGATGAATCACACTATTCGTACAGGACAAAGTTCTCTGGACACGTGACATGAACTATTCGTCCATACGAACACTCATCTTCATCCCAGGACGATGTCCTATGTTCCTTCAAAATTTGGGACCATCCTACAGTTTCGTCCGAACGAACCATTGATATAACTGTTTGTCCAAAGACGATCTTAGTTCGTACGGGACGATAATCGGGTATAAAGTTAGTTCATACCAATATACATTGGGTTCGTATGCAACTATTTTTACACTATTCGTACAGGTCGATCTGACGATCATCTAGGATGATCGACTATGTATAGACTTGAAAGTCAGTAGTTTTTGGACAGTTTTTCATGTCTTTCCTATATATGGTCCACTTAAAACTATATTGTAATCTTTTTGTCTACTGATCTTCGTGTAAACTGAAAGGAGAGTGAAGGAGAGAGTGTGAGAGAGTGTTTGAAGGAGGATTCTTACTACTGGAGCATGAAGGATTCATTTAATACTTAAAGGTAAGAATCTCCAATTGTAATTTTGATTACATCACACTTTTCTCTCGTCCTTCTAGATTTCTTGTAAGAAGATCTGTCAAGGAGATCCGATTCTCTGAAGACACTTGTGGAGTGTGAAAGGATGAAGGGTTCTTTGCCTGCACTTGGAAAATGTGAACAATCGAAGAGTTCTCTACCCACACTTGGAGAGTGTGAAAGGATGGACGGTTCTATGCCAAAAACTTAGAGAGTGTGAAAGGATGGACGGTTCTTTGTCAACACTTGGAGAGTGTAAAAGGATGGTTCTCTGCCAACACTTGGAGAGTGTGAAAGGACGGACGGTTCTTTGTTAACACTTGTAGAGTGTAAAAGGACGGACGGTTCTCTGCCAACACTTGGAGAGTGTAAAAGAATGACGATTCTCTGCCGCACCGGGTAGTGGTGGTAGAGAGTTTTTGTAAAGGCTTCTCTGCCTTGCTGTGGGTGCAAAAGGAGAGTCACTAGTGTTATTAGTGCAATACTCGGAGGGTGCCTTCGGAGAGTGGATGTAGGTTGTGTTTGACCGAACCACTATAAATCTTATATCTTTTTATTTTACACTGCTTTTATTTTTACTTTACTTTATCGCTTAATTTGTGGTTGAAAAACCTTTTTCTACAAAAATTCACTAAAGTTATTTTCGGTTTAAATTTCAAAAGAGGGATAATTTTTAATTACTAATTCACCCCCCCCCCCCTCTTGGTTAGTCGCTGGGATATAAGCTTAGGTCTAACAACCTAATTCATATTGAACAAGTTTCAACAAGTGGTATCAGAGCTTTATTTCAAAATCATAAGTTTAGACTACTTTTTTATTAACGTAGATGGCTACATTTGGAAACCAAAATACAGCTGAGGGTTACTCTATAACTAGACCTCCATTGTTTGACAATATTCATTTTGATTTTTGGAAAACACGCATGTCTATATTTTTACAGTCACTTGATTACCATATATGGATCTTAGTTCAGAAAGGGTATACAAAACCAACTAGACTTGTTGACGGAGTTAGAGTTTAAACACCTTTTGTGGACTGGACAGTAGAAGAACGTGACTTAGCACAACTAAATGCCAAATGCTTGAATATTTTCTTTTGTGTTCTTAAATCAGAAGATTACATGTGGGTTTTTACTTGCAAGAGTGGAAAGGACATATGTGATAAACTTTGTATAACTTATGAGGAGACTAATGAAGTTAAGCAATCTAGACTTAATATCTTGTTGCATGATTATGAACTATTTTGCATGAAACTAAATGAATCCATTTCTGATATATATACACAAGATTTACACAAATAGTCACCTTTTTATATTCATTGGGTAGGGAACTAATGAATGTTGAAATAGTTAATAAGATACTTCATTGTTTGCCTACTGTTTATGATGCTAAAATTACTGTAATTATAGAATCTAAAGATCTAAACATTTACTCTATTAATAATCTTCTTGGATCGCTAATTGCTTAAGAGCTAGGAGTTAGCCGAAGAAAGATTGATATAGGTGAACCACGAAGGGAGAAGAATATAACACTGAAAGTGGAGGAGTCAGAGAGTGAACACTCACAACCTGAGGATGAAGATGATATCACACTAATGACTAGACAATTCAGAAGCTTTCTAAAGAGGAAGCAAAAGAGACGTCAGCAATGGAATCGAGATAAATTTAATAAAAATGTAAAGGTTTCAAATGAAGTTATTTGCTATGAGTGTAGGAAACCTGAATATATTAAGTCAGACTGCCCAAAACTTAAAGCCACTCTTAGCAAGGAGAAGGTAGAGGAGAAACCAATTGTGAAGAAGGGTAAGAGAAAATTCCAAAGAGCTTTTTGGGCTGACTCAACTTCAAACTCGTCAGAGATGGAAAAGGAAGAGAAAGTCACTAATATGTGCTTAATGGTCGATAGTCTTGATCAGTTAGATCAAGAAGAGGTATGTGACTTGACTTATAATGAACTTTTTGAAGTCTCTGAACACATACATGATGCATATAGGAAGTTAAAGAAAATGAATACTAGTGTGAATTTAGAATTTTTGGAATTTCAAAAAGAATAAGAGATCCTTAGGAAAGATCATGCTTTAATTGATGATAACCTCATGAAATTACTTGATGAGTATGACGACTTGAATAAAAATCAAGAAAGTTTAAAATCATCCTATGCAGAACTTGAAAAAGAATTAAAAATTTTTAAGGTTGAATTAGAGAATAAAATTTATAGAATTAATTATACGAATCAAATTTTGAAATATATGAATTCATTTTATAAATTGAAGATAAACGCTCTCAAGGAAAATAGGATACCCCTATATTTGAAAGCCCGGTTCTTAGGGAAGACCGAACCGGCCGTAAGACCGGTTCACGGTTGAACCGGTCGAACCGGCCGGTCCGGTCCGTTTTTCAAAACCATGGAAAAATCACTAAAATTGTCTTTTATCATACAATACTTTTTAGACAGTTTTCTGTTTTAACCGCCTAAAACTTATACTATAGCCTATGTATTATAAATGTTTACATTTCCAAAGACCTCGAAGTTCTTAGAGGCAGACAGAGAGACATTCAGTCATTCAACATTAATTTTTTTTTAAGGAGAGAGATGAACTTAAGAAGTGCTGTAATGTACGGGAATTAATCACATGAAACAAAGCTTTATCTGATCCGATGCTAATGCCCCACTTTCTCCATTCCATCCTCACAGCTGAAATAAGGCTGAAAACATCTCTGGGAAAATCCTTCGCGTCCCATCGCTTTCCCTTCTCTATGAGGCAGACTTTAATCCCGGCTATCGACAACCGGCAAGCAGCCACCGCACCACCGTAACCAGAGCCCACAACGACAGCATCATAACTCTCATCACATGACATTCTATCTCCCTCTTTATCTCTCTCTCTCTCTGTGTCTAAGTCTCTTCTGAATCTATCAAGATATGCAATTGAATTATAGCCTTGAGAAGAAAAGTATGAATGGTTGACTATAATTAATTATAGAAAGATATTTAGGTATGTTAGGTTGATCAAAATTTCATTATGGTGATTTGCAAATTTGTTGACCATATTTTGAGATAGATGTAATTTAAGTTTATTGGTTATTTTATATTATATTTATATTAAAAGAATTTTAATAAATTTTAAATTGAATATTATAAATATTAACCAAAATATTCTTCTGAACAAAATTTTTTCCTCTAAAAATGATTGTTTTTTATTATAGGAGAAATAGGAGATGGCAATAGTCAAAAGTCATTACTATCCAACATCCCACCATTTATGACCAACATTAACATTCAACACGCAATAGGAGATGGCCAACACAAACGATCGTTGTTACTTCGCATACGTTTGCGAGGTAGGATTAAAAATAGGCTTAACATTTTCCCCAAAAAAAGAAAAAAATAAAAAAAAAGCATAACATATCTGTATTTAAATTTAGTAATTTATTAAAATTAAGATCTAATATTGAAATATAATTATTAATAGTTTTATATCAGAGCATGTTTCTAGTATTGATGGCAGTTTAGAGGAGTTTAAATAAGTTTTCGAGCTCGAGTAGTATTTGGCTTGAGCTTAAGCTTGTTTAATTAATTGAATTAGAGCTTGAGCTCGAGCTTTATTCAACGAGCTCATTTATTATGATAGAGAGAAAATGATTATGATTTATGTAATAATAATAATAATAATAAAATGGTAAAAAGAATAAACAATTATAAAAATAAAATAAAGAACCACTTAATACAAACAAGTGATATAGTTTTAAACTTTTTCAATTTTATACTTAAAATTCTGAATCCTGATATTTTTTAGCGTATTTTATATTATTATGTTTTAAACAAGCCAACTCATGAGCTAAAGAGCATAGTCGGGGCTAACCAAACTATAATTCAATTGCATATCTTGATATATTTTGCTTTGTAGTTTGTATTATGTTTGTTAGTAAAATGAAATTGTTTGTCTATGTAATTTCATCTCCATGGGTAGCTAACCAATTAATTCTAAATCTATGATTATTTAAGAGCCATGAATTGAATAGAGTACGCTTGATCTTTATAAATTATTAAAGCTATTTTTTATCCCTCAATGATTCATTTAGTTTTTATTTAGGCCATGCAAAAGCCTATGCTCTAATTCAAAACAAAAATATGCATAAAACCACTCATATGTATTCATTATTTTTAAATATCATGGGTTCACAAATTTTATAATTAGTAGATATATCTAGGGCTGTCAATTCGTGTCGGCGAGTCGTGTTCGGGTCAGACACGAATTTGACCCGGCTGTATCTGACCCGACTCGGACACGACTTGAAACAAGTTTCGGGTCAATTCTCTGGACCCGAACCCGACCCGGCTCGGGTTCGGGTCAACACGACCCGACACCGAATTTTGAAATATGCGGTTTTCGATCACGAAGTTGAGGCAGGCGGAGGCACGCACAGCGGCCGACAGCAGCAGCAGCGGTAGGCGGCACTGCGACGAGGCAGCAGCGGCAGTCGGTCGGCACGGCACAGCGGCAGTGGCGGCAGCGAAGCCGCGAACGTCGAGATCGCGAACGTCGAGACTGCGACTCGACGTGTGCTAGTCCCCAGAGCGGCAAAGGCGAGACAGCGCCAGTCGCCAGTGACGCGATTGCGAGTTGGGACTGCGACACGACGTGTTGAGTTGATTCGCGGGCTGGGCGTGCACACCGGGTAACATAAACGGGCAAACTCATTTCCGGGTTTCCTGGTCAACCCGAACACGACCTGTAACACAAATCGTGTCAGTTCTTTGAACCCGAACACGACCCGTTTGCTAACCGGGTCGACCTGAACCCGGATTTTTCCGGGTCGGGTTCGGGTCATGTTTCAGGTCGTGCCAAAAATTGACAGCCCTAGATATATCTTCCATAATTGTAGCTTTTTATTTTAATTTGCACAACTTATTTTTAATTATTATTCTAGATAAAAAGAGTAGTATTTTTAGACAGTATGATATTGAATTTAGGAAATTTCAAAGCTCTCTGTAGGAATGAAACTCTTCTAATCACTTTATTACTTGATAAGACACATGCACTTGCATACAACATGATTTACATCTTAAAAAATTAAACTAGTTTTAGAGGTCCGGGTAGGGTGTAAGGAAAAAAGATGTATTAAATTTTTTGGCTCCAATGCAGGGAACACTAATTAAATTAATTATCTTATTTTTCATTTTCTATTACTAAACAAATGGCTAATTTAATCAAGTTTTAGTTTTATTTTAACTCCTTAGTGATGCCTTGCTTACATTTAATCATTATTGTTCAGAGTTTTACATATATTATATTAAGTTACTTACTATTGCATGAGTAGTGATAAACAAATAGTAGAACTTTTGTTTGACAACTTAATTGAAAAGACCTTAAAAATTTAGAAAAGCTAAAAAATTAAAAATGGATGAACAAATTCCGAAAAATGATTGGCCTATACAATTTAGTGACTAAACTAACCCTATAGTTAAGGAAGTTCATCAAAGCATAAATAGACATAGTATTCAGGTCATAAACTTTTTATTGAAAACTATAATAATTCAAACAGTACAAAACTTTCAGGTTAGGGGAACTCCAATAGAAGATTAGGAACTCCAATAGAACATCTTAATCTGCATATAACTAATTTTCTTGAATAGGAGAAGCCCATAAATAATAAGATGTTTTTGATAATGCTATTAAACATACGTTATATCATTTTTTATATATAGATAAAACTAAGATGTAGTTAAATTTATTTCCCCCAAGATTAATTACAACTTGAAATGATTTAGCCCATAAATTTTTAGCTAAATATTTTCTCCCATCCAAAATTATTAATCATGGAAATGATATCACCTCATTTATCTAGATAGCTGAAAAATCTATCGATGAGTCATAAGAGGGATTTAAAGAACTCCTTGGAAATATCCTTTCCATGTCCTCTCTAATTAGCTAATCATTCAAACCTTTCATAACGGCCTTATATGTTCCCTTAGATCAATCATTTAGGTTGCTGCTAGTGGCTCTCTGATGTTAAACCTCTTTGAAGAGGCATATGCTTTGATTGAGAAGATGGATACCATTGACCTTATTTTTACATGAGGTCAATTCATCATATTCAAAGCCATAGGGTATGAAAGTCCTTTTATAATAGGATGCCCTAGAGGTAGAAACCCTAGGTGTAGCCTTTAAAATTTTACCTAGCCTATTGCACATTGATCTATCGATCACTATGGACCTCCGAAAGAACACCGCGAACGGGTCAATTGGAAGGGACAGATTGGATCGTGCATACGACTAACCATTGAGGATAGAGGCTGTCGCCAACACACCCCGATGGTTAGTAATATACACGACCTAATCACGGGTTTCCCCCACCCAATACAATAGTTCGAATGGGGTTTAGTAGATGTGGGATCGAGTTTCCCACGGGCGTAAGCTCCCATGGTTAATTACATCCCAGGCCGGAGCTTGAGAAAACTCTCGATTAAGGATAATACATTATCCTTTCTAAAGTGGGATTGATATAGGGGTGTAGACTACGAAGTCCTATCCAAAAGGAAGAAAGGTCTGAAGGGCTGAATCAACATGCGTGGCTCATGCCAGCATTCGGAGGCTCTAGGGTACTAGAGAGAAACTGGGAAAAGAAAATCAAGCACTCAATCACATGCGTGAGAGAAGAGATGGAGGTGGCATCATCCTGTGATGCGGATAAGTAGGATTTACAGTCTCTGAAAGGAATGGATCTACCTACTACTTAAGGCATACTACGAGACCGAGTGTAGTAGCTTTGAATCCTAGATCTAGATTGGGCTTAGTATTCTACACAACACTAAGACCCGTGTCCTAGCTAATGTAGTGCAAAACTTGGACTTATTTCAGCCTGGATTGGGGAGCCAGCTAACCACCTAATCACTTTAAAACCATGCTATTAAGTCAATTATGAAAGATGGGTGGGTGGTACAGTTTCTTGAAGTAAGATCGACATCTAGAGAATTTTCTAAGTGGTCTTGGACTTACGCGGGTTAGATGCTCCTAGCTAATGCAATTAAATTTTATTTAGTTGATTACTAATGCAATGCATGCTAGTTGAAATGTCAGCTCATAAATGCTATAAAATTTTAAAAATAGTCTTATAAAAAATAATTTTTTTTAAAAAGACTGGGTCTCCCTAAGTCTGGCACTTCATCCTTATAGGCCAGATAATCCAGACTCTACCCGCAGGCAGGGAGATGTCTTATAGCAAGGAAAGAAGAATACAGTAATATGCATGCTACCCCGGACGGTTCCGGTAATTCCGTAGGTTTGTTAAGTTTCTAAATTATTTAAAACTTAAATA
The DNA here is from genome assembly GCA_016618105.1 of Dendrobium huoshanense. Classification (NCBI taxonomy): domain Eukaryota; kingdom Viridiplantae; phylum Streptophyta; class Magnoliopsida; order Asparagales; family Orchidaceae; genus Dendrobium; species Dendrobium huoshanense. The sequence continues at coordinate 28,247,078 of CM028347.1, forward strand.
TTAAATATTGGTTATGAGTAAAAAAAATTTTATAGTCCTTAGAAAGCCTAACGGAATCCAAGCAAAAACAAAATTGACATGCAAGAAAAGAATCCTAAGAAAAACAGGCCATTTCTACTGCGCAATCAAATAAACACATCAATATAATTTCAAAAATAATTAACTAAATGGCCATAGGCAAATTGCTCATATTACAACCCAGATATGAAGAAAGTAAAGTGGATGGACACCACTGCTAACAACCTGGATTTCTAAGCCTATGACAGACGCAAATGACTTTGAGTGGGATATTGGTCTTCAGTCTTCTGGGTGTCTTCTTCTCCTTGGACTCTTTGGAACTCTCCTCCTTTGACTCCTTGGATCTCTCCTCCTTGGACTCCTTGGATCCGTCGTGGCTAGAATATCCAAACGAAGAGATAATTCTCCCTTTTGGGGATGATTGCCTTTTCTCTTTGGATATCTAAAGCTATCCAACTCAATCTTCCAAATGGAAGAAGACTCTCCCCTTTAGGGATGCCTTCTTCTTTTGGAATTTGAGTTGGATAAGAATATCTCACTTAGAGTGCATTTTCACAACTCTTAATAATTATTACAAATTTTACATCTATTTAAAAAAAGAAAATTCTAGACTCCCTACATGATTATCCTAATAAAAATCATAAGCAATTTATATATAAAAATAAAAACTCAACCCATTGAAGCTGTGCTAAGCCATGATCTTAATTATGAGGGCTAAGCAGTCCACCTACAGCAGTTATAATTATTTTAGCCCTCATTTATTTAGTGGGGCTGAGCAAGCACATGCATAAGATAATATTAAAAATTACAACAGTGCCACCCCTTTTATTAGCTTGAGCATAACCACTATATATATATGACGCTCCTAACCTGTGGAGAGATCTAGCGCTCATCACATCATCCATAGTGCAGTAAAAGTAAAGCGAACACAGTAATTCAATTTCATATAGCATGCAGTGAAAACCACGGAAAGCTCCGGCACACAGCAGAAAATAAAACCCAACGACCTAACTTAAATCTAGAAGTGGTTCCCTAACAAACAATTCTATGTGTGTGTAAGGCTTGTGTGGTTTAGTTGGGTCCTAAGCAGGGTAGTTGGTTAAAGTTGTCTAAAGTTATAGTTTGTGGAAGGATAGAAAATGGAGTTTTAATCGAAGTTCAAATATTAATGGATTAGGATCCATTTTAATTAATTTAATTTTTTGATCACTTTTAAAAGCTTAGGATAGTCATATTTGAAGTTTAAATTGTATTAGCCAATTTTAGAAAGTCCCGGGTCCTCCTAGGTGCTAGGTTGAGGTGGGGTCCAAAAAGTTACTATAGGGAATAAGATAATTATAGGTCTCCTAAAATTTTAGAAAAATAATATACCCTAAGAGGAGTAGCTAGCCAGGTAGTACACTGAAATCAGAGTTATCTAGGCAAAGTTATGAATTTTCTAAGTTTCGGGCCCTAAATGAACTACGGTTGACCAAAACGTTGACTTTCTAATCTATGCCATTTTCTGAAAACCTAATTTTTTTCATAAATACTAGATCTTAATATGAGTCTAATGCAAGTGAGTTTTCCTAATTTGGAATTTTCTACATTTAGTTATGAATTGTCTAAGTTTAGGGTATTTATAGAATTTTCTAAATTATCTATTAAAGGGCTGATTTTATGGTTTTGATCCAAATTAGCTCCAAACTGATTGAAATCACTCCCAAAGGTCAGGTATGACCTGCAAAGTGATCCCAAATGTTTGGAGAAAATTTGGAAATTTTAATAATATTTAATAATTTATTAGGTGCAAAATAGTAATTTTCACCAAAGGTCAAATTAAGGGTCAACATAGAGTCAAACTAAGGAGCCCTCTTTATCTAAGGTCAAGAATCCGATTCTGAACAAATAATGGTATTATGGATAATTTTTTGACCTAAAATATATTTATTGTAATTTTTAAAAGGTCTTGAGGACTTATTCAGCAAGTTAATTAGGGTTTGTTAACTAAGGGGTCTAACAAGCCCTAAAAATTCCTTTAAAATTCTGAGAGGTTTATGATGTCATTAAGTTTAATTGTTGAGGTTTTCATGTTAATCAGTGATCTACCCTAAGCCCTAAAACATTTCTAAGTTTGCTAGACGGGTCCTTAATTTTTGTCCTTAGGGTGTCGCTATATTATAATGATTTAAATTGTGTTTCACACTAACCCTCAAGGTAATAATGCATATGAAATATACAAAAGCAATAAACACACCATGTCCTTAAATGTAGGAGAACCTAAGCTAAGTGCTCATGGTGCAACCTACACATGCAAGCTACGACGAATAAAAAGTAAGTACGACTAAAAAAGGGATTAGCAAATGATTGGAAATCAATCATCCACTAATCCACTCCCCCATGATTGCTCTTCTCAAGTAGGATTTATGTTTAAAATTTCATGTAGTGGGTCCCCCGAAATTAAGGTTTAAGATATAAATAATTTTAAAATAATTTAAAATACACATAAATATATTATTTTTAGGAAAATAAGATAATTTAAAGTAAATCAATGTATAGTACATACATATACGGGGGACCCACTGACCACCCAATCGAGGTTTCAAAACGATTTGAAAATAATTTGTAATTTCAAAATAATTATAATAATAAATATTTCAATAATAGGGAAAATACTCAAAATAGCAATTTAAGATAGAAATCTATCCATATAGGAAGAATTAGGTTTTGAAACTAATTTTAAAATAAAGTAGGTATTTTTCTGAAAAGAACGAGGGGTTGCACTCTGAAATTCGATTTAAAATGAGAAAGTTATGATTTTTGTAAGTTTAAAATCAATAAAAGGCTATTTAAAGAATAATTATAAATAATTAATGTTAAAAAAATTATTGAATAAAATAACAGTAAAATAAACAAACTTCTAAATTCAAAAATAGTTTAAAATATAATAATGACAATATAATATTTTAGGTAATTTAAATAATTAAGATAATTACAATAGCACTAAATTATAAAAAAAAATTTATATTTAAATAATAATAATAATAATAATAATAATAATAATACAAGAATAGTAAAATAATATAATACTAATATTTAGGAATATAATAATGATAATAATAATAATTAATAATAATAATCATAAAAATAAGTAAAATATTAATAAAATAGAAATTATTCATTATTTTATTAATATTTAAAAATGTTTGTAATATGTTTAGGCAAAAATAATTTTAAAATAACGGTACCGTGAATACGAGCGATTCGATATATTGTACGCGAAAAACGGACGAGAATTGGATATTTTATGAATTTTTGAAGAAATCTGAATTAAAATAAATTAAAAATCAAAATTTTAAAATAAATATCGGCGGCAGTGACATGTAGTGGCTTCCCGTTGGCTCCCGTAACCGCGGAACGGCGGCGCAATCATTGGAAAATGTGTGGGGCCCACACATTTTCACTTAGCCACTTCAGCCGCGCGGGACGCCGGCTGATCTCTGCTATTCCGATCCGACGGTCCAGATCGAGACGCATGGGGACTCGATTCTACGACGGGCTTCCGCGGTTGGACGGACACGCGGTAGGACCAGATCCTGACCGTTGATTGACAGATCAACAGTCCGGATCACTGATGACTTGATCTCGAGGTAGACCGAAAGCCCTAAACAATATTATGAGGCTTCTACTAGTGAAGAGCATCCATGGGGAATAAAAATCGTGTTCTAAAACGCGTTATACAAGGAGTTATTTAGATCAAAGTGCGCTAAACTAGTGGATTTGGACGATCTTGGGCTCGTTGGATTCAGGAGATTCACACAAACAATTCTCCTGTTTAACTCGAGCTCCAAACCTCCTTTGATCGAGCAAGATTCTCCTTAGAAGGATTTCATGGTCGAGCTCATCGGGATCTCGCCGCCGGCGAGTGGAGGTCGTCGGGATTTGGTCGGGAGAGGTGGGGAAGGATTTTGGGATCACGCTCACAAAATCTCAGAGCCTGAGAGGGTATGGAGATCGAGCAAGAGTCCAATAGTCCAAAAATAGACTTGAGTTTTAATATTTAAAGCTCCTAGACCTAATGTGGATGGCCAAGGTTGAATCTTAATTAAAACTGGAGGGAAACCAGGCTTAGGAGGCCGTGGTTTGAATTCCAAAATGCTTGGAATTGATTAGAGAATTAAATGGGCCTTTAATGGGCTCTAAATAGGTTATTTTAACCTATTAAAGACTTGGTTTGACGAAGTAACGATTGACTTCGTCAAATCAGTCAAGAGAGTCAAGGGAGTCAATGGGTTGAGCCATAGAATATGTTTAAATCAATTTAAAATAAAAGACCTAGTAGGTCAACCTAGGTTGACTTGGTCAACCAGGTTGACCCTGGGCCCGGGTCTGGGCAAAATCAAGGTCAACAAACTGACCCCGAACAGGAGTGGTAAACAACTAGTGAACCGCTCGTGTTGGCGTTGACCGACTAAGCCATAGAAAGTAGAGTGAAAATCATAAGCGAAGGAATATCATAGAGATTGTGGAAAAAGTAGGAGACTCTTCTCCTGGCCTTGCCTCATAGTGAGGGCAAAGCCTAGGAAAGAAGAAGAAGAAGCAAAAGTGCACAAGTTAAGTATCACCAAAATGGTGAACTGATATTAGGGTCTTCTCCTGGCCTTACCCTTCAACAAGGGTAGAGCCAAGGATAGAACCAACGGTAAAGATCACCTAAAAATGTGAAAACAAGGTAAGGGGATTCTCCCATAGCCTTGCCCTACAGCGAGGGCAGAGAAGAAAGGAGAATCAAAAGTATAGGTCACCACTAGGGTGGAAAAGGTAAATAAATTCTCTCCTAGCCTTGCCCTATAGTGAGGGCAGAGCCAAAAAGAGAATCAAGGGTAAAGATCACCTCCATGGTAAAAAAGGTAGAGAGATTCTCCTATGGCCTTACCCTGTAGTAGGAGCAAAGCCAAAAGAAGAACCAAAAGTAAATTAGTAACAACATACTGATTATCTGTCTGACTATATCGAATCAGCATAATAGAAGGTGAAAGGGTCCCATATCCTCCTGCCTATCTCAGAACAGTGGATTGAGGTGACTCACCATCTGCTTGTCCAAATCGGGTCAGTAAATAAAGGAATCACGAAACCTGGTGTTTGCCTAATCGGAACAAGACACTCAGTGAAAAGGGTGGTGAGGAGTTCCTGCCAGGTGCTGTGTCATGCCCTCACTATCAAGTAAGTCAAACCAGCTTCCTGTCTGTTCATTTCAAACAACATGATAAAAGGTAAAAAGATCCCGCCCCTTTGTCTCATCTCAGAACAGTGGATTGGGGTGACTCAGTATTTGCCTGACCAACTCAAGGTGGCAAATAAAGGGAGTCATGAAGTATGGTGTTTGTTTGATCATGACAGGACACTCAGGGAAAGAGGCGAGGAGTTCTTACCAGGTGCCCTGTCAAGCTCTCTCTACCAAGTAAAGCTAACTACCTGCCTGATCGTGTCGAAACAGCATGGTAGAAGTTGAAAAGATTCGGTCCCTTCTGCTCATCTCAGAATAGTAGATTGGGGTGACTCGATACTTCTGCCTGACCTCAACAAAAGTAAAGATGGAAGCATGCATAGTCTTTTACAGGACATCCGAAGTAAAACGATGTTGAGAAAGGCCTCCCAGGGACTCTGTCTAGCTCGCTCAACTGGTAAGTAAAAACAACTACCTATCTGCCCGTATCTGGGTAGCAGGGTAGAAGGTGGAAAGAATCTCGCCCCTTTTGCTCCTTTCGGAATAGTGGATTGGGATGGCCACTACTTCTACCTGACCTCAATAAGAAGCTTATGAACCACGAGATAGAAGCCTGCTTAGTCTTTTACAAGACATCCGAGGTAAAAAAGATGTTGAAGAATTACGCCTCCCAGGGACTTTGTCGGGCTCACTCAACAAGGTAAGTAAAACCAACTACCTGTCTAGCCGTATCTGGGCAGCAGGGTAGAAGGTGAAAAGGATCCCGTCCCTCCTACTCCTTTCGGAGTAGTGGATTGGGGTGGCCACTACTTCTGCCTGACCTCAACAAGAAGCTCATGAACCACGAAATGAAAGCCAGATTAGTCTTTTACAGGACATCTAGGGTAAAAAGGGTGCTGAGGAATTACGCCTCCCAGGGACTCTGACGGGCTCACTCAATAAGGTAAGCAAAACCAACTGCCTGTCTGGCCGTATCTGGGCAGCAGGGTAGAAGGTGAAAAGGATCCCGCCCCTCCTACTCCTTTCAGAGCAGTAGATTGGGGTGGCCACTACTTCTGCCTGACCTCAGTAAGAAGCTCATGAACCACAAAATGGAAGCCTTCTTAGTCTTTAACAGGACATCCAAAGTAAAGAGAGGTGGTAAGGGACACATTCTAGGGGCTCTGGTAAGGCTACACTTTAACCAAGTAAGCTTCAATATCTGCTCCACCGGCTCGGTCTTGCAAATGAAGAAGGGCTCAATACCCACTCAGTCATTTCAACTGAGTGAATAAAGAGTCAAGCTCTGATTCCTGCCTGATCACAACAGGACAATCAGAAGAGTGGCGAGGAGTACCTGCCAGGTGCTCTGTCAGGTCCTCTCTACCAAGTAATACCAACTACCTGTTTGTTCATTTCAAACAGTAGGATAGGAGGTAAAATTCACCTCAACATCATCTTGATACAGATCTGTGCAGGGATACGAGGGAGAAAAGAATATGTAAATGGGATAATTTTAAGGGTAGAGCCACCTAGGGAACCCCTTCTAGCGCTTTGGTAACCACATGGTAGAGGACAAATCATCGATGCCATGAGTATCCAAATACTATCAGGATCTCCTAAGGAACCCTAACCCTATACAAAAGGGAAGGAGGACATCAGGATGATGTCTCCCAAACAAAGCTGGAAGAGATACACTTCAATAGAGTGTATAAAAGGGTAATCTCATTCCAAAGGAGTTAAAAGAACTGAAGTAGTGAGGGGGCACCCCTACTATAGTAGGTAGGATTAAGCCTATTAAAAAACAACCCTCAAGGGGGATATAGTGGCATACCCATACTAATTGAAGGGGACCATGTAAGAAGAGGAAAGAATATCAAAACATCCAAAGGACCTCTCCAGCAGCTAGGAGTCGGATCTCAATGGGAAAAGAAGTGGTAAAAATCTGGAAGAGTTGACTCTGTACTAGAGAATCATGGGTCAAGAAAGAGGCGATGGTGGCACCTAAGGCATGACATCCCATGTCATCAAGTAAGAGGAAAAGAATAAAAGTAGCTAGAAAACACTCTTGCTACTAAGGACAATAACTCTAAGTAGAATAAAGCTCAGAGTGGTAACACGCACATAAACTAGTGGGACCCTGTGGGAAGTGGAAGTGACCTCAACACATTCATAAGACTAATCTGGCAATAAAGCCTAATGTATGAATGGTAGGGTAGGTCATGAAAAGGAGTAGGAGAACTGAACTTCTGCTAGAAAATCTAAATTCTTAAAGTAGTGATGTTAATATCCGAGGCAAGGTATACTACATCACTATAAGGAAAGCAACTCTAGATAGTAAAGGGGACACACTCACTATATGAGGATAGTAATCACGTATAAAAGTAAAGATTCATCAAAAGGGCCACAGTGGTAACACCCACCCTGGTCGAATAGGACCATGTGGGGAGCAAGAACAATAACATAACATTCGTAGAGCTATTCTAGAAACCAAGAGTAGGGTACGAGTGTTAAAGTAGGTGAGTAAAGAAACTAAGGGGCTAATCTTCTACCAAAAAATCAGAGCTTCTAAAGTCGTGGTGTTAACACCTGAGAATAGATGTACTACACCATAACTAAGAAAACAACTCTATGTAATAAGGAGACATCCTCACTACCGAGGATGGTAATTATGAATAAAATTAATGATTACTAGAAGGGTCACCATGGTGATACCTACCCTAACTGGGTGGGACCCTGTGAGAAGTCAAAAAAATAAGAAAACATTCATAGAGCTACTCTAGCAGCTAAGAGTAGGGTACGAATTAGACCTGTCAATTTTGGGTTATGGGTCAGGTTCGGGTCAACCCGAAATTGACCCGATACTATTCGGGTTCGAGTCGACCCGACCCGTTTTCTCAAATGGGTCAATTTTTTGGACCCGAACCCGACCCGCTTTGGGTTCGGGTCAACCCGACCCCACCTTTTTCAGCCGAATCCTGCCGTCCCGCGCCTGCATTCAAAAATTTTGCCAAATCACGCTCGCCACGCGAGCAACGGGTCACACGCGGGAGTTCGCGTCTCGATGCGGTGATGGCCTAACGGGGCATAAATCAGTAGATGAGGTGATGCGGTGAGCCGGTGACCTCGTCGGCCTGATGCTAGCAGGCTCCAATTGAAGCGGGACGGCGGGAGATGAGGCTGCTCGATGCAGTAATAATGGCCTGACGGGGAAGAAATCGGCAGATGAGGCAGGCTCTAATTGATGCGGACCATGCGGTGATGGCTGAGGCTGACGCCGGTAGGCTCCAATTGACACAGAACCAGAATTGACGCAGGCCTCGGAACGCGAAGAGATGCATGCCTCGGGACGCGAAGTGACGCGACGTGGCCGAGCAGCCGTGCAGGCGGTCGCGGGGCGGCTGGGGCACTCGGGTTTATGTGTTATTCCGGGTCAATTCGAGTCATTCTCGGGTTTCCGGGTCAACCCGAACCTGCCCCGATTTTGCAAACGGGTTGGTTTTCCAGACCCGAACCCGACCCGCTTCGGGTTCGGGTCAACCCAAACCTAAAATTTTCGGGTCGGGTCCAATGTTGACAGGTCTAGTACGAATATGGTAGTAGATCGGTGAAAGAAACTAGGGGTTTGATCTTCTGCCAGAAAATCAAAGCCCCTGAAACTGTGATGTTAACACCTAAGAATAGATGTACTGCATCACAACCAAGAAAACAACTCTGAGGTGATAAGGGAGCACTCCTGACACCTAGTATAATAATCATGAGTGAAATCCATGATTATTAGATGGTCATAGTGGTAACACCTACCCCAATCAGGTAGGACCATGTGCAAAGTGAAAGTAACACTACAATATTTATAGGACCATTCTGGCAGCTCAGAGCAGTGTATGAACGGGAGAGTATGCTGTCAAAAAGAGAGTAGCAGGGGGTGATCTTTTCTCAGAAAGATATAAGCCTGGAAGGTAGTGATGTTGACATCTAAAACACAATATGCTACGTCACTAGCAAAGAAAAAATATTTTGAAATCATAGAGATTTATAACCAATTAAGTGTTAACTCAACCTTGAAGAGTTCATCAAAGTGTTTTAAGGTAGAAGAAAGAGAAATTTTCGGGAATTTGGACTCTTAGAGAGTTTTACCGGGTTCCTCCTGTGACAAGGGTGTTTATTAAGCCACTTAGATTTTGTTCAAAAGTCCAAATACAAGTCATCCGTCGTTATAATTTGATAGAGTCGACAAAGGGAAACAAGTTTTGCTCTATTAAGAGCTTCCCTCTTTTTATCACATGTATATTTTTAAATGAGGATATTAAATAGTTTTTATAACCCAGATCACGTTCGCCACATGAATAAAACTGGGACAAAAGATCTAACAGGCTCTTGTAAAGAAGTGAACATTTAGTTTTGATAACCCAAACCACATTCATCTCATGTGAATGAACTGGGGAGCACAATCATATATAAATTGATGTATAACTGAAATCATAATCAGGATAGAGGATCAACACTACAACCTCGACTGACATAGGATGGTATGGACCCAATATTCTATCTTCAAAAGAGTCTAAACCCATGACTCTGACATCCCTGATCACATTCGACTCATATGAATAGATTAGAGGCTACATCTATTAGATCATGACTGATAGGAAGAAGAAATTCAAATAGGGATAGTGGATCTCCATCACCATACCTGACTATCATAGGAGGGTGTGGACCCAGTATCACATCTCAAAAAGATCTAGACTAAAGACTATAACCTCCTCGATCACATTCAACTCATATGAATGGACTAAGGGCTACACCTATCAGAACATGACTGATAGGAAGAAGAAACTAAAGTAAGGATAGTGGATCACCACACCTGACTATCATAAGAGGGTGTGGATCCAAAATTCTATCTGCAAAAGAGTCTAAACCCATGACTCTAACATCCCTGATCACATTCGACTAATATGAATGGATTAGAGGCTACATCTATCAGATCAGGAATTATAGGAAGAAGGGGATAGTGGATCTCCATCACCATACCTGACTATCATATGAGGGTGTGGACCCAATATCACATCTCAAAAAGGTCTAGACTAAAGACTATAACCTCCTCGATCACATTCAACTCACATGAATGGACTGAGGGCTACACCTATCAAAACAGGATTGATAGGAAAAAGAAATTAAAGTAAGGATAGTGGATCTCTATCACCACAGCTGACTATCATAGGAGGGTGTGGACCCAATATCATATCTCAAAAAGGTCTAGACTAAAGACTACAACCTCCCCGATGTAATATCACGATCTGCTCCAGTATCGTCCAGGACGATCTGGGATCGTCCTGGGACGATCAGTGGAATTCAGCTCCAGATTCTGCCCAGAATTGCTCCAGGTGATTTCTTGTAGGGATCGTCCAGGCCGATCGAGGTATCGTCCCGGGACGATCAGTGGATGGCACAAGTCAGAGAATAGGGGTTTTTATCGCCTATGAACAGTAATTATCGTCCTGAAAAATCGTCCCAGGACTATGTGATTTGGTCTGATCGTCCAGGACGATCTAGACGATCGGCCGGGCCGATATGAGCATTACTTAAGGGAAATGAGTCATTTTGAGGAGAGAGAAAAATTTTTATAAAATATCAGATTTTGATCCGAGGAGAGAGGAAGAAAAAGAGAAAAAGGAAAAGTTGATTTCGGGAAGACGCGGAGCCGTTTTCGATCGAAGTGACTGTTGAGGAAATTGCTGTGCTCGAGGTAAGGCACATTCCGTCTTTCTCAATTTTTAGTTCCGTCGCGGTTGGCGGTATTTTTCTGTCCGGATTTCGTTTTCGTTACGATTTTTCGTCCGTAACTTTTGATTGGTTCAGTTTTTACCGCGTAAGTTTCTGTATATCGTTGCCGTGCCGGGTGTGCACGTTTTGACTATATTTTGAAGATTTTCGTCCGGGTGTTTTTGATTCGACTGTGTTTTTAGTCAACCGAAATTTTCTGTGAAATTGGAAATTATCTGTGCAGTAGAATAAATGTTCTGGAATATGATTATCTATATTCTGTGCGAATTCGGTAAATTTTTTTTGCAGGAATTTTTGTGTAAATTCTGTATACTGCCGTTGTGCTGCCCGATTTTTGGGTAATTTCTGAATTGTCCGAATTTCTTCTGAATTGGAATGCTATGTGTATAAGCTATAAAAATGGAGCTATAAGGGGCCTGGATCCTATGAGATTCAGTTAGTGAAACGGGAAATCTGAAATGAGCTCAAATCTGAAATCTGATATCTGTTCTGTTCCGGATCCGATGAATTCTGTTTTGGTGCTATAAGCACATCTGTTTTGGTACCGTGAGCACAAAGGGAGACATAAGGGGCCTGGATCCTGTGAGATTCAGTTAGTGTCGGGGAAGGGAGGCATAAGGGGCCGGAATCCGTAGAGATTCCGTCAGTGTCAGGGCATTTAGCTATGTGTATCTGTTTTGTTTTCTGTATCTGTTCTGTTCTGTACGAAATTGTGATTCTGATATGATATGCTCCGTACGATTCTGATTTCTGAATTCTGATTCTGACTCTGTTGATTTGTTCTGATATGATCTGTACGACTCTGATTCTGATTTGATATCTGTCCGTATAAGTTCTGATTTCCGATTCTGTTCCGATTTCTGATCTGATTTCTGTCTGATGAGTTTGGTTTTGGTTTCTGAGAATTCAGATTGGTGGTTTGTTGCTTTGCTGAGCTGTTGAGCTCACCCTTGCTTTCTGGTGGTTTTCAGGTTCTGGGAAGGGCAAGGAGGTCCAGGATTAGTTTCAGAGTCTGATCCGATTAGGTACTTTTGTACTTTTGATTTTTTGTACAGTCATGGCTTTCCTGTTCTGTCTTTCTTTCTGTTGAAAGCCATGCACTGTTCTGTAGATGATTATTTTGAGGAAATGAAAAGATAGATGTTTTGTTCCGCTGCATTTGATGTTTTTAGTAGCTCTGTTGTTCTGTGTGTTTCTGTTGAGTTAAGAATTTGGAAGATCAGTTCAGTAACCTAATCCAAAGCCAGATCCTGGATAAGCAAGTTTAGTTTAGTCTCTCGTCGCGATCCGGCTCGGGCGGGATCCGTCCCCGTCGGGTCGGGTCGTGACAAGCTTTTGTGGTATCAGAGCACTGGTTTTGGAAACAGGTTGGATTGTAAAACAGAGCTTTAGGAAGTGATCAGTGAGTCTGTCTGGGAGGTAGTTTTGGGTCGTTTGACTTTTTATTGTGTTGGTTTTTGTGTTGTTTTTGTGATAGTTTTCCGGATTTTCTGGATTTTTCTGTATGGATCAGCCAGACCCAGACATGACAGACGGTCAGAGTGATGATCAGGCAGCACCAGTGGGGAGTACAGCCCTAGTGGTCGGTGCTGATACGCTTTCACAGTTTGCGTCACTTGTTGCTCAGATGATGAGCGAGACTCAGAGTAGAGCTTCTACTGTTAGATCTGAGGATATTGATCGACACCTGCAGTTATTTTTGAGGTTGAAGCCTCCGAGGTTTGAGGGCGCTGTTGAGCCCAGAGCAGCCGAGGAGTGGCTGAGGAGATTAGAGAAGACTTTTGACGGGATGCAGTGTCCTGCAGACAGGAAGGTTCCGTTAGCTGTCTTTCTGTTGGACGGAGAGGCTGAGCACTGGTGGGATGGCCAGTAGGCAGCCAGATTTCAGGGTAGATTGAACTCTTTGATCACTTGGGAAGAGTTCACTGAGGTATTCAGAGACTGGTTTGTTCCCCCTTCTGCACGACAGCAGATGCAGGAGAGTTTTCTGAGGCTGGTTCAGGGGAGCAAGACGGTGATGCAGTACGAGGCTGAGTTTACGGCATTAGCCAGGTATGCTCCGCAGCTGGTTAGCACGTCTGCTGAGAGGTGCTACAGGTTTCTGAGAGGCTTACGAGACACTTTGAGGCAGCCTTTGATACCGTTCCGGATTACTGATTTCTCTGAGCTTGTGGAGCGAGCTCGTCTGATTGAGAACGACATGACGGCTACTCAGCAGCGGTGGTCTGTGAGTAGGAAGAGGTTTGGAGGAGAGACTTCTGGCAGTGGTTCCTCTGGGAAGAGGAGATTTGTTCCTGGTTCTGGATCTGGAGATTCCAGAAGGAGCGGAGGATCGTCTGGTACTGCTACCAGTACGACTAGTTCCGGATCTGTCAGTTCGGCACCTGTGTGCCAGAGTTGTGGACGGTGACACCATGGCCAGTGCTACAGGATAGCTGGTCTTTGTTTCAGATGTGGTCAGCCGGGACATAGGATTGCAGAATGTCCACAGATGGGATTTGAGCAGCGATCTGAGGGCTTCGTCAGACCTGTTGGTTCAGCAGCAGGAAGACCGAGGACTGTTCCTCCACGCCCTGAGGGATTTGCTGGTAGAGGTGGTGGTTCTAGTTCTGCACCACGGAGACCACCTACGATTCAGAGGGAGCAGAGTAGTTCTATTGCTTCAGCTCCTGTTCCAGTTCAGCCACGAGTTTACAGCTTGAGTCAGCAGGAGGCTCGAGATGCTCCGGATGTTGTGACAGGTACAGTTTACATTTCTGATCAGCCCTGTCGTGTTTTGTTTGACTCTGGAGCGAGTCATTCTTTTCTGTCCGAGCACTGTTTTGAGATTTTACATTTGGATTCGATGGTTTTACCGGTTTCTTTGTCTGTGATTTTACCGGCTGGGAATCCATTGATTGCTCGACAGTTTTGTTTGTGTGAGATCGAGATTTCTGGCAAGAAGTGGAAATCGAGTTTGATTTGATTGCCGATTTCTTCGTATGATGTGATTTTGGGCATGGATTGGCTGAGTCAGTATGAGGCTCAGATTGACTGTCTGAAGAAGCAAGTGAGTTTGCTTGTGGCTGGAGAGAGAGTTGTATTTCAGGGATTACGAGGTGTTCTCTCCAGTCTGATTTCTACGTTAGAAGTGAGCAGAATGTGGAAGAAAGGATATCCAGTATTTTTGGCTTCGGTGCGGGATCTGAACCTGGAGGTTGGTTCTGTTTCTGAGATCCCTGTGGTACGGGAGTTTGTGGATGTTTTTCCTGAGGAGTTGGTTGGTTTACCTCCGGATAGAGATGTGGAGTTCTCTATCGATGTTTTTCCGGGTACCGCTCCGATATCGAAAGCTCCATACAGGATGGCACCGAAAGAACTTTCTGAGTTGAAAGTTCAGCTTCAGGAGTTGGTTGACAGAGGGTTTGTACGTCCTAGTGTTTCGCCTTGGGGAGCACCTGTTCTGTTTGTGAAGAAGAAGGATAGTACACTCCGTATGTGTATTGATTACAGAGATTTGAACAAGGCCACGATCAAGAACAAGTATCCTTTGCCTCGGATAGACGACTTGTTTGACCAGCTTTCCGGATCTTCGGTGTTTTCGAAGATTGATTTGCGATCCGGATATTATCAGGTGAAGGTGAAGGAATCTGATGTGGTGAAGACTGCTTTCAGTACTCGGTACGGGCACTACGAGTTTTTGGTTATGCCTTTTGGGGTAACCAATGCGCCCGCTATTTTCATGGATCTGATGAACCGAGTATTCAGGGAGTTTTTGGATCAGTTCGTGATCGTCTTCATCGACAATATTCTGGTATATTCTGCATCTGAGGATGAACATGCCAGACATTTGAGGATTGTATTGGAGACTCTGAGGAGGCATCAGCTGTATGCCAAGTTCTCCAAGTGCGAATTCTGGCTGAAGAGCATTTCATTTCTGGGGCATGTGATTAGCGGAGAAGGTATTTCTGTAGATCCCCAGAAGATTCAGGCGGTTGCTGATTGGCCAAGGCCGACTACGGTATTTGAGGTACGTAGTTTCTTGGGCATGGCCGGGTATTACAGGAAGTTTGTGAAAGGATTTTCACAGATTTCGACTCCTTTGACGAGACTGACTCAGAAGTCGGTTCCTTTTGTCTGGACACCGGAGTGTGAAGCTAGTTTTCAGCGATTGAAGGATTGTTTGACTTCAGCTCCAGTGTTAGCTCTTCCGTCAGGTACGGAAGGTTTTCAGGTGTTCAGTGATGCTTCACTGAAAGGACTGGGATGTGTTCTGATGCAGCATGGTCAGGTAATTGCTTATGCTTCGAGACAGTTAAAACCACATGAGAAGAATTACCCGACACATGATTTGGAGTTAGCTGCAGTTGTTTTTGCTTTGAAGATTTGGCGTCATTACCTGTATGGCGTCACATGTGAGATGTTTACTGATCATAAGAGCCTGAAGTACATTTTTACTCAGAAGGATCTGAATCTGAGACAGAGGCGGTGGCTCGAGTTGATCAAGGACTATGACCTGACTATTCAGTATCAGCCTGGGAAGGCGAATGTGGTAGCAGATGCTTTGAGCAGGAAGTCTTCTGGATTATCAGGTTTGCAGCTTACTTGTGATGACTTTCTGATTCGTGATTTGGAAAGATTGCAATTGGAGGTGATTTCCTCCAGTGATTTGGAGTTGGCTCAGATGAGTATTCAGTCTTCTTTGGAAGCAAGGATTCAAGAAGCCCAGAAGTCAGATTCTGATTATTCGAAGTTGATAGCTCAGATTGGATCTGGTAAGACTCCTGAACTTCGAATTTCTGATTCTGGTGTTATTTTCTGTAAGAACAGGTTGTGGGTACCTGTGTTTGGAGATTTGAGGCGGGAGATTCTGTATGAATCTCATTATTCAGGCTACACTGTTCATCCAGGCAGTGGTAAGATGTATGCTGATATGAAGCTTTTGTTCTGGTGGCCTGGGATGAAGAAGGATGTGGCGGAGTTTGTGTCGAAATGCGAAGCCTGTCAGTTGGTGAAGGCAGAGCATCAGCGACCAGGTGGACTGTTGCAGTCGTTGCCTATCCCTGAGTGGAAATGGGAGGAGGTAACGATGGATTTTGCGATGGGTTTTCCTCGATCACGACAAGGACATGATGCCATTTGGGTAGTTGTGGATCGATTGACGAAGTCAGCCCATTTTCTTCCGATCAGACAGACGGATTCAGTTGAACGCTTGGCACAGATATATGTGAAAGAGATAGTCAGATTGCACGGTGTGCCTCGCGTGATTGTATCTGATCGAGATGGACGCTTTACTTCCAGACTTTGGAAGGGCATTCAGCAAGGCTTGGGTACGAAACTGCATTTCAGTACAGCCTTTCATCCTCAGACCGACGGACAGTCTGAGAGGACTATTCAGGTACTGGAAGACCTGTTGAGACTTTGTGTTCTGGACTTTAGCGGAAGCTAGGAAGATCATATTCCGCTGATTGAGTTTGCCTATAACAACAGTTTTCAGTCCAGTATCGGTATGGCACCGTACGAGGCTTTGTATGGCAGGAAGTGTCGTACTCCTTTGACTCTGACGGAGGTCGGAGATAGAAAGACTTTGGGTGCCACTTTTGCTGATGAAACTGCTCAGAAGACCCATTTGATAAGAGAAAGATTGAAAGCCGCTCAAGATCGTCAGCAGAAATATTACAATCAGAAGCACAGATTTGTTGAGTTTCAGGTTGGTGACTTTGTGTATGTCAAAGTCAGCCCGATGAAAGGTGTGAGCAGATTTGGTCAGGTGAGCAAGCTTAGTCCAAGGTATGTTGGACCATTTGAGATTTTGGAAAGAATTGGAAAAGCTGCTTATCGCCTATTGCTTTCTGATTCTATGCCTGATGTGCATAATGTGTTTCATGTATCCACTCTGAGGAAGTGGGTATCCGACTCTGGGAAGAAGGTATCAGCTGACGAGGTTGAGATTCAGGAGAATCTGGCGTATAAGGAAGAGCCAGAGTTGATTTTGGCGTACGACGTCCGCAAGTTAAGAAATAAAGAGATTCCGATGGTTAAAGTCCAGTGGAAACACCGGACTACACGAGAAGCAACTTGGGAAAAGGAGTCTGATATGAGACGGTCGTACCCGTACTTGTTTTGACTGAGTTTGGATTGGATAATGTCGAGGACGACATTTTTCTGAGTTGGGGAGATTGTAATATCACGATCTGCTCCAGTATCGTCCAGGACGATCTGGGATCGTCCTGGGACGATCAGTGGAATTCAGCTCCAGATTCTGCCCAGAATTGCTCCAGGTGATTTCCTGTAGGGATCGTCCAGGCCGATCGAGGTATCGTCCCGGGACGATCAGTGGATGGCACAAGTCAGAGAATAGGGGTTTTTATCGCCTATGAACAGTAATTATCGTCCTGAAAAATCGTCCCAGGACTATGTGATTTGGTCTGATCGTCCAGGACGATCTGGACGATCGGCCGGGCCGATATGAGCATTACTTAAGGGAAATGAGTCATTTTGAGGAGAGAGAAATTTTTTTATAAAATATCAGATTTTGATCCGAGGAGAGAGGAAGAAAAAGAGAAAAAGGAAAAGTTGATTTCGGGAAAACGCGGAGCCGTTTTCGATCGAAGTGACTGTTGAGGAAATTGCTGTGCTCGAGGTAAGGCACATTCCGTCTTTCTCAATTTTTAGTTCCGTCGCGGTTGGCGGTATTTTTCTGTCCGGATTTCGTTTTCGTTACGATTTTTCGTCTGTAACTTTTGATTGGTTCAGTTTTTACCGCGTAAGTTTCTGTATATCGTTGCCGTGCCGGGTGTGCACGTTTTGACTATATTTTGAAGATTTTCGTCCGGGTGTTTTTGATTCGACTGTGTTTTTAGTCAACCAAAATTTTCTGTGAAATTGGAAATTATCTGTGCAGTAGAATAAATGTTCTGGAATATGATTATCTATATTCTGTGCGAATTCGGTAAATTTTCTTTGCAGGAATTTTTGTGTAAATTCTGTATACTGCCGTTGTGCTGCCCGATTTTTGGGTAATTTCTGAATTGTCCGAATTTCTTCTGAATTGGAATGCTATGTGTATAAGCTATAAAAAGGGAGCTATAAGGGGCCTGGATCCTATGAGATTCAGTTAGTGAAACGGGAAATCTGAAATGAGCTCAAATCTGAAATCTGATATCTGTTCTGTTCCGGATCCGATGAATTCTGTTTTGGTGCTATAAGCACATCTGTTTTGGTGCCGTGAGCACAAAGGGAGACATAAGGGGCCTGGATCCTGTGAGATTCAGTTAGTGTCGGGGAAGGGAGGCATAAGGGGCCGGAATCCGTAGAGATTCCGTCAGTGTCAGGGCATTTAGCTATGTGTATCTGTTTTGTTTTCTGTATCTGTTCTGTTCTGTATGAAATTGTGATTCTGATATGATATGCTCCGTACGATTCTGATTTCTGAATTCTGATTCTGACTCTGTTGATTTGTTCTGATATGATCTGTACGACTCTGATTCTGATTTGATATCTGTCCGTATAAGTTCTGATTTCCGATTCTGTTCCGATTTCTGATCTGATTTCTGTCTGATGAGTTTGGTTTTGGTTTCTGAGAATTCAGATTGGTGGTTTGTTGCTTTGCTGAGCTGTTGAGCTCACCCTTGCTTTCTGGTGGTTTTCAGGTTCTGGGAAGGGCAAGGAGGTCCAGGATTAGTTTCAGAGTCTGATCCGATTAGGTACTTTTGTACTTTTGATTTTTTGTACAGTCATGGCTTTCCTGTTCTGTCTTTCTTTCTGTTGAAAGCCATGCACTGTTCTGTAGATGATTATTTTGAGGAAATGAAAAGATAGATGTTTTGTTCCGCTGCATTTGATGTTTTTAGTAGCTCTGTTGTTCTGTGTGTTTCTGTTGAGTTAAGAATTTGGAAGATCAGTTCAGTAACCTAATCCAAAGCCAGATCCTGGATAAGCAAGTTTAGTTTAGTCTCTCGTCGCGATCCGGCTCGGGCGGGATCCGTCCCCGTCGGGTCGGGTCGTGACACCCGATCACATTCAACTCTCACGAATGGACCGGAAGCTACACCTATCAGAGCAGGACTGATAGGAAGAAGAAACCCAAGTAGGGATAGTGGATCTCTTTCACCACACCTTACCAACGTAGGTGGGTTTGGACCTAGTATCATATCTCAAAAGGGTCTAGACTAAAGACTACAATCTACCCGATCACATTCAACTCTCACGAATGGACTGGGAGCTACACCTATCAGAGCAGGACTGATAGGAAGAAGAAACTCAAGCAGAGATAGTGGATCTCTATCACCACACCTGACCAACGTAGGTGGGTTTGGACCCAGTATCATATCTCAAAAGGGTCTAGACTAAAGACTACAACCTCCCCGATCACTTTCAACTCTCACGAATGGACTGGGAGCTACACCTATCAGAGCAGGATTAATAAGAAGAAGAAACTCAAGTAGAGATAGTGGATCTCTATCACCACACCTGACCAACGTAGGTGGGTTTGGACCCAGTATCACATCTCAAAAGTAGACTCGAGTCATTGGTTTTGATATCCCAGACCACACTTGGGATGATAAGTGAAACTGGGGGCACTAAAACTCATAATATATATTTTGACTTAATGGACCCAATCAAAATTGATAAATGGGCACATATTTCAGAGGAGTTTAATACCTGAATCTATCTAATCTTAAAAAGAACCTCAATATAAATTTACTAACTCAGATCAAGTTCCATACTAACTGAGTCGTGCTATCTCTTTTATATGAGTATTTTCTTTTCTTGAATTGAGATCTAATCCAAAAAGAGATTTAAATTGGAAGAAGAAATTAAATTTTCTCAATCTTCTTGTATGAAAGTATATTTCCATATGTTATAGGATATCAACGCATAATGATAATTTCAAAATCATAATTTTTAGACTCAAGTATCATAAATATCAAAAGGATATAGATTTTCTGAGATTTAGAGATTTACTAGAAAGGGAAGCTATTTACTTATCACTTTTGGGCTCTTTGAGCCACTATCTCAATTTTAATGCACTTTGCATAATTTTCATTTATTTGATACACTTGTGTATCTTTCACTTTTGGCGCACTTTGCGCATCTTTTCAACTTTTTGTAACTGGCTTCCTTTTCCAAATCTCTAAAAGCAAACTTTTTCTCAGTTGTAAGATCATCTTCCAAACATAAGAGAAGAATACTCACTTCTCTTATGCAAGGAAGAAGGATATACAAAACAAATCCTATCATCTGATAAGAATGAATAGCTTGATCAAGAAAATTATGAAATTTTATTCACCAATATGCTAAAGTTATCTATAAGATAAAGAATTACAAGATGATAGAGAAAATTTTAACTTCTAAATTCAATTTCATCTTGAAATATATTTCAGTTCAAAAGAAAAATCTCTCTACCCACATGATGAGATAGAGAGATCATACCCTTTTATGAGTCATCACTACAAAGCTAGTAGAACCAGGAGTAAGAGAGTCATTATAATTAAAAATCATCTTATTTTCTTTTATTGATTAATCATCAATAGAAAGGAGAACGAGGTATTTTAACCTAAGTGCTGGAAGGGGGCCTGGCTTCCTTTCTGAGGTTATAACCATTTTTTTCTCTTTTACACATCTCTCTAGTACAAATAGAAGTCAAAAGAAAATGTGCTCATCTGACACTACAACAAAAGAAATAAAAGAAAGATAAATGCTAACAAAGAAGCTAGAGTGGCAACTGTCGACTTGGCCTTAGGAGGCCTCCTCTCAACTGCCTCTGAACTCTATAGAGTCTACTTAATCATCTGCTAGGTCTTCTTAGGGAGTGCTAGCTGCCACTCTCCCTCAGAACTGTGGAGTGATCTACCACTACTACCCTGAAGGTAACTCTGACTGTCACTATGGCTGGAATTATGGCTAGGACTATGACTGGGACTGGAGATCATCTGAACTGTCTGAGCAGCCTTATTTAAAAGGTGTACCGAATCACTGTCCTGGAGATGGATCTTTTCGATGGCTATCTGAGTCTGTAAGTGTAAGTCTGTGGTCCGTAGCTACCGATCTCAAAGATCCTCTTGCCTCAGGGTCTCCCTACTCATCTTGGTCCTCAGGCTCTCTCTGCTCACCTGAGTGACCTCGATGGGTAGTCTCACAGACCTGGTATACTAGTATGTTCTCCTATGAATCATCTCCTAGTGTATCATCCTCTTAAAAGGCTCGACAAAGTGCGTCTATGTAGAGACTTATAGGAGAAGTGATCCAATGAGTGCTGGGAGCTAAAAGTGTCTCAACTCGGTCTGGTGATCTATCTGGAGTAGCTACTGCATCCTCAGCACAAGTCATCGGGACCGCCTCAGACCCTGAAGGAACAGCTACATCCATCTGCTCTACTGCATCAGCTGGCTGAACTGACTCTGTCAACTACACTGCCTCAACTGACTATACTGCCTCAACTGGTCATACTGCTTCTACTAATTGCACTGACTCGATAAGGTATCCATCTGTCGATATATCCAAACTCGCTTACTGCAATGGGGCTCGGTACAGGTAGTCGGCTACTGAAGGGCTACCACAACTAAACTGATCTGCGGTCGAGCAGGCTCCCACTGCTGTCTCTGTCCTCAGTGATGTGGGTGTCGTCCTACAGTAGGAGTAACTACTGGCGGTCTAAAAACTGGAGCTGCACTGACTAACTGCTGAGGTGGCAGTCCTCTCTGCCACCTCTACCTCGGTCTCGTGGTCTGTCTCTGCAACTGAAGAGTAGCCTGAGAGATTTGTCAGAGTAACCTCTCCCAACTGACAGGCCCTCTACCACTCACTAGGCAGATGATGTTTTGAATCCTCTTAGACAGAGCTCGAACACCAGCGTCCCTGGGGACCATAGCCCGAGGTAAGGTAGTGGTAACAGGAAGAGCTGCAGTAATGCGGGCAACGTCCTCATCCCCACTATGTGTCAGTGGAGAGAAGCGTCCTCTGTGGATCGCCTCTATCTCAGAAGCTACTATCACCTCTGGGATGAGTACTGCTGCAATTGATCGTGGTCTCCGCTGTTAAAATAGTTGCTATTTGCATGCTTTACATTTTTGCAACTTGTATAGTTTTGATGATTCCAAACATTATTGTTCAAATGTGTAGTTATCTCCTAATAAGTTTAGAAGATTTGTATTTGCTCTTGTGTATATTAACATTTCAGGAAAAATGAACTCCAGACTACGAAGACGTCAAATCAAATTCAGAATGAGATACTTTATGAAATTTGAAGTTTGCACTTCTTTGAAATTAAAATAAAAGGGAGTGATTTTAATTGAGTGAATAAAAACATACACACTCACATAAGGAGATCATAAAAATTTTATACTGATCGTACTGGACGATATCTGTTCATACGGGACGATCAAACAGTTATCTCCTATTGAGCACATGGTACGAACAGGAACTGGCTTGAAAAATTTTCTAAGTCCTATTTGTCCGGGACGAAATTAATTATCGTCCAAGACGATCTGGTCTCTATAATATTTTCGTCCAGACGAAATTAATTATCGTTAGAAAATGAGTTGCTCTCTGTAAATTTTTCATACAGAAGAAATTAATTATCGTCCAGGCCGATCTGGTCTCTGTAAAATTATCGTCCAGACGAAATTAATTATCGTCAGAAAATGGGTTGCTCTCTATAAAATTTTCATCCAGACAAAATTAATTATTGTCCAGGACGATCTGGTCTTCATAAAAATTTCGTCCTGACGAACCAATTTTCATCCAGATGATTAACCGACTTAGAACAGTTTTCAGCAGTTTTCTAGAACGACCAAGTAATAACCGTTCGTACCGGACGAACTTAGTTCGTACGGGACGATCAGCTGTACGAAGACATTTCGTACACATATTCAAATATGGTTGTTTTAAATCGTTTAAGTAAAATCATCCAGGATGATCCACGATCGTACGGGATGATCCACTGTGTACAGAATTGAAAACTTGTAATTTTTGGATGATTTTTCTTGTCTTTTGTATAAATAGTCCAAATTAGACTGCAACCCAATCTTTTTTTCATTTAATCTTTGTACCTTTTAAGAGAATAGCAAAGGGGAGAGTGTGAGAGTGCATTCAAAGGAGGATTCCTACCATTGGAGCGTGAAGGCTTCACTTGGAGTTCAAAGGTAAGAATCTCTACTTGTGAATTGGGATTACTTCACTCTTTTCTTTATTCCTTCTAGATTTCTTGTGAGAAGATCTTTCAAAGAGATCCGGTTCGCTGCCGATACTTAGAGAGTGTGAATAGCCGAAAGGGTCGCTTCCTACACTTAGAGAGTGTGAACAGCTGTAGGGTTCTCTGCCCACACTAGGAGAGTGTGAAAGGATGGTAGGGTTCTCTACCCACACTAAGAGAGTGTGAAAGGATGGAAGGGTTTACTGCCCACACTAGGAGAGTGTGAAAGGACGAACGGTTCTCTGCCAACATTGGGGATTATGTAAAAGGACGACGGTTCTCTGCCGCACTGGGTAGTGGTGAAAAGAGTGTGCTGTAAAGGATTCTCCACATTGCTTTGGGTGCAAAAGAAGAGTCACTATTGGTATTAGTGCAATACTCAGAGGGTGCCTCTGGGGAGTGGATGTATGTTTGGTTATAGACCGAATCACTATAAATCTGGTGTCATTTACTTTACAGTTTTTTATATTTTCGTATTTTATTTTAATTTTTAACAACTCTGTGGTTGAAAAACATTTTCTAGAAAAACTTTAAAAGAAAAATTTTCATTTCGGTTCAACTTAAATTCAAAGAGGGATTAAAATTTTGTTTAAACTACCAATTCACCCCCCCCTCTTGGTAGCCTTGGGACATTAACTTAGGCTTAACAACCTAATTATTCGATTCAACAAGTGGTATCAGAGCTCTGTTTCAAAATCATAAGTTTAAACTACTTTTTGATTAACGTAGATAGCTACATTCGGAAACCGAAATACACCTGAAGGTTACTCTATAACTAGACCTCCACTGTTTGACAATATACCTTTTGATTTTTGGAAAGCATGCATGTCTACTTTCTTACAGTCACTTGATTATCGTATGTGGATCTTAGTCCATGAAGGTTACACAAAACCAACTAGATTAGTTGATGGAGTTAGGGTAGAAATACCTTTTGCAGATTGGACTATAGAAGAACGTGACTTAACACAACTAAATGCCAAATATTTAAATAGCTTCTTTTGTGCTTTAAAATATGAAGACTACATGCGGGTTTCCACTTGCAAAAGTGGAAAGGACATATGAGATAGACTTTGTATAACTTATGAAGGGACAAATGAGATTAAGCAATTAAGACTCAATATCTTGTTACATGACTATGAATTATTTTGCATGAAACCTAATGAATCTATTTCAGACATGTACACAAGATTCACACAAATTGTCACTTCTTTGCATGCACTTGGTAGGGAATTAACTAATGCTGAAATAGTCAATAAGATTTTTCGTTGTTTACCTACTGCTTATGATGCTAAAATTACTGCAATTACAAAGTCTAAAGATCTAAACATTTATTCTATTGACAATCTTCTTGGTTCACTCATTGCTTATGAGCAAGGAGTAAGTCAAAGAAAGAGTGATACAGGTGAACCATGAAAGGAGAAGAATATTGCACTGAAAGTGGAAGAGTCAGAGAGTGAACACTCATAACCTGAGGATGAAGACGATATTGCATTGATGACTAGACAATTCAGAAGCTTTTTAAAGAGGAAGCAGAAGAGACGCCAGCAATGAAATAGAGATAAGTATAACAGAAATGGCAAGGTTTCTAATGAAGTGATTTGTTATGAATGCAGGAAACCAGGTCATATCAAGACTGATTGCCCAAAACTCAAAGCCACTCCTAGTAAGGAGAAGGTAGAGGAACAACCAATGGTAAAGAAGGGCAAGAAGAAATTTCAAAGAGCTTTCTGGGTGGACTCAGCTTCAGATTCATCTGAGACTGAAAAAGAAGAAGAAGTCACCAGCCTTTGCTTGATGGCAGATAATATTGATCAATCAGATCAAGAAGAGGTATGTGACTTAACTTATGATGAATTATTTGAAGTTTTTGAACACATACATGATGCATATAGGAAGATGCATGCTAGTGTAAGTTTTGAATTAGAAGAGTTTAAGAAGGAACATGAAATTATTAAGAAAGATTATGCATTAATAGATAATAACCACATAAAACTTCTTGATGAATATGATGACTTGAATATGAATTTTGAGAATTTAAAATCATCATATGCTGATCTTGAAAAAGAATTTAAAAATTTTAAGGATGAATCTGAGAGCAAAATATATCGAATCTTGGAAGATATGAATTCATTCTATAAACTGACAATAAGAGCTCTCGAGGATAATAGGAAACCCCCTAAACTTGAAGATTTTACAAATCCTAAATATTATCCTAAATTCATGAAATCCCTTAGAAGACAACATATGGAAGAAAATTTAGGAATATTTTTCCTAATGTTAAATGTAATAATTATGGATTTTTGGGACATATATCTCACACCTGCACTTTAAAGATGAAAATTAATTTGGTGTGGAGAACTAAGATGCATAAACCTAGACATACCATACATGCATCTGATTATAAATTTCAAAAAGGTGAACCCAAACTTGTTTGGGTTCCCAGGTCTAACATTTGATGTTTTTGTAGGAGTGCTCTCACACAAGACCTCGTGGGAGCAAATGGTACCTGGACAGCGGATGTTCAAAGCATATGACTGGATATACTGCTCAATTCATAACATTGGAAGCCAGGAATGGAGGCAAGGTTACACTTGGAGATAATACCACAAAGAAAGTGGTTGGATCAGGTATGATTAGAAATTTGAAAAACTTTTTCATAGACAATGTGTTATTAGTTGAAGGTTTAAAACATAATTTGTTAAGCATAAGTCAGCTATGTGATAAGGGCTATAATGTAAAATTTTTACCTACTAGCTGTATAATAAGCCTAAATGAGAAAAATGTTTTAAATAGAAAAAGGGTAAATAATGTTTACATGCTAGATTTAAATTGTATTCAATCTCCTACTGCTTTTTATTTGAAAACTATTTTTGATGAATCATGGCTTTGGCATAGGAGACTTTGTCATTCTAGTATGAAAAACCTTAGGAGAATTACCCAAAAGAACTTAGTGAGAGGTATACCAAAACTAAACTTTACTAAAGACCACCTTTATGATGCATGTCAATTAGGAAAACAAGTGAAGTCCTCTTTTAAGTCCAATAAAGATCTTAGGACCAGTAAACCTTTAGAAATTCTACACATGGATCTTTTTGGACCTGTAGGAACTATAAGTCTAAGAGGGAAGGTAGACGGATTTGTTATAGTGGATGATTTCTCAAGATTCACTTGGGTTAGATTTCTTTTTCATAAGAGTAAATCGTTTGAGGAATTCAGAAATTTTTCTACTTGGATTCAAAGAAAACTAGGGAGTGAAATAATTTCTATACAAAGTGATCATGGAGAAGAATTTGAAAATGAAAGATTTGAAAATTTCTGTAAAGAAGAAGTGATTGATTACAATTTTTCTGCACCTAAAACCCCTCAACAAAACGGGGTAGTTGAAAGAAAAAACAGAACATTAATAGAAGCTGCCCGAGCAATGTTGGCAGAATACTCATTTCCTAGATATTTTTGGGCTGAGGCGGTTAGCACTGCATGCTATATTCTGAATAGGGTGAATGTGAGATCAAATTTGAATAAAACACCCTTTGAGTTGCTAAAAGGTAGAACACCTAATTTGTCTCATTTGCATGTATTTGGTTGCAAGGTGTTCATTCATAATAATAGAAAATCTGACTTAAAAAAATTTGATCCAAAATCAGATGAAGGAATATTTGTTGGATATTCAAGTGTTGGAAAATCTTATAGGGTATTCAACAAAAGAACTTTAGTCATTGAAGAAATCACACATGTTGTGTTTGATGAATCTGGAAATTTGGAATAGTCAAATGTTGTTGAAGATGAGAGTGAAGAAAACTCCCAAAAGATTGATAGAATAAATTTGGAAGAAAATGTGGAAGAAAATTTGGAAAGAGAAAACCATTTGCCTAGAGATTTGAGATTTTCTAAAAACCACCCAAGGGAATTGATTATAGGTGAACAGAGTGAGGGTGTTAGAACTAGGCGTGGATTAAACAAGGAAGTCAATCATTTAGTCTTTATTTCAACTATTGAACCCACTAACATTGATCAAGCACTTTCTGATGAATTTTGGATATTGGCCATGCAAGAAGAGTTGAATCAATTTGTAAGAAATGAAGTTTGGGAATTAACTTTAAGGCCAAAAGATCAAAGTGTTGTTGGAACCAAGTGGGTGTTCAAAAATAAAATGAATGACTCAGGAGTAGTCATTAGAAATAAGGCTAGATTAGTTGCTAAGGAGTATAATCAAATTGAAGGAATTGATTTTGAGGAGACTTTTGCCCCTGTTGCTAGACTTGAAGCAATTAGGGTTTTACTTGTCTTTGTCTATTTTAAAGGTTTTAAATTGTTTCAAATGGATGTCAAGAGTGTCTTTTTAAATGGGGTAATTGAGGAAGTTGTTTTTGTAGAACAACCTCCAGGTTTTGAAAATTTTAAATATTCAAATCATGTTTTCAAGTTAAAAAAAGGCATTATATGGATTGAAACAGGCACCTAGGGCTTGGTATGAGAGTTTGAGCACCTTCCTACTTGAAAGATCTTTTGAAAAAGGAAGTACGGATACAACTCTCTTTTTAAAGAAATTTGGAAAGGATATACTCATTGTTCAAATTTATGTGGATGACATCATCTTTGGATCTTCAAATAAAAATCTTTGTGATAATTTTTCTAAAACAATGAGTAGTGAATTTGAAATGAGTCTAATGGGAGATAAAAATTACTTTTTAGGATTTAGCATTAAGTAACTTGATGAAGGTACATTTCTTAGTCAAACTAAATATATTAAGGACATCCTCAAAAAATATGAAATGGACAATGCTAAACTTGTTAGTACACCAATGCGTTCCTCAGTTTAGTTGGATAAGGACCTTAAGGGAAAATCTGTTGATCAAAAGAAATTTACGGGGATAATTGGATCTTTATTTTACTTGACTGCTAGCCGACCAGATATTATGTTCAGTGTTTGCTTATGTGCTACATTTCAATCAGATCCAAAAGAATCATATTTGACAGCAGTGAAAAGGATTTTAAGATATTTACTAGGAACTCAAAACTTAGGGATTTGGTATCCTAAGTTTAGCTCTTCATTTGACATTATTGGTTACTCAGATTCTGACTTTGCAGGCTATAGAGTGGATAGGAAAAGTACTTCTGAAACATATCAATTCATTGGAAATTCATTGGTTTCATGATCTAGTAGAAAATAAAATTCAGTGGCATTATCTACTGCAGAAGCAGAATACATTGCATTAGGAAGTTGTGTGGTACAAGTACTTTGGTTAAAATAACAGTTGATTGATTTATGATTAACTATAGGCTTTATTCCAATTTATTGTGACAATACTAGTGCTATTTGTATTTCCAAAAATCCTATTCAATATTCTAGAACCAAACATATTGACATAAGGCATCATTTCATAAGTGATCATGTATCCAAGGGAGAAATTGAACTTACTCATGTTTCAACTGAAAATCAACTTGCAGACATTTTTACAAAACCTTTAGCATTTGATACATTCAGTACAATAAGAATAAGGCTTTGTGTTATTAATTTGAATGCTTAAATAAAAATGTTTTTGCAACATTGATATTTATGTTTTCTTAGTTTATTTGTCTTTGATTTTTTTTTTTAATTTTATGATTTTTGAGTGTTTTGATTGAGTTTATTTTAGAGTATGTGGTTTTGTCTTTGTTTTCTGTGTTTTGAATGTTTTGTTTGTTTTTCTTCAATAAAAAATTCAAAAATCCAAAAATGTGTGGAAATCGTCCGGGACGAAATTTTTCGTACTGGATGATGTGTGTAAAATTCTTTTGAAATGTATTTAGTTCTTATGAGTTTCATTAGTCTTTTTAATCCAAATTGTGCTTAAATTAGACTGTGATTTGAAATTAATTACATTAGAAAATCTTGTCTTTCTAACTTTAAAATTTGTATATAACTTGTCATAATTAGAATTTTAAATCTCATGTCTATTCATTTAGACTACATAAAAGTTAATATTATTATTGCAATTTAGATGTTTTTCTTATTTTGTATTTCTTTGCTCAAGTGATATTTATGCACTTAGAAAAATTTAAAATTTTAGATTATTGATCTTGGAAAGAATTAGTTTCAATTACTCTTGAAAATTGTACAAATAGTACAAAAATCAAAAGGAATGCGCAAAGTTTCACAAATATGAAAAAGATGCACAAAATTAGTCCAATGTCAAAAGAAGCACAAAAATGTGCCAAAAATTTGAAAAAGATACGGAAAGCGCCACATGTGGTAATTCTCTTCTTTTCAAATTCTTTCAATATCTTAATTCAAATTGATCTTATATTCATTTATATTCTATTGAACTTTAAAATATAGAATTTTTATTCATCTCTCTTGTAATGATTTTCTATATTCAAATGTCTAAATTGAATCATGTTTTTGATAAATTCTTCTTACTTACAATGTTATATCACTTTTTAAATTGGTAATGATGATTTACCTAATGTTATTAGTTTTAGATTGCATACCTTATGTCAATCACCATTTAGATTAAATTTTTAAATGAATTTCATATAATTACTTATATTTCTTGTCTATTTTTTCTTTACTTTTTGTTGTTGTCAAAAAGGGGGAGAAATTATTGTGTTTTGTTTGTTTGCATTTTATTGTGTTTTGTGTTTGTATGTTTTGTTTGTTTGCATTTTGATATTGTGTATGACTTTTGTTAAAAAATTAAAAAAAAAAAAACAAAAATATTGTTTAAGGCTTCAGAATGCTTCCTTATTTTCATGTATTCATAAATTCAGGAGGAGTTAAGGAGATTTGTTTAAATTGAAATCATACTAACAATAATTATTTTACCATCATCAAAAAGGGGGAGATTGTTAAAATACTTGCTATTTGCATGCTTTACATTTTTATAACTTGTATAGTTTTGATGATTCCAAACATTATTATTCAAATGTGCAGTTATCTCCTAACAAGTTTAGAAGATTTGTATTTGCTCTTGTGTATACTAACATTTCAGGAAAAACGAACTCCAGTCTACGAAGACATCAAATCAAATTCAGAATGAGGTACTTTGTGAAATTTGAAGTTTGCACTTCTTTGAAATTAAATTGAAAGGGAGTGATTGTAATTGAGTGAATAAAAATATACACACACACATAAAGAGATCATAAAAATTTTAAACTTATCGTACTAGACGATATCCGTTCGTACGGGACGATCAGACAGTTATCTCCTATTGAGCACATGGTACGAATATGAACTGGCTTGAAAAATTTCTTAAGTCCTATTCATCCGGGGCGAAATTAATTATCGTCCAGGACGATCTGGTCTCTGTAATATTTTCGTCCAGATGAAATTAATTATCGTCAGAAAATGAGTTGCTCTCTGTAAAATTTTCATACAGACGAAATTAATTATCGTCCAGGACGATTTGTTCTCTGTAAAATTTTCGTCCAGACGAAATTAATTATCGTCAGAAAATGAGTTGCTCTCTGTAAAATTTTTGTCCAGACAAAATTAATTATCGTCCAGGACGATCTGGTCTCCGTAAAAATTTCGTCTAGACAAACCAATTTTCGTCCAGACGATTAACCGACTTAGAACGGTTTTCAGCAGTTTTTTAGAACGACCAAGTAATAACCGTTCGTACCAGACGAATTTAGTTCATACGGGACGATCAGCTGTACAAAGACATTTCATACACATATTCAAATAGGGTCGTTTTAAATCGTTTAAGTAAAATCTTCCAGGACGATCCACGATCGTACGGGACGATCCACTGCGTACAGAATTAAAAACTTGCAGTTTTTGGACGGTTTTTTCTTGTCTTTTGTATAAATAGTCCAAATTAGACTGCAACCCAATCTTTTTGTCATTTGATCTTCATGCCTTTTGAGAGAATAACAAAGGAGAGAGTGTGAGAGTGCATTCAAAGGAGGATTCCTACCACTGGAGCGTGAAGGCTTCACTTTGAATTCAAAGGTAAGAATCTCTACTTGTGAATTGGGATTACTTCACTCTTTTCTTTCTTCATTCTAGATTTCTTGTGAGAAGATCTGTCAAGGAGGTCTGGTTTGCTGCCGACACTTGGTGAGTGTGAATAGTCGAAAGGGTCGCTTCCTACACTTGGAGAGTGTGAACAGCTGTAGGGTTCTTTGCCCATACTAGGAGAGTGTGAAAGGACAGTAGGGTTCTCTGCCCACACTAGGAGAGTGTGAAAGGATGGAAGTGTTCTCTGCCCACACTAGGAGAGTGTGAAAGGACGGACGGTTCTCTGCCAACATTGGGGATTGTGTAAAAGGACGACGGTTCTCTGCCGCACCGGGTAGTGGTGAAAAGAGTGTGTTGTAAAGGCTTCTCCGTCTTGCTGTGGGTGCAAAAGGAGAGTCACTATTGGTATTAGTGGAATACTCAGAGGGTGCCTCTGGGGAGTGGATGTAGGTCTGGTTATAGACCGAATCACTATAAATCTGATGTCATTTACTTTACAGTTTTTTACGTTTCCGCATTTTATTTTAATTTTTAACAACTCTGTGGTTGAAAAATATTTTCTGGAAAAACTTTAAAAGAAAAATTTTTATTTCGATTCAACTTAAATTCAAAGAGGGATTAATTTTTTTTTAACTACCAATTCACCCCCCCCCCCCCCATCTTGGTAGCCTTGGGATATTAACTTAGGCTTAACAACTTAATTACTAGATTCAACATCCGCTGCCTGGGAGCCACTATCCTCTGAACTAGCTCTTGGTGAGGTATCGCATCTGCTATCCACTACCTCTCTATCTCAGACGCAGCTAAACACAACCTCCTATCCTATTCATCCGGGCCCTTCTCCCAAGGTCAGAGATAGAGGTGGAAGGACATCTAAACCCATTGCCTAGGTAGTAGGGGGAACAAGGATTATTGGAAGTGTCGGGGTCGACCCGGCGGCCTCAAAGTGAGAAAGCCGAGCAAAAATAGAAACCCGGCCAGAAGAGGGAGAAGGCACATCAGTCTGGGCACCTCTCTTCCTAGTAAAAGTGGGAGGGGGAACCCGAACACGAGGTACTTCCATCGGAATGACGGGAGTAACAATAGCAACAGGCTGCCGGCGCTGAGGGGTCGATGCAACCTATACAGTAGGAGCAACAGTTGCAGGTCGCCTGGCCGCTGGATGAACAAGTGGAACAACTGCAGCAGGCTGCCGGCGCTAAGGGGCCGGGGCAACCTATGCAACAGGAGCGATAGGCACTGTACGCCTAACCGCATGACAAACTGGTGGAACGAGGAGTGGTCTAGGCACTGGCCAACTATCCATAGGGTGCACAGGCTGCGCAAGTACAGGAACGGGACGAGTAGGTGCCCGGGCCGTCCGCCGAGTAGCTGGTCGTCCGAAAGGGCGCATGGATGCACGTGTTCTCCTCTGAGGAAGAGAAAATGCAGTATACTCTGCCGGGGTAGGCCTTTCAAGAGTGACGAAAGCCGAGTCCGTGAAGGAACCAAAAGTGATCCCTCCAGCGGATAGACTGGCAAGCAGTGACTCAGGGAGAGTCACCTGCACGTCCGAACTAAAATTGAAAGTAACAGAAGGTATGAAGGAAGCTATGGCACTGCTGCCAAGAAAAGAAAGTGAAAAGAATTAGTTGGAATGAAAATAAAAAAAAATAGTGGAGAATTTGATAGAGATTTGATAAAGGTAGATAGGAATTGATAAAGGATAGAATAGCCTATAAGGCTAGAAAGAAGTATAGTAGGGAGGAAAAACTAGCTAAAAAAAAGGAACCCTAACTAAGAAAATACCCTAACTAAGAGTGGGATGGACCTAATCTAAGGAGTATCAATCCTGGAGTACACACCAGAAAGGATAATATAGAATCCAAAGATGGAGAGAGAAACTGATCCAACCGGGGTCGCTAGAAACATGTGGACCTCCGAAAGAACATCGTACGAACGGGTCAATTGGAAGGGACAGATTGGATCATGTATATGACTAACCATTGAGGATAGAGGCTGTCGCCAACACACCCCGATGGTTAGTAATATACATGACCTAATCACTGATTTCCCACGCCCGATACAATAGTTTGAATAGAGTTTAGTATATGTGGGACCAAGTTTCCCACGGATGCAAGCTCCCGTGGTTAATTACATCCCAAGCCAGAGCCTAAAAAAACTCTCGATTAAGGATCATACATTATCCTTTCTAAAAGTGGGATTGGCACAGGGGTGTAGACTAGGAAGTCCTATCCAAAAGGAAGAAAGGTCTGAAGGGCTGAATCAGCATGCGTGGCTCATGCCAGCATTCGGAAGCTCTAGGGCTTTAGAGAGAAAATGGGAAAAGAAAAATCAAGCACATGCGTGAGAGAAGAGATGTAGGTGGTGTCATCCTGTGACGCGGATAAGTAGGATTTATAGCCCCTGAAAAAAAAGGGACCTACCTACTACTTAAGGCATACTATGAGATCGAGTGTAGTAGCTTCAAATCATAGATCTAGATTAGGCTTAGTGTTCTACACAACACTAAGACCCGTGTCCTAGCTAATGCAGTGCAAAACCTGGACTTATCCCGGCCTGGATTGGGGAGCCAGCTAACCACCTAATCGCTTTAAAACCATACTATCAAGTCAATTATGAAAGATGGGTGGGTGGTACAGTTTCTTGAAGTAAGACCGACATCTAGAGAATTTTCTAAGTGTTCTTGGACTTACGCGGGTCAAATGCTCCTTGCTAATGCAATTAAATTTTATTTCATTGGTTACTAATGCAATGCATGCTAGTTGAAATGTCAGCTCATAAATGTTATAAAATTTTAAAAATAGGCTTATAGAAAATATTTTTTTTGAAAAGACTGGGTCTCCCTAGGTCCGGTACTTCATCCTCATAGGCCAGATTATCCGGACTCTACCTGCAGGCAGGGAGATGTCTTATAGCAAGGAAAGAAGAATACAGTAATATGCTTGTGACCCCGGACGATTCCAACAATTCCCTAGGTTTGTTAAGTTTCTAAATTATTTAAAACTTAAATATTAAATTTTGATTATGAGTAGAAAAATTTTTATAGTCCTTAGAGAGCCTAACAAAATCCAGGCGAAAATAAAATTGGCATGCAAGAAAAGAAACCTAAGAAAAGCAGGTCATTTCTACTCTGTAATTAAATAAACACATCAATATAAATCCAAAAATAATCAACTAAATGGCCATAGGTAAATTGCCCTTATTACAACCCAGATATATATAAAGTAAAGTGGCCGGGCACCACTGCCAACAACCCGGATTTCTAAGCCTATGACAGACGTAAATGACTTTGAGTGGGATATTGGTCTTCAGTCTTCTTGGTGTCTTCTTCTCCTTAGACTCCTTAGATCTCTCCTCCTTGGACTCCTTGGATGTCTATTCCTTGGACTCCTTGGATTAGTCGTGGCTTGAATATCCAAATGAAGAGACAATTCTCCCCTTTGGGGATGATTGCCTTTTCTCTTTGGATATCTAAAGCTATCCATCTCGATCTTCTAAATGGAAGAAGACTCTCCACTTTAGGGATGCCTTCTTCTTTTTGAATTTGAGTTGGATAAGAATATCCCACTCAGAGTGCATATTCACAACTCTTAACTATTATTTCAAATTTTATATCCATTTAATAAAAGAAAATTCTAGACTCCCTGCATGGTTATCCTAATAAAAATCACAACCAGTTTATATATAAAAATAAAAACTCAACCCATTGAAGCTGTGCCAAGCCATGCTCTTATATATATATATATATATATATATATATATATATATATATATATATATATATATATATATATATATATATATATATATATATATATATATATATATATATATATATATATATATATATATATATATGGCGCTCCTAACCTGGAGGTAGATCTAGCGCTCATCACATCATCCATAGTGCAGTAAAAGTAAGCAAACACAGTAATTCAATTTCGTAGAGCATGTAGTGAAATCCACAGAAAGCTCTGGCACACAGCAGAAAATAAAACCCAGCGGCCTAACCTATATATAGAAGTGGTACCCTAGCAAACAATTCTATGTGTGCATAAGGGTTGTGTGTTTTAGATGGGTCCTAAGCAGGGTAGTTGGTTAAAGTTGTCTAAAGTTGTAGTTTGTGGAAGGATAGAAAAGGGAAATTTAATCGAAGTTCAAATATTAATGGATTAGAATCCATTTTAATTAATTTAAGTTTTTAATTACTTTTAAAAGCTTAGGGTAGTCATATTTGAAGTTTAAATTGCATTAGCCAATTTTGGAAAGTCCCAGGTCCTCTTAGGTGCTAGGTTGAGGGGGATCCAAAAAGTCACTATGGGGAATAGGATAATTCTAGGTATCCTAATATTTAAAAAAAAAAATACTAAATCCTAAGAGGAGTAGTTAGCCAGGTAGTACACTAAAATCGGAGTTCTCTAGGTAAAATTATGAATTTTCTTAGTTTCGGGCCTAAATGAACTACGGTTGAACAAAACGTTGATTTTTTAATCTGGGCCATTTTATGGAAACCTAATATTTTTCATAAATACTAGATATTAATAGGATTCTAATGCAAGTGAGTTTTTCTAATTTGGAATTTTATACATTTAGTTATGAATTGTCTAAGTTCAGAGTATTTGTAGAATTTTCTAAATTATCTATTGAAGGGTTGATTTTATGGTTTTGATCCAAATCAGCTCCAAACTGATTGGGATCACTCCCAAAGGTCAGAGATGACCTGAAAAAATGATCCCAAATGTTTGGGGAAAATTTGGGATTTTTAATAATATTTAATAATTTATTAGGGGCAAAATAGTATTTTCAACCTAAGGTCAAATTAAGGGTCAACCTAGAGTCAAAATAAGGAGCCCTATTTATCTAAGGTCAAGGATCAGATTTTAAAAGAATCAAGGTATTATGGATAATTTTCTAACCTAAAATGAATTTATTGTAATTTTTAGAATGTCTCAGGGCCTTATTCAGCAGGTTAATTAGGGTTAGTTAACTAAGGGGTCTAACAAGCCCTAAAAATTCTTAGAAACTTCTAGGAGGTTTATGATGTCACTAAGTTTAATATTTGAGATTTTTATGTCAATCAGTGATCTACCCTAAGTCCTAAAAAATTTCAAAGTTTGCTAGACGGGTCCTTAATTTTTGTCCTTAGGG
The DNA here is from genome assembly GCA_016618105.1 of Dendrobium huoshanense. Lineage (NCBI taxonomy): Eukaryota > Viridiplantae > Streptophyta > Magnoliopsida > Asparagales > Orchidaceae > Dendrobium > Dendrobium huoshanense. The sequence goes on from CM028347.1 coordinate 28,283,333, forward strand.
TATCGCTACATTATAAAGGTTTAAATTGTGTTTCACACTAACCCTCAAGGTAATAATGCATAAAAAACATATAAAAGAAGTAAACACACCATGTACTTAAATCTAGGAGAACCAAAGCTATGTGCTCGTGGTGCAACCTACACATGCAAGCTACGACAAACAAAAAGTAAGTACGACTAAAGAATGGATTAGCGAATGATTGGAAATCAACCATCCACTTATCCACACCCCCATGATTTCTCTTCCCAAGTAGGATTTATGTTTAAAATTTCATGTAGTGGGTCCCCCAAAATTAATGTTTAAAACATAAATAATTTTAAAATAATTTAAAATACCCATAAATATATAATTTTTAGGAAAATAAAAAAATTTAAAGTAAATCAATTTATAGTACATACATATACGGGGGACCCACTGACCACCCAATCGAGGTTTCAAAATGATTTGAAAATAATTTGTAATTTCAAAATAATTATAATAATAAATATTTAAATAATAGAGAAAATACTCGAAATGGAAATTTAAGATAGAAATCTATCTAGATAGCAAGAATTAGGTTCTGAAAACAATTTTAAATAAAGTAGGTATTTTTTTGAAAAGAATGAGGGGTTGCGCGCCGAAATTCGATTTAAAACGAGAAAGTTATGATTTTTGTAAGTTTAAAATCAATAAAAGGCTATCTAAAAAATAATTATAAATAATTAATGTTTAAATTAATTATTGAATAAATAACAAAAAAATAAACAAACTTCTAAATTAAAAAATAGTTTAAAATATAATAATGATAATTTAATATTTTAGGTAATTCAAATAATTAAGATAATTACAGTAGCACTTAATTATAAAAAAAATACTTTTTTATATTTAAATAAATATACTATTCATAATAATAATAATAATAATAATAGTAATAAAATAGTAAAACAATATAATATTAATATTTATGAATATAATAATAACAATAATAATAATTAATAATAATAAAAAAACAAGTAAAATATTAATAAAATAGTAATTATTCACTGTTTTATTAATATTTAAAAATTTATGCAATATTTTTAGACAAAAATAATTTCAAAATAACGGGATCGTGAATACGAGCGATTCGATATATTGTACACAAAAAATGGACGAGAATTGGATTTTCTATTAATTTTTGAAGAAATCTGAATTAAAATAAATTAAAAATAAATTTTTTAAAATAAATATCGGCGGCGGGGAGACGTGGCTGCCTCCCGTTGGCTCCCGTATTCGCGGAATGGCGGCGCAATCATTGGAAAATGAGTGGGGCCCACGCGTTTTCACTTAGCCACTTGAGCTGCGTGGGACGCCGACTGATCTCAGCTGCTCTAATCCGACGGTCCAGATCGAGCCGCACGGGGACTCGATCTGACGAGGGGCTTTCGCGGTTGGATGGACACGCGGTTGGACCAGATCGTGACCGTTGATCGATGGATCAACGGTCAGGATCACTGATGACCTGATCTTGCGGTAGACCGAAAGCCCTAGATAATATTATGGAGGTTTCTCTCAATCGGCTGGATCAAACGCAACAAAATTTTAGACATGGCTTCTACTAGTGAAGAGCATCCATGGGGAATAAAAATCGTGTTCTAAAATGCGTTATATAAGGAGTTATTTAGATCTAAGTGCGCTAAACTAGGGTTTGGGAAATACCTCAATCCACTCCATGGATTTGGATGATCTTGGGCTCGTTCGACTCGGGAGATTCACACGAACAATTCTCCTGTTGAACTCGAGCTCCAAAACTCCTTCGATCGAGCGGGATTCTCCTTAGAAGGATTTCACGCTCGGGCTCGCCGGGATCTCGCAGCCGGCGGGTTGAGGTCGTCGGGATTTTGTCGGGAGAAGTGGGGAAGGATTATGGGAGCACTCTCACAAAATCTCAGAGTCTGAGAGAGTCTAGAGATCGAGTAGTAGTCCAAAAATAGACTTGATTTTTAATATTTAAAGCTCCTAGACCTAGTGTGGACGGCCAAGATCGAATCTTAATTAAATTAGGAGGGAAACCAGGCTTAGGAGGCCGTGGTTTGAATTCCAAAATGCTTGGAATTGATTAGAGCATTAAATGAGCCTTTAATGGGCTCTAAATAGGTTATTTTAACCTATTAAAGACTTGGTTTGACCAAGTCAACGATTGACTTGGTCAAATCATTCAAGAGAGTCGAGGGAGTCAATGGGTTGAGCCATAGAATAGGTTAGAATCGATTTAAAATTGATTTGGGCTCAAAAGGCCTTGTAGGTCAACCTAGGTTAACTTGGTCAATCAGGTTGACCCTGGCCTGGGTCTGGGCAAAAACAAGGACAACAATCACATCTTTAGAATTTCGTAGTGGATATCAAAAGCCATTGTGCCCTTTCAATCATCAAACCCATTAACCATAAACTTAAAAATTTAAACTTCTTCATTTATATATATATAAAACAACTAATTATGGAAAATTGATAAAACCTCATTCTAAACCTTGTGAAATGGCTTAAAGTATTTTTTTTAATCATCATTTGGATGATTTGAATTCATTAGGGTGCATATTTTCCATGGTTAATCTAGGTTGATCATATTTGACTTTTAATCATCATTTGGATGATTTGTAAGGGCATAATAACTTTGGAAAGAATCTATTTGAAGGATCTATTTGGGATTCTTTATTTCGGGTGTTGTTTTCATCATTCTTTTTTTTTTATAATATTTTCTTGAGTAAGTAATGGAAAGTGTTTTGTTTAAATTTATTTTTGCTGGCTAAGCACTAGTTTTGGACTGATGGTATGAAAACCTATTTATGCCTTAATATAAAATCTTAAACAGGCATATAAATTATTATTTTGAATATATCATATGCTTAATTAAATTAGTGTAATCAATATGTATAAATTTAAATTTTAGTATGATACATAACCTCAATAAAGGAATATTGAAATAATTAGGAGTATTAAAATAAAATTTTTTTCTTACCTACATATAGGATGATTATAATTTTGGGGTCTATAGAGATATAATAACTTTAGAGAAGTTATAAACCTTTCTTAACACCTTTACATGGTTAAGAGAGATCTAAAGGTGCATAAGCTCTAATTCATAACTATTATAAATGACTCTGCTTAGGAGAATATAGATTTATTCAACATCATTAGTAAAAATTATATTTATCTTTGGTTATCATCATTATTTTTTATATTTCTCAGTAGTTCTAGTAACTACCCTTTATTTTATTACTTAGAAAAAAATTATTAGTTTGAGTAGGTAGTATTAGAGTCAATTATGTTCTCATATTTCCTCATGTATTTGACACTCTTCTCGTAATACTTTATTATTTGATTGACACATGCACTTGTATTATTTGGGAGCATTTAGCATAGTAAGAAAGTATAAGCACCCCATGAAATTTTTAGAATTATTGCGAGGAATTTAGTGTGTGCTTTTATAATTATTTATATATAGTTCAAAAAATTTCAAATTTAATTATACATTGATTTTGTATCTTGTTTAGTAATTTTTTTTTGTTTGTGAAGCTGTGAATATGTGACTATTTATTTTTTTTGCATTTTTTATTTTTTGTTATTTAGTTTTATTTCAATTCTTTTTATTATTGGTGATGACTAATGTATCTAGTAAGGACCCTTGTTTTTATCATAGAAATATAATGGAATTTTATAAAAAATTTAAAAAAACTAAAAAGACTTTAGTTAATATAATGGCTGAACTAAATCTAGATCGAGACCATTCTAGACCTCTTAAGGAGTATGTAAATCCCTTAGTAGATGAAATTTATAAAAGTATCAACCAACCTACTATCCAAGCCAATACCTTTTTGGATAGAAATTTAACTTTGCCTATCATTATTTCTACTTTGAAATTGCAATTAAACTTTACTTAAAATTATAAAAAAGACGTGTGTGTGTGTGTGTCTATATATATATATATATATATATAAAGATTTAATAGAGCTGTGCATTAACAAATTTATGGATGACTACTATTTTTGGCAATACTATTGATTATTAACATGATAATCTAACCACTATGCTTAAAATATGTTTAAAAACAAATTTAGTGTTGAATTGGGAAAGTTATTAATTTATGTTGATTTAAGGTATAGTTTAGATAATATATTCAAGATGGGTTTAGAGGAAAATAAGGCTAATGTCTAGTTTACGAAGGCTCTTGTGTATACATATCATTGTGCAATAAAAGTTTTTGTGAAAAAAAGGATACCAAACCTATATAGGTGAAGTGAATACTTTTGCTGTAAGAATTTGATGTAGAAATCTTAGATAGGAAATAAACTCAAAACCATATTGCTTCTCTTCTTTTAAGACATATTTAAAGAACATGCATATTATAAAATTTATATTAATGCATTTTTTCTTTGATGAACAATAGCTTCCTATGCATATGAGTAGATTTCCTTGGTATGCTGATATTATCAATTTTTTTGCTAATGGTGTGATTCCTATTAACTTATCATCTAATCAAAAACATAGGTGGATGCATGATGCAAAATATACATTTTGGAATGAGCTATATTTATTTAGAGAGTGTAATGATAAAATCATTAGAACATGTGTGCTTGAGGGTAAAATTAAACATATAATTAGAGTGTTCCATGATTCATGTTATAGAAGGAATTTTGAAGGATTTACAACTGCTTCTAAAATTATACAATCGAAATTCTACTAGCCTACTTTATTCAAAGATGTTAATAACTATGATAAAAAGTGTCATCGATATTAAAGATTATTAATATCACTACAAGAAATGAAAAATAATTATATATTTTTGAAGTTGAATTGTTTATAATTTGGGGAATTGATTTGGAATGCCTAATGTTTCATAGGTTTTACACTATTCAAATCTTAAAGATCTTTCTTTATGTTTCATTCAGAAAACAAATTATTCAAACAATCTGGTTAACATGATGGATTCTCTTGGGCGTGGGTGTCCAAGTTTAAGAAACATTAATATTGCATCAGTAGTTCTTTTCAATGATGCTGTACGTGCTTTGTCAGATGCAAGGTATGAGTTCACTCATGTTTAGTTTGACTTGTTCTTTCAATAATTTTCTTGAATTAATGTGAATTCAATCTCATCAATGCTTAAACATTGTAAATATATGTGATCAATACTTGTGAAACTGACATGGTAGTAGCAATCAATATTGTGTCGTTCTATGCTTAATTCATGAAAGTAAATTCACATCAGAAGATTCCTAATACATCATCTATGTAAATAACGTTCTATGCTTAATAAGGTTCTATGTTTATTGTGAAACTGACATGGTAGTAGAACTCAATGTATGATGATCATTCCCTGATTTTTTTCCTTTGATTCTGCTTTTTATTTTCTGTTTGAAATCAATTTACCAATTTCCCATTTCATGTTTGGTGTTTGTATTTCTCCTCCTCTCTATCTAGCATTATTTTCTTGTGAATCACAGAAGCCTTGTGAAAGCCATCTAAGAATAGCTATCTTTCATGGCAAATATTGTATTCATGCTTGGTTAATCCATTAAGAACTGCTCTGCAACCAGTGAAAACGTGAAAAACTTTTATATAATAGGTCTTGCTTTGATTTTTGTTTTCGTCCCATCCTTGCTTCTCCAGGTTATCGAACACCATAAACATGGGAAGAATGAAAAATCTGTCAACAATTGAAAGGTGTCGTTTCTCCTGCTGTCCAATTTTGGAGCATCCCAGGGGCTGTGAGATACCAGTATCGCCTAGAAAGGAAATCTAGTCTCCTGGTGTTAGCTACCCGGAGACCATGTTTAATCTGAAGACAGTAAGTTGTGTGCCTAGTTCGTGCGAGTCTTCAATTGCAGTATCTCTTGTACATCCAATTTCCCCCTACTCGTGCATGCAGGATCACCATCAGGATGGCAAGAAGAATTGAAAAGGCAACCTCATCCATTGCATTTGCCTCAATAATAGCATGTTACAAAAATCTTGAATTGCTTGATTTGACTGGACAAGCTGTTATTGCGACAACTTTCATAACCGATGACCTTCGCAATGTTCAGCTATAGAAGTTATAGCTGATTATTTTGTAAACATTAACATTTTAGGAATGAGATTTCAGAGATTATATTTTGTATTTTTAATTGATGAATCTATTTTTAAAAGTATATGAATGAATGCAATTTTCATTTTCATCTAGCTAATCCTTATTTACTATATTGAAGAATGAATATTTTTTTTATTCAGAAATTGTTATTTTTGTTACCTCAATGTAATAAAATTAGTGTTTTTTTCTTTAATATGTATTTTATATGTCTAATTAATGAGAAGTAATTAGATGTGATAATATAAAGGAGTGATTGATTAATCTTAAATCTTTTAGCAAATGTATAATAATTGAATAATAAATAAATTTTACTAAATATGACCAAAATTGATATGCATTAATAATCACAATTCATGAAATCAAATGGGCTTGTGATTTACTTGGTTGATCTTTTTTGTGTCCAACTTTTATTTTGGTCGCTATTAACAAATGTGATAAATAAAATTAATAATTAAAATATTAAATAGCATCCAAATATTTAATCATTAGCGTCAAAAAAATTGGTCGCTAAAATGTATCATTTTAGCGACCAAATCTAATTAGTGGTCGCTAAAAGCCTTAGCGACGAGGCTACAGCGACAAATCAGCGACCTAAATACTTTTGGTCGCTATTTGCTTTAGCGTCCAAATTAACATTTTTAGTGACCAATTTTGTTGGTCGCTAATTACCAATTTTCTTGTAGAATTGCATGTAATAAAAGAGTGGAAGAATTAAGCAAAAAATATGGTATCCAAAATAAGATTGCTATAGCTTAGCATCCCCTAAATAGTGGCCAAACAAAAATTAGTAACATGGAGATTAAAATAATTTTGGATAAATCAGTGAGTTTCAATAGGAAAGATTGGGTTATAAGGTTGGATGGTGCATTATGGGCCTATAAAATTGCTGCTAAAATACATATTAGAATGTATCCCTATTGATTATTCTTTGAAGAAGCTTGTAACCTTTCATTGGATATAGCACATAAAGTATTTAGGGTTGTTAAAGAATTAAATTTTAATCTTAAACAAGAAATTAAAAATGATTAATTTAGTTGTATGAATTAGAAGAGTTTAGAAGTGAAGCTTATGAACATGCCAGGATCTTTATGAAATAAATTAAAAGATGATATGATCGTAAGCTTCTTAAGAAAGTATTCACCCCTGTATAAGAGGTTTTGTTATTCAATTTAAGAATAAAATTACTCCCTATAAAACTTAAGTCGAGGTGGTCTAGACCATTCACTATTACTAAGGTGTTTCCTTATGGTATTGTATTGATTCATGATAAAAAGACTTCCCAACTTTTAAAAGTTAATGGCCATAGATTAAAAGTTATTTAGGAGGGATACATATAGTTTGAGGACCATTGCTAAGTTGGCATGTCCTAATTAGAAGTATTTAACATAGTTTGGCTAGAAACTAAGCTTAGCATGGATGGGAGGTAATCCAAGTTTATTATGAACTGTTGTGTATTTTGTAGGCATGTTTAATTTTTTGTTTTGTCATTTTTTATACTTGAAAACTTTAGTATATTTTATTATTTGATTATTTATATGGTTTATGTAAAATTTCAATAACTAAATTTCCTATTTGCTTAAATTATTAAAATCTCTTCTCTAAATTGCAATTTATTACTCATTTTACCATTATAATAAAGAAATTGCAATTAAAAATTACTTAAAATTAAGAACAATACAATACTAAAGGTGTTAATTTGAATGAACAAAGAAAATCAAATTTTAATTTAAAAATCATCACAAGCAACTAAGGAAAATTATCTAAGTTAATAATTCATCATTGAGCTCATTTGCTATAGCACATAAGCCCTGATTGTTAATTACAAGATTTATAGCTAATTTTAGAAAAAGGAAGTACTTAGATTAATTTATTCAACTCATTATAAACTCTAGTATGTAATTAGTATACTTAAACAATCCTTAAATAATTTTAATTTTGAATTAATTGAAGGAATAAAGTTAATCAAATATTCAAATTCATTATTTTAGTACTCATTTTCATTCAAAAGAAAGGAAATACAAAAGGCCAAAAAGATCAAAAGGGAAGAAACAAAAGACCAAAAGAAAATGAGTACTACATCATCGAAAATTGGTATTTGAGGATACTCAATTCCTTAAAGAATTCTAATACTTAATTTCAATAAGGAGAGTGTAAATTAATACATATGAAAAATTTGTATTATATTTTCAAAATTAACTAATGTAAGACAAATTTTAAATGATAAACCGTTCAATATAAATTAGTATTCTAGTTGCACTAACACTTTTAATTAAGGAGTTCAATTTAGATATTACTGAAGATGATTTCTAAGGGTGATTTGTTCATGATTATTTAAATTAAAATTATCACTCTTTGATCATTATTATTCAAATCAAAATAGTAGAGTATTATCTTACATTTAAATTATCTTTAATTTACAACATTTTCTTGTTTCAAATAATGAGTGATAAAGGTTCAAACATAATTGCTTGAAGAAAAGCAAGAGTTGCAGCTTGGGAGAAATTATTAAGTCAAATTTATTTTTATTTTTATTATGTTAAATTCCAATAAATATGTGTGTTTTAATTAATGTTATTCAAGAATGCCTCAGGAAAAGGAGAAAAATTGCAATGTTGGGAACCAACACCGTAATGCCAGAATTATTAGTAATACAACACCTTTAGCAGAACCAAACATCACACCACCGGAGCCTTGGGAAAATTTCACTTATTTCAATTCTATGGTGAAATAAAGGTCAATGTCATAGTATCACACAATGCTATGAGTAAAAATTGCAGCATAAGAGCATTGAAAAAAATTATAAATAATTTAATGTTGAAGTGCCAACCTCAAAAGCATCGTAGCATCAGATGATGAAAGATTGTGCCGCAATTCCTATCTTTTATAATTCCATTATGTGATAGTTAGAGAAAAGAAGCACCATGATTGATTAGTCAAGCATCGCATTGGTTTAACAAATAGCCATTCTAGGTCAACTTAATGTTGTAACATATCACATTTAGAAGCACCGATGAACTTGTTCATATTATCACATCATGATGCCATCTTGCTATTCTCCATGATGCTTGAGTCTATTTATGTTAAGTATAAATAGTTTCTTTTTTTAATTTTCTTTATTTGGAGAGTAGAAACGGACTTTAGGAACTAGATGATAGTTAGTGACATATAATAGAGTGTCAGGTCATCCATGTAGAGAGTAAAATTACACTTAGGAGTTGAAGATGCTATTGAGAGAAACGGTGTACAGGGAGAATCACTTTGAAAAGAGTCCATTTGTAGTATTTGTTTGGGTTTCTTCATTTTGAGTGCTATTTTCTTCATATTTTATATATGTACTCTTTTCTTGATAAAGAAATAAAAGTATTTTGTTCAAATTTATTTCTATGGTTGATTAACCCTTATTTTGGACTAATGATGCAAAAATCTATGTATATCCTATTGTTGGATCTTGAACATGAATGAGAATTATTATTTTCAATATCTCTCAAGTTTAATTTAGTTTGTGTAATGGACATGTATAAGTTTAAAATATAGCATGATACATTGCCTTGACGGTGGAATGTTGAAATAATTAGGGGTATTAAAATGGCATGCTTTCATGGCTATACATATGATGATTATGATTATAGTTTCAATAGAGATATAATAAATATAAAAAGGTTATAAACCTTTCTTTAAAATTTTAAAATATTGAAAGATATATAAAGTTCATAAACTCTCATTTATAACTATTATAGATGAGTTTGCTTAGTAAAACATCATTAGTCCAAAACATCTTTAGCTTTGGTTATCTTCATTATTTTATTCTTTTCTCAATAGTTAAAATAATTCCTTTTTATCATTGTATAGGATAAATTTAGTAGTTTGAGTAGGTAGTATTATAGTTAATTATGGTACACCTATTCTGTTGTGGGTTCAATACTCTTTTCATAACACTTTATTACTTGATCGACATGTGCACTTGTGTTAGTTGGGAGTATTTTGTGTAATAAAAAATAATAAACACCCCATAAATCTTTATAAGTTTAAATATTCATTCAAACATTTTTGAACCTCATGGTGAGCCATGGTTGACATATTTGAACAAAATCTCCATGTTTGACCAATTTGACAAAGGGACCCAACATTAGGTTAGGCTGACCTTTGTTAATCAAGTCAACCTTTTGATCAAATATACCATATACTCTATTCCCTTAACTTTAACTTAAACCATCAAGCCCCTAGCCTCTAGAGCCTATTAATGGATCCCTAGGATCCACATGAACTCACCCAAGTGAAAGTTCATGAAGGTTGTTAAACCTCAAAAAACCAGCCCGAGGCTAACCAAAAGGGGGGGGGGGGGGGGGGGGGAGGATTGGTTATTTAAAAATTTCTTTAACAAAAAGAAAATCTTTGTATAATTTTTTAATAATTAAAAATAGACAATTTTATCACTTGATGTGGAAGCGAATAAATTTCACAATAATAAAAAGATCAGAGTCTTTCAACCACATAGTTAATCAAAGAAAAATAATGTGTTGAAAATAATAAGAAAAAAATACTACGATTTTGAGTGGTTTGGTCAAACCCAACCTACCACCACTCCCCAAAAACCTCCATTCCAATTATTGCACTAAAACAAGTATCTTTCCTTTTTCCCACACAACAAGGCGGAGAAGCACTTACAAAATCACTTTCTGGTGCGGCAGAGAAGTAGAAGCTTTTCACAAGTGACATCAACATACATAGATGTTTTTCTCTCCTTCTAGAAGAAGGAATAGTACCTTAAATCCTATTTCACCCTCAGAGTGATGGAAGAGAACAACAACCTAGGTTTGTAGAATGTCTCCCCGAAGCCACCAAAGAATTAAGGAAGAAACTTAAAGAATACAGGCAACAACGTTTCTTGGAGTAACCTTATGAATCCCTCATAACTCTCCCTCATAAAAATCTCTCCCTCTCTTCTCTCCTAAATCTCTCATAAACTCCTTCTCTATGCTCGATCATAAGACACTAAGCAGCCAAAAGCCCTTGAACATGTCTAAGTTAGGTTTAAATGGAGAGCCTCTCAGAAAGAACTAAATTTCAATCTATCATTTAAGATCATCCAGTATGATATTAAGATTACCCTATATGATTAGTACAAAATAGCCCTTTTAGACATTATGAATTGCATTGTCCTGTAAGATAAGTTCAAGAGTTTATACTAATCATCCAGTATGACAGGTAATAATAAATTTTGTCCTATGCAATACAAAATTGGGGGTCATCATGTATGATTAGTTAAAAAATGATGGTATTTCATCTTGTACTATAGGCATTGATAAAGTATGATCCCTTGCATCACTTGGGTTGTAGAGTACGATTATCACTAATCGTCCTATATGATTTGATCCAACAAAATATAATTATTCTCCTAATCACATGATCAATTTAGGCATGATTATCATATATCATACATTATGATGCTTGTCGTATGGTACAATTACAATAAAAATTTAAATTTTAAAATATTGCATAAATTGTAATTGGCAATAATTTTAATGATTATAACTTATCTTTCTGTATGATAACGATCATCTAGTATGATTAGTTTGATCAATCTCAATTAATAAAAATGCCCTAACTAATGATTTTTCTAGTTAACTATTCATACAATAAGATTAGTTCAAAAAATTCATCTTCTTCCGAACTCACAAACTCACCCCCTTGAGTGTGTGTGCAAGTTACTCAGCTATATGATCCACTAAAATACATGATTGTTGCAAAATACATAATTATAGTCTACCAAATCTTGAGCTGGTCGAATTTGCAAGTGAACAGTAGACCTGAAATGTTAGTGAGCAAGGCAAAGTAGATATGCAATAAACTTAATTATTAGGAGATAACATAGTAAGAAATCCAATAATGTTTGTTATCATTAAAATCACAAGACTTGGGTCTAAATTTGTAAAAATCTCCCCCTGTTCGATGAGGGAAAACATTGTTAGTTTATGTTCTAAAAGTGTTTTGCTATTCCTAAGCTCCCCCTTACTAAGTAAATTCTTTCAAAAATAGGGGAGGTGTTGGTTTTTTTAATATTTATTTTTAAATTAAAAAATAACATATAAAAATAGAACACATAATATTACGAGATGAACATGGATCCTTTGTCTAACTATGTGGGGTCAACTACATGAATCCTTTTTCTCCAATGTGTTCTATTAAAAATTAAATTCTCATTTAAATTATCCAAAGTCACTTGATCACACAAAATCACAATAAGAGTACATGTTTAGATTTTTGAATAATAGATCTGAGAAATCTAATATGTGTACTCTTATTTATAACTTGATCGCCCAAAGTCATAATCTACTCACAATGTCTATTACTACTAAAATTACACTATGTATATTCAGTTTTAGATATACTCAAGCAAAACCTTTAGAATCTAAGGACCTTTAACTCTCTCTCTAGTCTTATCAATAAGAAGAATATCATCAACAAAAAGCATACACCAACATCCTTTTGCAAATGTCTAGTGAGAACATCCATGACTAAAGCAAAAAGAAATGGGCTTAAGGCTGATCCTTGATGTAATCCAACCGAAATGGAAAAATAATTGGTAAAACCACCTTGGATTCGAACATACGTAATAGATCCTGCATAAACATCTTTGATGATTTGAATACAATCATTATTAACTCCTTTCTTGTCAAGAACTCTCCATAGCAGTTCTCTTGAGACTTTATTATATGCTTTCTTTAAATTAATAAATATCATATGTAGATCCTCCTTATTCTCTCTATATTTCTCCATCAAACCTCTCAATAAATATATGGCTTCCATAGTAGACCTACCCGACATGAATCCAAATTATTTTTGATAGACACTATTTTCACGCTACAACCTGTGCTCCATAACTTGCTCCCATTATTTTAAAGTATGACACATTAAAATTCCTCTACAATTTTCACAATCTTGTGCATCACCTTTATTCTTAAAAATATGAATTAATAATCTCATTTTCCAATCAACTAGAATTTTTTAGTCTTCAAAATAGTATTAAAAAGTTTAGTAAGCCAAGAAATTCCTTCATCTCCTAAGCATTTCCACACCTCTATTGGAATATCATCAGGCCCAACAGCTTTTCCACACTTCATCTTTTTAAAGCCTCTCTAACTTTAGTTTTACTAATATGCCGATAAAAACTAAAAAAAAAAAAAAAATTAGGGTGCTAAGGTCACTAAGGTCAATCATATTTTCACATTCTTCATTAAAACGTTTAGAAAAATATCTCATCCCCCTTTGGTGAATATCATCTTCTAAGAAAAATACTTTTTGATCTTCACCTTTAATACACTTCACTTAAACTAAATTCTTACTACTCCTATCTCTTCATTTGCCTAATTTATACATATATCTTTATCCCTACTTAGCATGTAATCTATTATATAAATCATTAAGAGCTAATATAAAATATTATGATTAACAAAAAAAACCAAAATGAACAATAAAACTTAAAAAACACAATTTTTTAAAAGAATTAATCAATTTCAGCATATGATAATTTTACCTCATGATTAGATTAAAAACTCAGTAAGAAATATATTAGTGATGCTAAAATCTAGAAATATTGGTAATTTAAATTATATTAACCCTAGCTCAACATCCTTACAGGTTAATGACATTTTGAACAAAAAATCTAATTCAAAAAATAAATTAGAAAGGAAATGTGATCTTCTCAAACTTCTTTTTAAAAAAATATCTAAGAGACTAGCATTACAAAGTGATGAATCAGGAATTATGATTTTCAAATTCAAGTGTAAAAGATATCAATTGGCACATGGATTCTTAAACTCGCTAAGAACCCTAAAATATCGTTGACAAAATATAAATGTAGAGATAATTTTGTGTTGTTAGCAACTGAATTAAAATTATCATAACTTCTTAAAAACATACCCAAAATCCATGAAAACACTATCATTAGTTCCCTACTATGATGCACCAACACACCTCTTAAATAGAGAATGCAGTGTCGGACACGGACACGTGCCCGACATGGCTGGGACACATGTCGGACACAGCAGACATGTGTCTGATTAAAATAATGTTTAAATTTAACCCAACATGGTTGGGACACATTTCAGACACGGCTGGGACACGTGTCAAACACGGCTATGACACGTGTGACCTAATTTTTTATTATAAAATTATTTTAATTGTAAATATATGATATCCAATAAACTATTATTAGAGAGAACTAGAGAATTAGAGAAGTATAGAAGTAAATAGATACATTCTTTGTGATTTAGATTAGAGGATAATGAAATATTTTGGGAGAGAACTAGCGAACTATAGAAGTAAAAAGATACAAAGAAGAACCGACTTTAATTATATCATATCCAATGAAATATTATAAGTTTTTCTCTTATTGAACCAGAGTTAAAAGCAATGATATTAAATGATGATGATATTGAAGGCGAAAAATAAACCTCTAAAGCTAATCCAAGTAGTTGAAGATAGAATGTGATGTTGTAGTAAGTGATTATTTTCTTATATTTTTGTGGTTGTACTAGACATTTTGTCTTAAATATTTTATATTATAAGCTAAACAAGTTATCATGTCGTTCATTTATAATTGTTTGTCATTTTTAATATGATGTTACATTAATATCTATACGCTATATTAAAAAATGTAATACCATGTCCGCGTCGTACCCGTGTCCTATATTTTCAAAAAAAAGTTGTGTCATGTGTCAGTGTCGTGTCCATGTTGCCGTGTATGTGTCCGTGCATCATAGGTTCCCTAGCTTCCCAAACCTTTGATTTGGAGTTCTTCCCAATTATTCTTTAGGGAAACCTTGCCCTTTGATAGCCTAGAAGTTTTAACACTAAATATGTGCAAATCCTAAACACCAATTTCATTACCATTCAAATAACCCTTCCACCATCACCCTAAGTGGGCATCATTCAAGTTTTTTCCTTTACCATGAAATATCTTATAAACCCTACTTTAAAGTATAAGAAAATAGAGATTGGGAGAGCTTCAGGAACTAAAGTATCATCTTTATCATACTTATCCTCTTTATGCTAATGGCACCCCTATATATAGGAAGAGCCCACTAAACTTAATAAAAAATATAGCATTATCCTAAGAAAATCTTCGAACATTTAAAAAAAAAAAGTCAATCTCCCCAACAACGAAATCTCTTTTTTTAGGTGTCAGACATTATGGAGAAGGGGGTGGCATAGGCTTAAGGATCTCTAGGATGCCTCAAGTAGTAGATATGGAGACTTCTACTCGGATAACACCAACTAAAAAACATTTGAATCACCACAACAAGGATGAGGGAGCATGGCTACTTGTGTTTGCACAAATTTAACATGCTTAGCCTAATTTTAAAAATGAGAATAAAAACTCTAAAAGCTAGACTTTACTCTATAGAAACAAATATATGTGAGATTATCTAATCTGAATGTTAGTTGTTCTAAAATGTTGGAATTAAGTATGTTTGACTAGATTTCATATGCGGGTTCAAGGAGTCTAGGTAATTATATCAATGACAATCTAAAAGTCTCAGATAAATCTCAACATAGCATCTTAGGCTTTGTTAGGCTTAGTTTGGGACGGCTTTTTTACTGCTTCTAAAAATAGCTTTTTAGTATAAAAATTTTATTTTTTGTATTAAAAAACAGCTCTGATAAGCAGGAAAAAATCCATCCCAAACGAAACCTTAATGTTGCATGGAAGGAATAAACTATTTGTTATGCTTTCTCCTCATGACGTTTTCTCTATTTTCAGCATGAGAGATTCATGAAATTTGAAACGGTTATATGCTTCTTGTTTGGATACAACTTGTTAGATAAAGCACTGTATGATAGGAACATTATGCCATTATAATGTTCAAAAGAAATATTCATAGAATGTTTTGCAATTTATAGTTATCAACATCATCATTTTATATTACCTTTAGTTTAGTTGCTATTTTCTTTTTGTTTTTTCTATGATGTATCTCACTTTGTAGGAAAATGGCCATTCTTCAATGTATACATAGATATTGAGTATCGATTGGTGGCAAGGCTGGGCTCCCATTAATCCAGATTGTGTTATCATAATAGGATTCTTGCGCAGTTGTTTGATTGTGGAATTTGTTTATATCAATAGGTAACATTATCAACGCTTTATTTATATTTCTTAAAGATTATATTATTTTTGTATTATGCTTGTTGATAGAAAACTTAGGATAAAAATATTTGGAGGATTTAAAATAGGGAATGCTTTGATATAATTTGGTCCAGCTGGAGGTCTTAGTTGTGGTGGCTGTCTGGCTAACTTGGAGTGTTGAATACTTTAAACTTCTATTCATGAAATTCTCTTTGGTAAAGTAAAAGTCTTCAGAAGATTCAATTATCAAATTCATACTCTATCCTTTATCTTGAAGGTGAATGGATTCCTTGATTTTAGGAGACATTTGTTCACCATTTGATAGCTTTAAGAATTTGGGCATAATACTCAACCTAAATAAAATATAAGGGCTGCGGGTTGGCTGGGCAGATTTTCTCCTTTCTTTACATAATGACTAGCTGTTGTGCTCCGCTCTATTTTGGGCGATTTCATGGTGATTTAGGGTTCCATCTTCGTGAGCCTTTGATCCATCTTCTCCAGGCTCTTCCGTCGGTTTCTCGGTTTGGCGCTCTTACGGTAACTTCGTTCCTCTTCCTAGCTTGTGTTTTTTCTCTTATTTTTTTCTTTCTTTTGGTCATATTTTTGATTTTTTGTGGAGTGTTTTTGAGGTTTCTGCTGGTGGTTGGGGGGGAGATGATGTCTCCAATGTTGTCCATTCCACTTGCTCCTTCGATCCCTAATTGTAAGATCCATTCCTTTAAGGATGTTGTGTCGGGTTCTTCTTCTTCGTCATCTAGGGTTCATTTTGTTCATTCTTCTTTGAAGGGTTATCCTGCCCTTTTGTTTGAAGATTCTGTTGTTTCTCAGCTTGCAGCGTTGTTTGCATTCACTCTTGTCAGAAAATTTATTCTACGCCGCCCTAATCTTGATGTGATTCAAAAAAATTTTCTATCCCTTAAACTTTTTCAATCATTTAATGTGGGTTTGTTGGATCCCTGTCACATTGTTATTCAACTAACTAATGATTTTGATTACAGTCGCATTTTCTCGCGCCGATCGTATTATATTCATGGATGTCAAATGAGGTTGCTCAAATGGTCTCCAGATTTTGATATGCGGGATGAGTCTCCCATTACACCCATGTGGATTTTTTTTCCTAATTTATGTTTACATTTTTTTAATACGCTTATCCTCTTTGGTCTCGCATCTGTGTTTGGTTGACCTCTACAAACCGACCAAGCTACCGCCTCTTTATCTCGTCTCTCTGTGGCCTAGATTTTAGTTGAGCTAGACATTTTGAAAAAAACATCCTCACGAAATATGGCTTGTTTCGGAATTGAATGGCTATTTTCAAAAAGTTGAAATCGAAAATTTACCTATTTTTTGCTCTCATTGTAAGATGCATGACCATGGGATTAATGAATGTTTCTGATTACATCCTAATCTCTAAAAGGAGAAAGTTCCTTCTAAAGCCAATGTTAATCATAGAGGGAATGAGATAAATTTGGTTCAAAAAGAGTTAGGTAATGGCTCTGGTTCTAAGGATATGATGGTTCATAATATTGATCAAGTGATTGAGGTTCTTTTGTCTAGGGACCTGGAAGACAATGCTATGGTTGTTGAAAGTTCTTCTAATTCTTCCCTGCAAGAAGTTTCTAATATTATAACAGAACCAAATGTTGGTCATGATTCTACAGAGCGAAGGCGGGATAGTAATGCATCTCTTATTATTGTGCCTGAATCTGATAAGATTATTTGTGTTCCTACTATTAATGAGAATGATATGGTGGATAGTAATCATCCTGATTCCTCTTCTAATTTAGTTCCTAATTCTCCTATTATGATTATTCAGGATGGTGGTTCTTCTAAAGGGAATTCTGTTCCTTCTTCCTTAGAACAAGAAGTGTGGCAGAATGCTTTGCTTGTGGATAGTATGGGTAAACTTGAAATTGTTTTGAACCTTGGGGACAATGTGCCTACCATGGGTAATGATCCTCCAATTTTAGGTTCTATTCCTCTTTTATTGAATGATTTATCCTTTCCATTTAACCCTCCTTCCCATCTTGGGTTGTTAAGGATTGCTTTGAAGGTTTTAAGAATAATATTTCTAATTTAGAAGATGGTGTTCTTTTTATGGAAGGTGGCATCTCTTTCTGAGGGGTTTGAAGGTACTTTAAATGATAGTAAGCTTCTCTTAACTGATCATTATCATTGTGATGCATATACTGTCATGGAGGTGGATATTTTGGCTAAATGTTATACGAGAGTAGATCATGATTTGAGCTTCTCTAAGGGTCATGAAAAAAGAGGTAGAAAACCCAAAAATGTTTGTTTACAGTCTCCAAGAAATACTCATTCACACACTTCACATTAATTTAGTTTTTATGTTTAACACAATCATTTGGAATGTCCAGGGTATTGGCTACCCTTCTTCTAAGTTTAGAGTAAAAAATTCATGTCGCATTCATAATGTTTCAATTCTTGTTTTGCTTAAACCTCTTATTTCTTAGATAAATTACTTAGTACCACTAAATTTTTTAGTTTTTAATTTGCTAAATTGAATATTGCCAATAAAATTTGGGTTTTCTGGAAGGACTAAGTTAGAATTGATATCATAAGGATTTTACTCAAGTGTTGCATTGTAATGTCGAATGTTCTAATTTTCAATGTTGTGTGTCTTTTGTTTATGCTTCTTCCTCTTGTTATACTAGAAGGATGTTATGGAGTCAAATCAGTCACTTTCATAGTATTTGCAACCTTTCATGGCTTGTGGGTGGTGATTTCAATACTATTTCCAACCCGTCTGAGCATATAGGGGGCTCTGTCTCTATTTATCAATCGATGGAGGACTTTAATGACATGATCATGGAATGCAATCTTATTGATATTGATTTTTCTAGTAATAAATTTACTTGACATCATGGTCATTTGTGGAAAAGACTGGATAGAGTTCTTTTTAATAATGTTTGACTTAACTCTTTTCATTTGACCAAGTTTGAACACCTTAGCTGTACCAAATCTAATCATTCTCCTCTTCTTATTAAAATTAAGAATTATAATAGGGATTTTCCTTCCCATTTTAGATTTCAAAATATATGGCTGCTTCATACTTCTTTTCTTGATGTTGTTTAGAATAATTTGCATGCTCCTCTTTTTCCTGATGATGTTATCTCGGGTATGAATAGACTTTGGCTTAAACTTAAAAGGCTTAAACTTGTTTTGAATTAGTGGAATCATAATGATTTTAAAAATCTATTTTCAAACATTTTATCTGCTGAAGATAGAGTAATTCTACTGAAGATCTTTGTCAGTTGGACCCTTCTGAGTTCAATTTTAATCTTTTGAAAGAGGCCAAAGTGGAGCTTTGTAAGCTTCAAGCTTAAGAAGAGGTCTTTTGGAAACATAAAGCGGCTTCCAAGCACTTGGTGGAAGGTGATAATAACACTAAACATTTTCATGCTTTGGTTAAGAAGAAGCAATCTATTAATTACAATCATAAAATTGCTCGTAAGGATGGGTCTGTTTTTTAGGACAATGAGGAGATTGCTAATTTTGCGGTTTCTTATTTTCATAACCATTTTAATAAGTCATTTAATCCCTATATCATTCCTAATCCATCCTTTATTCCTAATATGGTTTCTAAAGAGGATAATTTTAACTTAACTAAGTCTCCTTCTCTTGAGGAGGTGAAAGAAACTTATGTATGAATGTTGATTCTGTTGCTGGTCCGAATGAATACACTACTAAATTCTTTCAGAAAACTTGGCCTATTAATTATAATGATATTTTTTCTACCGTGAATAATTTTTTTAATGGTGCTACTATTCTGAAGTTTTTCTCGTCTACTTCTATTGTGCTTATTCCCAAGAACAATGCTGTGAATTCCTGGAATGATTTTAGACCTATAAGTTTGTGCACTATTTTTTATAAATTGCTCTCTAAGATTCTTATGAATTGTTTAATGTTTCTTTTGCCTAGCCTTATATCTACTTTTCAAATGTGATTTGTCAAAGGTAGGGCTATTGTTGATAATATCTTGTTGGCTCAGGAATTTTGTCATGATTTGGATATTAAGTCTCGTGGCGATAACATGATCATGAAATTGGATATTTCGAAGGCTTATGAAATATTAATTGGACTTTTATTTATAATATCTTGAGTTTATTTAGTTTTAATCATTCATTTAGCAAGCTCATTAAATCTTGTATTGAAAGCCCTTTTTCTCCATTTTGGTGAATGGTAAGAGCCATGGTTTCTTTAGGGCTTCTTATGGGCTGAGAAAAGGGGATCCCATTTCTCTTGCTCTTTTCATAATTGTTGTGGATTACCTTTCTAGGGGTATTGATGACCTTTTTAAAAAATGTCATAGTCTCTATTTCAGAACCTTTGGTGTCATTCAAATCTCTCATTTATGCTTTGCAGATGATTTCATTATTTCTTCGAATGCTAGCATAAATAGGATTGATAAGATCATGAATTTATTTAATCAATTTGAATATGTTAGTGGTTTGGCCTTCAATAAACTTAAGAGCTACTTTATTATTGCTAAGAATATCTCTTCTTATCGGGTTGTGGATATTAAGAATCTTATTGGTTTTACTCAAGGTTCTTTGCCTTTAAAATATCTGGGCATCCCTTTGTATAAGGGTAGAAGGAAGTCTTTCCTCTTCGATGATTTAATTTATGTTGTGTAGAACAGATTATCTTCTTGGGACTCAAATTTTTTAAGCTTTGGTGGACGTCTTGTTCTTATTAAAAGTGTGCTTTGCTCTATTCCAGTTAATAGTTTTCAACCACTTTTTTCTACTAAAACTGTTTGCCAAAAATTTTATAGAATCTTTAATAAATATTTTTGGAAAGGTTCTGGGAACTATTCTAAGATTCATTGGTTTTCTTGGAGCAAATGTTGTGGAAATTTGCAATAAGGGGCTTTAGGTTGTAAGTAGGGGTGTAAGTGAGCTGAGTCGGCTCGTGAGCCGGCTTGAACTTGACTCGTTAACGAGCTCGTGAGCCGAGCTTATCGAGCTTCGAGCTCGAGCTTGAGCCAGTTCGGCTCGTGAGCTTGCGAGCCGGCTCGTTAATTATTTATTAAGTAAAATAATATATAATATGTATTATAATATATTAAAATATATGTTAATGAATAAATATGTTATTTAAAATAATATATTAAAATGTATTATAATATATGTTGGGAAGATACTACCGTTGATTTTATTAAAATAATATGTAAATTATATTATAATATATATTAATTTGCTGCTCATTAATGAATTGCTATGATGCCATTGTCTGATATGAGTTCACGTGACAGCTGCTCATGTGGAAATTGGACCGGCGGGAAAAAAAAAGGGCGGGTGGGAGAAATGAAAATGGACGAGCGGGAAAATGTCAAATTAAATCGAGCCGGCTCGAGCTCATTTACAGAGGGACGAGCTCGAGCTCGAGCTCGAGTTTGAGCTCTCTTTTTGACTGATGAGTCGAGCTCGAATAGGCCTAAACTCGACTCGACTCGACTCATTTACACCCTTAGTTGTAAGTCTATGATTGATTTGACTTTAGCTTTTTCTTACAAACTTTGGTTTAACCTTAGAAATAATGACAATCTCTGGGCCAACTTTATGATGGTTAGGTACTGTGGGGGGGAGACATCCTTCTTTATGTGATTTTGCTAAAGGTCACTCTAAAGTTTGGCATCGGCTTTGCTCAATTAAATGGGAGGTTGAGCATTCTCTTGCTATGGGGTTTGGTTATGACAACATTTTCTTTGGGCAAGATCCTTGGATTAATGGTCAGCTGAGTGATTCCTTATTAAATTTTGTTTCTATTGCTAAGGTGAAGGTTAAATACTTTTTCTCTAATCATGGTCAGGACTTGGAGAAATTTTCTACTATTCTTCCTGATTGCATTATTCAGCTTATTTTAAAGATACCTTTAAATACTTCTTCTAAGGATGTGTTGCTTTGTTCTTTTTCTAAAGACGGTACTTTTAGAGTTAAGGATGCTTGGCATTCCTTTAGAGAAAAAAATGACTCTTCTAAGTTTTTTAAAATGATTTGGCATAAATCTATCCCTTCTACGATTTTTGTCTTCGTTTAGAGATTTCTTCACAAGCTTATTCCTACAAATGAGAATTTGAGGAAAAGAGGTTTTATTTTTCCTTCTAAATGTCAATGTTGTTTTCATATTAAAAATATACACCATCTCTTCATCTCTTACCCTATTTCTGTTAAGGTTTGGACTCATTTTGATGACATATTCCACTTTAACTTTTATACTACTAGTTCTTCTTTATATTATTTGCTTGATTGTTGGCTTGTTAAGGCTAAAGGGCATGTCCGAAATGTTATTATGCTTCTTATCCTTTGGTTTCTCTAGCTGGAGAGAAATGATTCTCGGTTTAACGGTGTTGCGATGAATCACAAGAGAGTTATTCAACAAATCAAGGATAAAATGGCTGCTCTCTATTTGGCTCAGCTACTTTCTTTTAAGAACTTCAAGAATTTTGTCCCAAGTTTGGTATTAATTTGGAGTTTAATAAATCCTATAAGGTGGCTAGATGTATTGCTTGGACTAAACCTCTTCCTAATTTTGTCAAGTTGAATGTGACTAGCGCTAGAGTGGGTAATACTATAAGCTGTGGTGGCGTTTTGAGGGATCACAAAGGCTCCTACTTGTGGGGTTTTGCTGGACCTATTGTGCATGATGATGTTATTTTTGCTAAGTTTTTTTGTGTGCTTCAGGGCTTACAACTTTGTTTTAATCTTTATCTAGTTAATATTGTGCTGGAAGTGGATTTGATTTTGACTTGAAGGCCATCCAGGTTAAGGGGGACTACACTTACTCTTCAGCTTTATTTTATACTCGTAGGGATATTAAAGGCATCTTAAATTTGTTTAACTGCTCTTTTTCTAATATTTTAGTTTATGGGAATACGTGTGCTAATATTATGGCCAAGCTTGGTTGCAATTTTAATGGTGTTAATGAGCTTGCCTATAATCAGCTGCCTTTTCTTATTAAAGGTCTCCTTATATTGGATCAATTAGGGATGTCTTATGTTGAGAATTAATATTGTTTTCTCTGCTTCCTTTTGGTGGGTGTAGAGTTCTTCCTCCTTGCTGGTGGTTGGTTGTGTGCCTAGGAGTGGTTTGGTTCCCTCTCTACTTGATCCTGCTGGTTTCTGCCATGTGGGGTTGGGCTTGGTGTATTTTTTTGGCTCCCTTTTCTTAGGTTTCATTCTGTTTCTTTTGTTTATCTTTAGTGTGTTGTTATTTTAGGGTTCCCTTTAGTGGACTCTATGTGCTCCTATTTCTGCTGGATGGCTGGGTTTTTCCTTGCTAGATCCCCAGGTGTTCTGGTTGGAGGTTAAGCTGGTGTTGGGGTGGCTTCTTTCTATTTTTATTCTTGGGGTTATGTTAGGTAAGTTGTTCTTTTGCCGGTATACTAGTGGTTATTGGATTGCTAGGGTGCATGGTTTCCTTTTGCACTGCTGGTTGAACGATTCGAATGGTATTGTTGTGTGCTCTCAAAAGTTTATGTATGTTTGGTATGCTATTCACGTTGAGCAACTTAGAATGTATCTTGAGCAACTTAGAATGTATCCTTTTTTGGGTGTATTACAATTTTGGTATTTGTTCTTTTTTGGAATGGGGGTGGCTTCAGTTGGTTTGGAGGTATCCTTCTTTTGATTGTCCTAAGATCAAGATTAGGATATTTTCCAGCTTTATTTACTGTTTTATTCCTCTAGCCTATCAGTTCTTTATGTAGTTTATTTTGTGGGAAGATGATAACAAGGTTTTCACGAACATTGGTAGTGGGGAGCATTTTGGCCATTTTTTGTTTGCTCCTTTTTGGGTGCTCCTCATTAAGCACCGTAGCATGTACTTAGGTAATTTTGTAATCAATTCTAGTTGGGAACTCGAGCTACTAGGTTTTTTTTTTCCTTTCTTTTTGTAGCTCTTTGAGCATTAGTGAGTTTGAGGTCCCCTTAAAAACTTGTATTTTATTTAATGCCAAAATCTTTCAAAATTCATAATAAATCAAATTTTTCACCAAATGGAACATTTTTGGGCTCGTTGGAAAGGGCATTTTATTTTTATTTATTAAAATTAAGTTTAAGTTGATTAATCCACAAGATTATAAGATATTTAAGCTTGTTTGAAATGTGTTTTTTATATTTTTCTCACAATCTAGTGGTCAACTAGAGTCCAAATTTTGGTGAAAGATTACTAGGTATCATAAACATGTTTAATAATTTTTCTAGGGTCAAATACCCAATAAATTTTAATGATGTGAATTTTCAAGGTAAAGGGTCCATTTTGGATCCTAAACTTTGAAAATTCATAACTTCCTAAATTTTTAGTATTTTTTTGTGAACTTTCTGTGATCGGAATGCATGTGTACTAGGGTTAGACACACCAGGTTTCATTCCCATTTGAACAGTAGAGACACTTAGGAAAAATAACTAGGAAAATGTTTAAAAAACTTAAAAAATTTTTAGGGGATTATACACACACCCAATAGAGGTGAAACTTAAACACATTAAACATAATGACATTTTGAACCAAAGGTTTAAATATTACTGAATTTGGAGATCATTATATTAGAAAATTAGCCTTATAAAATTTCAGCCCTTTTAAGGACCCAGAAATTTCAAAAATCATAATAAATCCAATTTTAATCCACATAATACTTCTAACTGACCATAATTGAACTCTTAATCAGTGAAAATTGACACCCCTTTAATTTGACATGAAATACAACCTTAATTTAATTTTATATAAAAATTAATGTTTAAGCAATTTAATTAATTAAAAATAATTAAAAATTCCAAAAATTCCTTAAATACTTGCTGATCCTTCCCTTGATCATTCCTGATCTTTGGAGGTAATTTCAAGGAATTTAGAACTTGTTTGGGTTAAAATCATTAAAAGGACCCTTAATTAAAACAAATTAAAAAATTCAATAAATATCTTAATTTTTAATATTCATAATTAATTATAGAAAATTTCAAATCAATCAAACTTAAAGGCTAATGACTCAAATTAAAATCTAATATTTTTTAAAAAATTTCAAACCTCCAAAATTTGGTCAAAGTCAAAAGTCAACATTTTGGTCAAACTAATGTTAAAATTGGGTTAAAACTTCAACTTCATAACTTTTCATAGAAAACTCCGAATTGAGCGTGCTAACAGTCTAGCCACTCATAATGACGTCTAATATTTATTAAAAATCTAAAACCTTTAAAATTCATCTTAATTTGAAAATTCAACTCTTAACCCCTTAATTAACACATTAAGATAATTCCTAAAATTCAATAGTCCTTTAAAATTCCAGAATTTTCTATGTGATTAATAAAACACTTAACCAACTCCCTAAAATCATCCACTAACTAACCTTTTTATTATTAATTCACCTTTAATTCTTAAGTATGTTTACTTAATTAACTTCGATCGCTACTGGGTAACATATGTCTACGAGGCTATTAGCTTAGCCCTAAAAAAGGTGAAATAAACTTTACGGTCTCAGTGTGATTACCTGCTTTTCCTAGTTTTTTCTGTGTTTGTGTGTTGCTTTTTATTTTTACTTGGATTCGTAAGACTCGTAAAGGTGTGAAAAGTTTTATACTCACAACCAAAAAGTTTAAAATTTAAGGAGTTAAGTAATATAAAAATATAACTAATCTAGGGAATTAGCCGAGGATCGCCCCCGGGGTCACATGCATATTTTTGCATTCCTTCTTCCCTTGCTTTAAACCCTTCCCCGCCTACGGGTAAAGTCCGGATAATGTAACATATGAGGATGAGATGCTAAACTTGGGGAAGCCAATCTTCTAAAAAAAATTACTTTTAAGCATTTTTCAAAAATTTCAAGCATACATGATTTGATGTTGTCAACTAGCATGTATTACATTAGAAACATATTTAAAAGAGTCAAAAGTTTACTTGCATTGGTCCTTAACATTTTTCACCCAATATAAGTCAAAGGGGACAATTAGGAAAATCTATGGATGTCGGCCCCAGCTCTCCAAAACCTTAAAGAAAACGTCCCTACCACTCTTTTATAAAAAAGACTGGGCTCATGTATTTTAAATTATATAGGTGGTTAGCTGGCTCCCCTATCCAGGTTGGGTAAGTCCAGATCCTATATTGCATTAGTTAGGTTCAGACAGCTGTGGTCCAATATCCAAATTTTGATTTAGGATTCGGGGTAGTTCTTGGATTATAAGACCCCAACCTTTGGGAATATAATATCAATTTTTTAATAAAATGCTCAACTTTAATTAAATCTCCTCTCAGTCTAAAATATAAAGCCCAACACTTAGATTAAGTTGGGACACTTTTAGATGGTTCCAGAATCTCAAAGTGTCCTCTACAATTCTCCCTTTGAATCTGTTAATTAATAAGTGTTCAATTTTGATCCATTCATTTTTGAAGTTCCAAAAATTCATTTCCTTTGATATCACACATAGAAAATCTTTAACAAAATTTCACCACTATTTTAATCAAGAGTTTCATATGATACTTTGTCTCCTTATAATGTAATTAACTATGAGGGCTTTTGTTCGTAGGAGATTTAGAATCACACACACACTTGATTTTCAAAATAAATTTTCAAAACTCACTCAATATTTCTTTTGGGGAATATATTTCATAATGATCACTGTTATCATAATCATATGATTGTTAACATATGATATTATCTTTCTCTAAAAGGGATTTATCATGTGTTAACATCAATTTGAAAATGAAATTAAAGATCTCCTTCTCTTAATTATCATGGGTTGATTTTAGATTAAACCTCATTTTGACTCTCTCGGGGTCATATGTGGTTCTCCTTTAAATCAAACTATGATAACTAAGAGAAGATTTATAATTTTGGATTTAAACCCATTAGGATATTTTATCTCTGTCTTTCGAGGCAGTATATCATCACTAATGGTCCGTTCGACTCCAGAATTAAAATCTAAATTTAGTTCTAATTTTTCCTAAAAGAAATATTCAAAGCTCAAATTACTATTCTTTGGAAAGTTTTAACAAACAATAATCATTATCATCATACCCAAATAATTGTCAAGTAGTGATATCTTCTTCCTTATGGGAGATATATAATTCACAAGGTTTTGGGCACGAGATTAACGGTAGTCTACTTAAAATAACATAGCTAAAAATTAGATCAAACTTCATTTTAGCCTTTCGAGGTCATATGAGGTCCTATCTCGGATCTAGTTATGATATTCAAGGTAAGATTTGTAATTTTGGATTTGAAACCTATTTTGGGATTTTATTTCCACTTCTTGAAGTGGTATACTTTTCTAATAGGACATTCGATCTCAAGATTTGAATCTAAAAGTTGATTTTAAAATTCCTAAAGAAAACTAAGCTTTTTAAAACCTTTTTTCAAAATTCCACAAACATCCTCCTTTAGAGCCATGCTCTGGAAACAAACACATCTAATCTCCGTTGGCATCATAGACTTGGCTACCCTCATCAGCTTACTTGTACTACCATCAACTCAATTTCCCATACACCCCAGAATAGAATGGCCTTGGTGAACGCAAGCACTGTAATCTGATTGAAACCACGATAACTCTACTTCACGATGCATTTCTTCACTTCAAATTCTGGCTAGAAGCACTCACCACAACAATCTTCCTCATAAATTTTATGCCCTCTACCAATACCAAGCACAAATCCCCTCTCCAAGTTTTATTTAAATAGCAACCTGACTACTCATCCCTTCACATTTTTGGCTGTGTATGCTACCCTCTAACTCCACCGCATTAGTAGCGCCACAAGTTCACCATTAAAGCTCCTCTTTGCATATTTGTTGGCTACTCTGATAACTACAAGGGGTTCATATGCTTCGAAATTAACACAGGTAAAATAATACTATCCCGACATATCCAGTTTGATGAATCCCACTTCAAATTTCAAACTCATACCACTCAACCAATCATTCCACCAACTCCTACTTCCTCATTACCATCCCTTCTTCTCCCTCACTCGTACATCGCAACACCTCCTCCCCATCCCGATCCACCACCACAACCAGACAATTCCCCACCACCTAGCCAACTTCAACCATCCCCACATCCCCAATAAGACTCACCATCCATCCACACTTCACAAGTAACTTCACCTAATCCCCCACCAATCCCACATCATCCCATGACCACCAGATATCAAATCGGAACCTTAAAACCAAAAACCATATTTAATCTGCTACATCACTGCTCCCCACTTCCCGATCTCACAGCCTTCTTCGAGGCAATCAAACAGCCTCACCGGCGATTGGCCATGGCTGAAGAGTTCCACGTCCTTTACAAATAAGCTACGTGGCAATTTGTACCACCACCTTCCAAAAAAAATATACTTGGATGCCGGTGGACATACCCTACCAAATTTTATGCCAATGGTGAGGTTGCTTGCCACAAAGCTTATCTGGTGGCTCAATGCCATCGACAAGAAAAAGCATTGACTTCTTTGAAACCTTCAGCCTCGTAGCCAAGATACCTACCATTCATATTTTCATAATAATAGCTTTCACCAATGGATAGATTGTACATCAAATTGATGTTGCTAAGGCTTTCTTTCATGGCTCCCTAACCGAAACTGTATACATGCATCAACCCAAAGGCTTCATTGACAATCAATTTCCAAATCATGTTGGTAAGCTCAAAAAATCTATCTATGGACTCAAACAATCGTCTCGCCAATGGTTCACCACATTATCAACATTTTTAACTGCTCTCAGTTTTCAGCAAAGCAAAACTGATCCGTCTCTTCTCATTTAAAATAATCATGATGTGGAATTCTTTCTTCTCATCTATGTCTATGATATTCTCCTCACAAGCAACACTCCCTTTGCCATTTCTCCTCTACTTCAAAAGCTTAGCTCCACATTTCAAATAAAACATCTCATATCACCTTCCAACTTTCTCGGCATTCAAATATCTAATCATCGCACTCATCTCTTTCTTTCTCAATCAGTTTATGCTGAATCAATTCTCGCAAAATCAAGAATGCATAAAAGCAAGCCTCTAGCTACGCGCATTACTCTCAAACCATCAACAAAATCTAACAGTATAGCTATACCATTCGATCCAACTCTTCATCGGCACCTTATTGGCTCACTACAATATCTAACATTAACAAGATTAGACATAGCATTTACTGTTAATCAACTAAGTCAGCATATGCAGAATCCTACAATGGATAATTCCACTCAGCTGAAGCATCTTCTTAGATACATTAGAGGGACGTCTGCACACGGTCTCATTATCTCTCAGAGTCCATTTACTCTCACTACATACTGTGATACAGACTAGGCTCAAGACCCTTTCACCTGCAAGTCTATTAAAGGGATATGCTCTTACTTAGGTAATACTCTAGTAGCTTAGCAAGTCAAAAAGTAACAAACAGTGGCATGGTCCTCCAACGAGGTTGAATATCGGGCCCATGCAGCAGCAACAACTAATGTAATATGGATTCAAAAACTTCTTTAGGACTTCCACATTTACTTAGCAAATCCAACCGACATTTATTGCGACAACATTTCTGCGATCGCTCTAGCCAATAATCCCGTGCATGTTTCATGCCATAACTAAATACATAGAGATCGACCACCATTTTATTAGTGACCACATTCACTCCAAAATAATCAGAGTATTACCAGTTACATCTCAAGACCAGCTAGCGGATATTCTCACTAAGCCTCTCTCCGCAGCTAGGTTTCAATACCTTCGCCTAAGGCTGAACATTCATTCCTCAACATCATCTTGCGATGAGGTGATAACATCATCTGACAGTACAATGGAAGTGGAACAGACAACAACACTTGAGCAAAATAATCCAACCGTTCATCTCAAACAAACTATTACATCATAACCTTACATGTGTAAAGTGCATAGCTAGCTAATGACATCAATACCCTTCATCTCCTACATATGAGCAATACTCTAAAATAAGATGGAGGAAAATTTACAAGCTACAGATGGCTTTAATTTCTCTGGTTTTGCTTTTGCTTTATGCTTTGTTTTTGGAGATGAACTAATGGCTCTACCGAGTACACTCTTTACATTTTCTTTACTTGATAATTCCAACATGTGGATTCCTATTTCTTCTCCCCCATTAATATATCATCATGATATTCACTAGAACTGGTCTCCCATAAATCTTATTGCATCACCAACAACCTCATTTTATCCCAATCATTAACTATAGAGCACGCACATGAATATAATGATACACAATATAACAAGAATATTGTGACATATTATAGCTATAAAAAGTAGGATAAAACAAAATATTAACATGGTATTCTTGTATATAAATTATCAATATAAGTTATGTAATTAAAATACAGAGTACTTAGCATCATAAAATGAGATGTAATATCATATTCTTAGCATAGGAAGCTTTAATTAAAAAAAAACTAATATTTGTGAATGAGAAAAAAAGTTAAAAGTGGCGTTGATAAAAAAAGAAAAAAATGTTTAATAATATAAATAGGTTAATAACATAAAAATTAAAATTATAAAACTAAAAAAGTTGTTCATATATTATAGTCTAGCAATATAAATCCATCAAGATATCATATGATTAAAAAAAAACAATTAAATGATAACGAATTTCATTGCATTCTATAAATCTACAGAAGAAATCATTACAAAAAAATCTCTTCTTCTTAACATTATGCATGAATACAAATAACAAATAAATAAACAACATAAAGAATTGGCTAATGCTATGGTTAATGTCTGGTTACAACAAATAATAAATAAAAGTATGCCTTTGTTTACCTTCTAGTAGACAACAATTGTCTTATTATAGATAGGTGTTCATCATTTGATATATGTAGAGCTTGGCGGAGATTTGTGAGTAACAACTCTTGCTCCCAATTTAAGCAACCAGACTCATATAACGACCTCATGGTGGAATAGTATGAATCTAACTTTAAATTATGATTTACCTCTAATGGTACTTTTGGAATGTTGGAGAAGGATTCGGCATCATCAACAAGGCCATTAAATTTTTTTCTCTTTGTTACCTTATGACCAGCCGAATTATATGAGCCATTGTTAAAGCTACAACTAGCAACTGAAGATAAGCTCACATCATCAAAACCTATCTCTTTTCCCATAATTGTTGTTCTCATCTTCTTGGAAGCTCTAGTTATTGAAGGAAATGGTCTTTTTTTTCTCCTTCCATATTTTTCTCTGATCATATCATCTCTTGCTCCACATTTTAGCACCTCTAGGCATGAAGGGGGGATTCGACTTCTCAAGTTTCCCCCTTTTGATTGATTATTTATGGTTGAGTTCTTATTTTTACCAGATTCCTGTAAATAAATGGAAAGCTCATAAGAAACAAGAAGAAAGAGGTAGGGGACAATTTCTCAGCAAACATTAAGGATCTTTTTTAATAAAAGAATTTAAAGATTAAAAATGAAAATTGATAAGGGAAATGAACTTAAATGTATTTTGCTCGAATTTCTTGGTCCAACATAAATTAAGTCAAAAGTTTATGTTTATATTCATTATGATTCAATCTTTACATTTGCATTCCTTTCCAATTAATTCAGTCAAGCAAACAAAGCAAAAAAAAAAATTATATGCTGTAAAAAATATTTAAAAAAATAAAGACAAACTCATGGCCATTATGCAATCTAAGAGAACTTGATAATAAATCATATAAGAACATAAAAACATCTAAATTAAGGGAAAAAGGTTAAATTTTTCTACCATAAGAGGTGTATTCCAATTATTGTCTTTCCAGGTAGATGGCACTCTCATCAGGAAAAGAGGAACATTAATCTCCTTGGAGGATCCAAAAAGCCTAACAACAACGATATTTTTGCTGAGAGCACCTAAAATCTCAGCAATCCTCCAAGAGTAATTTTCAAACACCTCAACAATATCACCAATATTATGACTTTTTTGTTTCATAGGAGGAGGGCGTGGCCTGAGCAATTTTCTTGGGACTTTGTCTGCTATCAAACTACCTTCCATAGCACAATTATCATACTTGATAATGTAAGTATGACCATTGCCCTTTACAATCTTTGCAGGTTTCCAAGATTGAAAAGGTAGTTCTCCTCTCTCCATTACTTCCACCTCAGTTCCTTTCGTAAATCTCATGATTTCAAAAAAACAATGATCCAGATTTCAATTACTGTGAAGAAAAGATGAATAAATAATGAGAATAAATTATAAGAATCATTAAATACTAAAATACAACAAATAAATAGTTCAATGTTTAATGTGCATCCTCAAATTAGATAAAATATGAAACTTAGAAGATATTTCATACAAGTCATCCTTTAGTTACATGAAGTTAGAAACAATGGGTGAAAAATAATTATTTTATTAAAATAATGGAATTTTTTAGATATTTTGAAGGTATTAGCAGAGTTAAAATCAGAATGATTTTCTAACTACATTAAATCAAATGATGGAATGTAATAAGTTTCATTATTTTTCAAATGTATTTTTTAAATTTAAAATAACCATATGGCCTTCAAAGACAAAAAAAAAAGATGAAAATTTCCCAATCAAAGAAAATGAATCTCTGCCTTTCATTCAGTTTCCTTCCTCCTCCCCAACCTAATTCTTTCTTTTCATTCATCAATATTTTTTTTTTAACCAACTACATTTAGGTAGCGATCCAGGCTATTTGAACATAATCAGTAATTTTTAACCAATATTCAAGTTTTATATATATAAAAAAAGGTTTCGTAGAAAATTGATCAACCAATGAGATTGTAGAACATATAAAATTTCAAACGAAAAACAATCATCGAAAAGTAGGAAACTAGCATCTAGTGTAATTAACATAGGAGATTAAGCATTCACCTTTCAGCAAAGGAAAAAACCCGAAAAATATCGAAGAGGAAGAAGAATTGTTTTTTTTTGGAAATTAATCCTTTGTTGGGTTCTTAATAACCAATTTATCTTTTTTAGTTGTGGAGTATATATTTAAACTTAAATTTCATTGACATTTTTTTTTTCAAAAAAGATCAATAAAAGTTACTTAAAATTTTGCTTAAAAATAGCTAGCAAAGAGTAACCATCTCCGTCAATTAATTCCAATCACTGTGCAAGATTTGTGGCTCATAAGCCGGCTCGGCGCCCGCACTTAAACCTCTGATGGGGTCAGCTCAATTTTTATTGTAAAAATAAAAAAATTGAATGGCCATAACAAAATCAAATTTTAGTTTGGACATTTTACTTCAATTTTGGATGAACCAAAATTAAATTTATTTCCTAAATTAAATAATGAAAGTGATAATTTCATGCATTCGTGGAAATTTCATTAAAGCTAATCAAAATTCGTTTCATCCTGTATAGGAACACAATTAGCGTTAATGTATAATTAGCATATATAATATGAAAATTATATAATAAATATAATAAAATCTGATTTTTAATTTAATATACAAATAGCTAAAAATCAAGTAACTTCAAAATTATAATTAATATGATAATAATTGAAGAAATACTTTAAGGATTAAATCAAATCAATCAAATGTGATTTATTTAATTTCTTTTAATTATTTTATCAAAACAATACTTGCTGCTAATTTTATCATCTCACTAATGCATTGTAAAATTTGAAGTTTTGAAAATATTAAGCTTGGATTTGAAGCAAAAAGAACAACAACAACATCATCAAGCCTTTGTCCCACTACATTGTGGGGGTCAACTACATGAATCTTTTTTCCCCATTGTGTCTTCTTAATTGTCAAATTCTTATTTAAATCTAATAAAGAAATATCATTTCTAATATATTCTAACCAAGCCTTTTTAGGTCTACCTCAACCTTTTTTAATATATGTCAAATCTAATACCTCTACTTTCCTAACAGGGTCATTGAAAGGCCGTCGTTTTATGTGACCAAACCATCTTAGGTGAGACTCTCTAATCTTATCCTCTGCTGGAGCTACTCCAACCTTTTCTCGTATATGTTCATTTCGTATTCTGTCACTAAAGGCAAATCCACTCATCTACATGAGCATCCCATCTCTGGAACACTTAACTTAGTATTATACTTCTCTTTATACTTTTCTTTTAATGGCCAACATTCTGCACCGTAAAGCATTATAGGTCTCATTATCATCTTATAGATTTTCCCTTTAAGCTTGAGGGGCACTTTTCTATTACACGACAAGCATGTGCATTCCTCCTTTTTAACCATCCAATTTGAATTTTACAGATAAAATCTCCATCTATTTTACCATTACTCTCAACAATAGATCCAAGATATCTATAATGTGTACTCTTATTAATGACTTGATCGCCCAAAGTCACAATCCCTCCACAAGGTCTATTACTACTAAAATTACACTCCACTAAAATTACACAACGAGATTTTAAGCAAAAAGAACATAGAATAAAATTTTAATTAATGTTAAACTACCCTCATATGTCTTTGTGATGTACTAAAAACTCATCCAATTTTGCTAAGTTTTGAGTACATCACAAATCATGACCATTGTCGCAATTCATAGCAACCCACCCCCATTGCCCGCTTCTGTCGGCTACCACCACACTCATCATCGCTAGTTTCCCTCACCATTTGTCGAACCAACTAGCCACTAACCACATCCATCATGTTCTACATTATTTTCATTTTAGTTCCAACCAAATATTGATAAATAATCTCATGCATTTATTTTACACCTAACAAAATACCTATAAAATATTTCAAATAAACTATATTTCTAATTATTTATATTTCTTTTGCTTTACAATCATATTGTAGCAAACACAATGGCATCTTTCACATTTTAGTAATCCACACTTGCTTGGTAATTCTAATATGTGGATTTCTACTCCTCTCCTTAATCAATCATCAATTACATCAACCACCAGAATTGGTCTTTCACAAATCTTGTTGCATCCCCATTAGCCTCATTTTTTAGTTTATCCCCATCATTAACTATAAAGCATGCACATGAATATTAGAATAAATGTTATAATAAGAATTTGGTGGCCTATTATAACTATTAAAAGTAGGATAAAACAAACGATTAACCCAATATTCTATTTTATAAATTATCAATATAAGTTATGTAATTAAAACATATAGTACTTGACATCATAAAATGAGATGTAATATCATATTCTTCGCATAAAAAGCTTTAATTAAAAAAAATCAAAATTTGTTAATAAGAAAAAAAATTTAATGTGTTGTCAGTATTAGCCATTAGATATTAGAGTCAATAAAAAAAATGTTTAATAACATAAATAGTTTTATAATATAAATTCAAAGAAGTTGTTCATATATTATAGTTTTGCAATATAAATCCATCAAGGTATCTTATCATAAAACTGAGAATGCATAAACAAATAATTAAATGACGAGGAATTTCATTGCTTTCTAAAAATCTTTGTCTATCCATTTTCACTTTTTTAAAAACCTTGTTACTAAAACATCACTTCCTCTTAACATTACATATGTACGAATAATAAATTAATAAACAAAATAAATAATCTACTAACGCTATGATTAATGTCTAGTTACAACAAATAAATAAAAAAATATCCTTTGGTTCACCTTCTAGTAGACAATAAATGTCTTATTGTAGATGGTTTTTCATCATTTCATAAATGAAGATCACGGCAGAGATTTGTGACTAACAACTTTTGCTCCCAATTTGAAGAACCAGACTCATAAAGCATCATCATGGTGGAATGATATGAATTAAGCTTTATCTCTTGTGGTTCTTTTGGAATGTTGCAGAAGGATTCAACTTCTTTAATAAGGCCATTAAATTTATTTCTCTTTGTTGCCTTATGACTGGCCAAATTATATGAAACATTGTTAAAACTACATCTATCAACCCAAGATCTGCTCTCATCATCAGAACCTCCCTCTTTTTCTATAATTGTTGTTCTCGTTTTCTTGGAAGCTCTAGTTATAAGGGGGAAATGGCCTTTTTATTCTTCTTCCATATTTCCCTATGATCAAACCATCTCTTTCTGCACATGTCAGCACTTCTGGGCATGAAGGGGGAATCCGACTTCTCAATTTTCCTCCCTTTGATTGGTTATTTATGGTTGAGTTCTTATGTTCATTAGATTTCTGCAAATAAGTGGAAAGCACATAAGAAACAAGAAGAAAGAGGTACGAAACAATGTTCTCATGAAACTTTAAGGATCTTTTTTTATGAAAGAATGTAAACAATTGAAATGAAAAATATAATGGGAAATGAATTGAAATGTATTTTGTTGAATATGCTTGTTCTAACATAAATTAAGTGCAAAAGTTTTTTTTTATTATTCATTACGTCTCAATCTTTGCATTTACATTCCTTTCCAATTAATTAAGTCAAGTTAAAGAAAGCCTAAAAAAAACTATATGATATAAAAAATAATAAAAATAAATAAATAAAGACAAACTGATGACCATTATATAGTCTAGGAGAACTTGATAATCAATCAAATAAGAAGTTCATAAAAACATCTAAATTAAGGAAAAAAAAATTAAATTTTTCTACCATTTGAGGTGCATTCTAATGATTTTCTCTCAAGCTAGATGGCACTCTCATTAGGAAAAGAGAAACAATATTCTCCTTGGAAGATCCAAGAAGCTTAACAACAATGATATTTCTATTGAGAGATATTAAAATCTATGCAAGCCTCTAGAAGTAATTTTCAAACACTTCAATAATATTGTCAATATTATAGCTTTTGTGCTCCATAAGAGGAGGTCATGGCCTAAGCAATATTCTTAGGACTTTGCCTGAAATTAAACTACCTTCCTTAGCACAATTATCATACTTGAAACATAAGTATGCTTATATTGCCCTTTACAATCTGGTAGGTTGCCAAGTCTCAAAAGGTAATTCTCCTTTCTCCTTTACTTCTTCCTCAGGTCCTTTCATAAATCTCATGATTGCGAAGAAACACTTATCTAAATTTCAGTCACTGTGAAGAAAATATTTTTTTTTTTGAAGAAAGAAACTTTTATTAAAAATATGGACTCAGGGTAGCAGCCCTCCGCAACGACCCCACAACCACACAAGGGCCATCCATTTGTGACTAAAATTTGTATAAACCAATCAGCCTAGGCAACCAACAAGCAGAAAGCATACCACCAAGGTTAACAACAAGATGACCAACAGGGTGATAAGCAAGGAGCTTCCTCATCATCATCCAGAGCATAAAAAAAAAACTCACAATAACAAAAGCAACGGAGGGGATCAGTAACTATTTCTTCTTAGCTTTACTTTTACTTTTTTGCTCCCCAACAAGAAAAACTCATCCTCCACAATGTCGCCCAAAACATCCTCCTCAACCCCAACCGAAGGTGAGCCTTCCTCATCCATAACCAACCAATCAGTTTGAACCAAAACTGAGTTATTCAATGACCAGGCCATATGGGATTTCAACTCAGCAAGAAACATAACATAAATCAGAATATCCATAAAATTCACATTTCTTTGGCAAGATTCATAATAGGAGAAGATTCTGGCACAACAGAGGTAATCAAAACCTCACTAGAAGGGCCACATTCCATAGAATCCAAGACAAGTCGATCACCATATCAACACAGGAGTTACAATAGAAGGGGAAAAAACCAGAGCACCACGAGACACTTCATTACCAACAATAACAACAGGACTAAAACCCTCCCTAACTATGGACCCTCCACTAGCAGCACGATTGGAATTGTAGCAGCCAACACCTAGAGACAAAACATTATTAGAGATCCCAACATTCACAGCCTCAGATGGATTACCTAAAGGAATAGAAGCAACTAGCTCCATGGCGGCAGAGACCAAATTCACACCACCAACCATACCCCCATCATCAATACAATTCACCTTACAATTGTTCAAGGTTAACTTATCCTCCTCTCCAACAACATTCAGCAAGGGCATAGGAGAGCCAACACCCCCATCATATACATCAAATTCATTCATCGGGAGCACAACATTATCCTTATTAAAACCCAAAGCCTTCCCACCCCCAGGAGTGACAATAGTAGTCACATAGTCATGAAAACTAGCCCCAGGAGACACAATAGGACTAACAACCGAATTGATTAAACAATGATTCTCCATAACAACATCCACATTAGGGAGGCCGAGCGGACTCACATTTTTAATAGGCTCAGTAACAGTAAGAGGAACATCCTCATTCGAATGAGATTTTGCTAATTATGGTTGCAATAACAAACATTCTGATTTGGAATGACCTAAGATTTACAATTCAAATAATATAAAGGTATATCCTCCAAAATAACTGACTCGACATACCCCAAATTATTTAGACCAATCCAAACCTTATCAGGAAACTGCTTGGAAACATCCAATTCGACCAAAACATGAGCAACTGAGGGACGAAAACTAGTAGAAGTAGCGTGATCAATTTTAAGATGGCAACTAAACATATAATTAACAGAGGTCATGAAGAATCCTCGGAGAAAAAAGAAGAGGTCTCAAATTTGAGAATGACACCCAAATACGAATAATAGGTGATTCAACATCCACATCAAACAAAGGCGACCATTTGATCAAACGCATGTAACAATTGTCAATGAAATAGGAATGATGAGCAAAGATACAGCAATAATCCAAATCGTTCACTAATTTTATCAAAACATTCTTCAGATTAAGAATAGTAATAGAGAAATCACGAATAAGTTTAAGATTGAAAAAAAGTTTTCAAATAGCTTCAAGGGATGGCCGGTTGGTCGTAAATTTCCCAACTAATGCGAAATCGAAAGGTGCAGCAACTGAAAGAATTTCAACCACAGAAATCCACAAAGAGGGAAGCCCGAGGTGAGTATTAATTTTAAGTTCATGGAAAGTAGAGAGGTCACCATAAAGAGTATCCTGAAAGGACTTAGAAGAAGGTTTGTCATCAAGAAATCTGTTGTCAACTAAACGTTTACAAGCCATCGAGAACATAAGGCACGAGAAAGCTCCAAAAAATGCAATGAATGAAGAAAATGAAAGGGAGAATCACTTCCATCAACGTAGAAGCGACGTCGGAAGGCACGATGCGAATCGCCACAGAAAAGAGAACCCTAGTAGAGTCCATCGTGGTTGAAAGGTTGAAGAAAAGATTAATGAAGAAGAAGATTAAATTATAGGGATTGTTTAATACTCAAACATAACAACAAATAGTTCAATGTTTATTCAAAATTGTTTTCTATTTACATTCATTTAAATGATGGAATTTAATAAGTTTCATTATTTTTCAAATGTGTTTATTAAGTTTAAAGTAATCAAATGGCCTTCAAAGGAAAAACAATGTAAATAATTATAAATTAAAACATAAAAAATAAAACAATGTAAATAATTATAAATTAAAAAATACGAAACAAGCATCCAGTGTAATTAACATAAGAGATCGAGCATTGACCTTTCAATGAAGAAATAAACCCAAAGAAGACCAATGAGGAAGAAGAAAACTTTTTCAAATTAATCCTTCTGTGTGTTCTTAATCACCAATTTATCTTTTTTTTTTATCTTAGGAGAATATATTTAAGCTTAAAATTCATTAAGATTATTTAAAAAGATATACAGCAAAGTGAAATATTATGAATTTTGAAATTCATAATAATATGTAATATTCCTAAAGCATTATTAAATTTTGAAATATTATAAATTTAATATTATATATGATTTTATTTAAAATTGTTTAATATTTTCTTTATTACTCTATTTTTCAAAATAATGATTCATATATAACTTGCATTTAAATAATAAAATGATTGAATATTAGAATAAATGAATGAAATTATTTTTAAGCTAACTAGAGTTTTTCTCTTGATCCAATTTATGTATATGAATCTCTCTAAGTCTTGTATGATGAACTTTTCCTTTATTTTTTATTCTTATTCTCCATTAATTTATCATTAGAGTGAGATTTGATCAATTATTTTTGGTTTATCTCATTGGATTTTATAAAATCTCTATTTTCTGTTAACTTCCTGAGTCTCCTAAATCCAATCAAATAACTCTAAATCCCCCTCTTTGCGAAGCACATCCTACAAATTCCTGGTAAGTCGTTGCTCATATTATAAAAAGAAATGAAAAGTCCAAAACTAAATCAAATTTTAGTTTGGAAATTTTACTCAAATTTGGATGAACCAAAATAGAATTTATTTCCAAAAATTAAACAACTAAAGTCAATTTTGTTCATCTCAAGATTATGTCATGCGTGGAGATTTCATTATGGCTAATCAGAATTAGTTGCATCCAACACAGGATTACAATCAGTATTGGCATTTAATATGCATATATATTATGAAAATTATATAATAAATATAACATAATTTAATTTTTGTTCTCTAAAAATCAACTAAAGTTAAAATTATAATTAATATT
This sequence comes from Dendrobium huoshanense, assembly GCA_016618105.1. Lineage (NCBI taxonomy): Eukaryota > Viridiplantae > Streptophyta > Magnoliopsida > Asparagales > Orchidaceae > Dendrobium > Dendrobium huoshanense. The sequence goes on from CM028347.1 coordinate 28,323,847, forward strand.
ATAATAATTGAACAAATACTTTAACGACTGAATTAAACCAATTAAACGAGATAGATTTTTTTTTTAATCCAAATAATACATACCTCTAATTTTAGAATCCAAGTAATGCAAAAAATTTATATCATATCTCTGCCATAATTCTCACATGTAGCTCTTTGACTTTTGGGCGGTTTGGTTTGAAGTAAATAACATGTAAGGCATTTTAAAAGCTAAAGTTTTGAAAGTTTTAGTGTTTTATTTGAAGCACAAAGAATACCGAATAAAAGTTTAATGGATGCGCGCCAAACTCTCCTCATTAGTCATTGGTGATGTACTCAAAACTTGATCGATTTGGCAAAGCTTTGAATTCATCACAAATCATGATCATTGTGATAACTCATCTTCATCCACCCCCATTATTTTTCATTTTCATCGGCCGCCACCCAGCCACCATCGCTTGTTGCCCTCACCATTTGTCAGCCCCATTAGCCACTGATGGCCATCATTATATTTTACATTATTTTTATTGCGGACAAGAATATAGGCAGCGATAGATTTAGAAAATTTCCGTCTCAGCGTTCTACGGATATCTAGCACACAAACAAGAGAGAAATAACACAATGATATTTATGTGGAAAAACCTGAAAAGGGAAAAAACCACGGGGCCACGCTGAGTTGAAATAATTTTACTAGTATTTGTTTGATGTACAAAAGGCTGACTCGTCCTTAAAATTTAGGACGATCATATTACAATGCTTCACTTCTGAATTGAAATCCAATTACAAACAAGTCATGTATTCGAGCCAAATTCAGAATCGCTTAGAATTCCGACATCACTTTTGAAATCAGGCAGAGTTCCGGTGTCACTTGGGCGTTGGGCAGAATTCTAGCATTACTTTGGAGTCGAGCGGAATTTTGACGTCACTTGGGCAAAATTCCGGCATCATTCGGGCGTCCGGCAAAATTCCGTCGTCACTCGGGCATCAGGCAGAACTCCGGCGGTGGTCTAGGAGGAGTTATTCCCTCTTATCATTCTCTTCTCTTCTTCTTTCTTGGGCCCCCTTCTCATGAGAAATGGAGATTATATTTCTAGATAATCTGGAGTGGCATGGCCTATAAATAGGCGAGAGATTATGGGCAAATGTGGACTGGTTCAGTAGACAGCCGATATTGAATCACTTGATCGTGTACCGTCCGTCAGACATTTGAAGGTCTTAATGATGTCGGAATTCAGCGATCTTGGGCTCGTTGGATTCATCTCGTCGAGCCGTTCAATTTGAATATAAGCACGATATCTTTTTAAATGGTTTGTTAATCCAAATTAAGGTTCAAACCTTCCTACAACACTTTTGGTCCTTGATTTAGACTCATTTGGGCTCGGATTGAGTTGAATTTGGTATCGTTGAATTCGTATTTTTGAGACGCTTAGTTTGACTATAAGTTTACTGAAATCGGAGTTCAGGTAATCCCGAATTTAATTTTTTAAGTTTCCTGCCTGATTTTTGCCTAAAGATTTATGCCCGATCAAAATAATGTTTTGATGAGGTATCAGTTGCCCCACTATTTTTTGACACCGAAGCTCCACGAGTCCAAAGAAATATGTAGCAACACTTTACATTGGCCAAATCGCAAAAAATTACATTCCAAAAATTATAATCTTGTTCAAACTTGATCATAGAAGCCCCGTTGAGCTCCGAAAATATCAAAATTCAATCCGCAACGTCGAAAAATCTTTCGGAGGACCCCAAAATGTCTAATTTGGACCGTCCATGCCGAAAATTGGGCCCACACACCCCTAGTAGGTCGAACCAGGCCAGCTAGCCACCACTAAACATTACCGTCGGCGGCGTCGCCCTCGCCGCATGCTAGTGGGCGCGACTTGCACATGAACGGGAGTGACCCACGCGTAAAAGGGCGCGACCCGCGCGATTAAGGGGTCGGCTTTTAGAATTTTTAAATTTTTTTTAATTTTTAAACTAATTAAAATTCCAAAAAAAATCTCAAAAAATTTCAAAAAATTCTGAAAAAAAAATTCAAAAAAAATCTAAAAACATTTTAAAATTCTAAAAAAAATCTAGAAATTTCTATTCTTGTTACAAAAAAAATCTATAAATAGCCCGCCAGGGCTAGGGAGAAACTTGCACATTCTCTTCTTCTCCTTCTGGCTTTCTAAAAGTTGAGGCTTTCTGTTATTTTTTAGTAGGTGACTTTCCCTACTTGACTCGGTGCCCCTCCTCTTGTACAGAAGTTGGAGATTTCTCCTCCTTTTTCTTTTTTCTTCCCGATTTTTCTTCTTGCTCTAGAGGCTTTGCACTATTTTTCGTAAGTGACTTTCCCTACTTAAATCGGCACTCCTCTTCAGTGTAGAAGGCATTTTTTGTAACTTTTTCTTTTCTTTCTCCTCCTGTGTTCTAATTTTCTAACAGGGGAGGCATTCCACTATTTTTTATAGGTGTCTTTCCCTATACAAAATCAGTGCCCCTCTCAGTGTGTAGAGGTTGGAATTTTGTAGTCATTTCTTTTCTTTCTCCTCCCGCGTTTTAACTTTCTAACAGGGGAGGCATTCCATTATTTTTTGTAGGTGACTTTCCCTATGCAAAATCAGTGCCCCTCTCCTCGTATAGAAGTTAGAATTTTTTGCAATCGTTAATTTTCTTTCTCCTCCCGCGTTCTAACCTTCTTACAGTTAAGATATTTCCCTATTTTGGTAGGTGGCATACCCAACCCAAATTCAGGGCCTCTCTCCTTGTATGGAAATTAATCTTTTTTGCAGCCACTTCTCTTCTTCCACCTCTTTCTTCAAGGTCTTACGGCAGGAAAAATTCGACGATTATCAACATACGGTTGGAAGTCCGATGAAAGTCCCAAGATGGGTAGAAGTCTAGCGATAGGAGGAAGCCCAATGTCTGGTAGAATTCTGACAAAAGTCTCACTATGTGCAGAAGTCCTACGACGGGAGGAAGTCCATCGTCGAGTAGAATTTCGACGAAAGTCTCGCGACATACAGAGTCCTGCAACGGGAGGAAGCTCAGCGTCGGGTGGAATTCCAATGAAAGTCCAACGACGTGCAGATGTTCGTTGGCGAGAGGATAACCAGAAGTGGTGCGTAGACAGGGAGAATTTTGATGCTATTTGAGCAGAAGTTCATCGGCAGTAAAGTGTAGTGCTAAATGAGAGAGTTGGAGGATATGTCGAAGTAAAGGACCACCGGCATACACCAGACGAAGGGCTGATGATGGTGGGTGTTCAATGACATTTTACAAAGGCAATATGCATCCATACAAAAGTGTTTTGTCATTATATATCTTTGTATGGATGATGTAAATGTATTTTTTGCTTCCAACTTCTAGTGAGAATAAATGTACACTTGAACTTGATGTACAATTTTACAATGTAACTCCAATGACATTATATATGAAGTTGAAATATTTGTATGAGCTTGTTGCTTATTTTTCATTTGAAATGAACACTTTCTCAAAAGAAAACTAAGTTGTTTACACCTCTTTGAGATATGCTTTGATAACTGTGTCTTTTGTATTCTTTTAGATTTTTTAGCCTTTTATAGGCCGAGAGAATCCACCAAAGGATCTAAGTGAAAGTTCTTAGATGGCACTTAATAGTTCGTTAGGGATGTTAAGCCCTTATGAACTGGCCCAAGGCTAATAATGAGATAGAGAGGTGAATCAGTATTTAAAACAAACACAATCTTAAATCCAAAAACCAAAATCACCACAAAGAAAACCAAATGCGGAAATTAAATACGGAAGCAAATAATAAGAAAGAACACACCAGATTTATAGTGGTTTGGTCAAATCTTGACCTACGTCCACTCCTTGGAGGCACCCTCCAAGTACTGCACTAAAACAAGTGTCTCTCTTTTAGCCCCCACAGCAAGGCGGAGAAGCCCTTACAAAATCACTTCTACCTTCCCCGGTGCGGCAGAGTCGTCGGGTCCTTTGACACCAAAGAGATCTTCTTCTTTGGTGAACTTCCCTCGAGACAAGCCTTGAATTCGACTGTATTAAGGTGCACGCTTGCCGAAGAAACTGTGTGGAATCCTCCTCCACACTCCCTTGAGTCCCCCCTCACAGGATCTTTTCACTCTCTCAGACTTCACCCGTTCCTCACTCCCTTTTAAGCTTTCTCTTCAAGTTTCCCCCAGAAGAACGAAGCTATAATGGCTGTCAAAGACACTTACAAAGTGTCATGTCATAGCTTAAATAAAAGCTCTCAAAATGAGCTCATTAATGCAAGTTGCCGACATTATCGTCCAAGACGATAGACATATCGTCCTGTACGACCAGTACAATTTAAGCCCAATCAGCCAGGACGATTTGAGATGATTAGAAGAAGTTTGTTCATATCGTCCAGGATGATAATATATCATCCTGGACGATCAGTACAAATTGTGGAATATCGTCCTGAACATCGCCCTGAAAAATAGCTATCCGGTGTCCAATCGTCCAGCACATCGGCCAGGATGATTTGGCGATCGTCCAGGCCGATTTGTTCATGAAATCAAGTCATAATTGCTTTCCTTAAATTTCAGAGAAAAATTTAGAAAAATTGACCTAGTTCGTCCTGGATGATATTTTATAGTCCTGAACGATCCACCTGAACGATGTCCAAAAATAGATTATTTCTAATTAGATTTGGCGGCAGATTCTTTCTGAATTGAGCCTATCGTCCTGGCTGATACAAAATCGTCCAGGACGATGTGTTTTGCATAATGACGGTTGCTTTAATGATGATGCCCTAATTAGGGTTTCAGCTTTTGAACTGATCATCTAGGACGATATAAAATCGTCCCGGATGATGTTACCAAAAATAGTAAACTTTAGGGAACAGTCAGAAATCTTCCAAGTTACAAATCATCATGAGCCACACCAAATACAATCGACTCAAGAAAGGAAATAAGTACAAATTGACTCAGACCTAGTCTACCCAATCTTGAGCTGATTCCAAATTGCAGTCCGATCGTGTGAACTTGAAATGTCAGTACATAAGGCAGTCATAGAGAAATAAAAATATTTGCTATCATCAAAATCATCAACCATTGATCCACAACACTAAGACCTATCCGAGGTTGTATGTTAGAGCATTTACTCAATGACGTTAACCTATGTGAAAGAGGTCAGGAGAATCCAATAAGGATGTAAGACCTATCCGAGGTTGTATGTTAGAGCCTTACTCGATGATGTTAACATGTTTGGAAGAGATCGAGAGAATCCACTAAGGATGTAAGATCTATTCGAGGTTGTATGTCAGAGCCCTACTCGATGACGTTAACTTATGTGGAAGAGGTCGAGAGAATCCACCAATGATGTAAGACCTATCCGAGGTTGTATGTCAGAGCCCTGCTCGATGACATTAAACTATTTGAAAGAGGTCGGATCAAATCCCCCTAGGATTGATCATCTGGTGATTGAGATATAATGTAGATTATGTATTTCTCGAATCACTGAAAAAGAGTTTGAGAAGATTTTTGATCTTTTATAAGAGAAAATAATATTACAACAACATGAACATCATAGTACTATATTATGTAAGACAGTACAATAGTTTCTTAGTATGACTTAGAGATATACAAGTTACAATGACTCAACACATAAGATATACATACGGGGCCAATACAATATTTAACTTGTAAGAAAACATCAGAGATATTAAAGTGACACTCTACTTAACATAAAAGAGACATAATGAAATAAGACAAGTAATATTATTAATATAAATGCACGAAGTGTGTGATCAGTCAATCTCTCCAATCATTTGAATATTATTCAATGGTTATCTTTGTTGTTGATTTTTCCCCCCAGCGGGACGAGCATCCTCTTGGGTAGGTGGATCTCAAATAAATTGTCAAAGATAGTCCTAACGGAAAAGCCTTTCAATATCATCCTTGAGTTGCTTACAGGCTTCAGTAGAGTGACCATGACTACAATGAAAGTGGCAATAATGATCTACATTTTATGTGTTAGGCTTCAAAGGATTCAACCATTTCACTGTATCTTGATCTTGAACGGTAATTATTGCATTTGCTCGAGATGTGTTAAGTGGGGTATAATCATTTTCTTGCCGAGGTTCCCATCGCGTCAATGGAGGCCTAGGAGGTGGATTATTCTTCCCTTGCTTTTTTTATTGTGAGAATGAATTATTCATCGCAGGTGCACCTTTGCATTTTGCATTGACTTGCTCAAACTATTTTTTGTGAGCATATATGGCTTCATCTGCAGAGATTTGTGCTTGCACACGATGGATCAGATCAGCATAAGAATGAACATTGTCCTGCATGAGTGTCGAATAGAAGGGGCCAGGACGAAGGCTTTCAAGAAAGACCCCTCTCATTAATTCAGGATTACTCCAAGAATTTGTCAAGCCTTAGTGGAAAATCGCTAAAAATACTCCATTTTGACGGATACTATAGAGGTGGGAAGAATCCTTAATAATTCTTCAATTGGATACAAACTGTTTGTTGAACACTTTGGTCAATTTGACAAATGAAGTGATTATTCCAGAGGGAAGCGAATAAAATCATGTTCGAGCTGTCCTTTAAGGGTGGTAGGAAAAATCATGCAGAGGATTGAATCTGAGGCTCAATAAATATGCATGATGGTTTTATAGTGATCGATATGCTCATAGGGGTCGGATGTTCTGTCGTAGGATTTGACATTTGGAACTTTGAATCCATCCGGAATGGGATGCTGAAGAATAGCTTCAGTTAGAGGTGATGACTCCTAGAAGTTTCTCTGTCAGATAGTTTGCCTCACATCTCCTCGGGGGAACTCTTCTCATTATCTCCACAGTTCGTGACAAAGGGCATTGTGAGGGAGCTAAGCAACGTGCAGTTGGGACGAGTCTTCAGAGAGATCTTGAAGAATGCGAGATTGCCGACCGGTGTGTGATGTTGGTTAGAACTTGCTGTATCTACAAGTTCGTTATTTTGATGTGATTGTAGATGCCTCCTTGGTGGAGGAAAAGGAATCTCTGATGTAAGATGTTCAAGTTGAACATCTTCGGCTAATGGTGGATCTCGAGGGAGAAAAATTTTCTCCTGTTGTGCTAGTGCCGGTTGCCGAATCTCTCACAGGAGCTGAAGGATATCGTTTTGAGATTCTTCCATCTTTTGGATTCTCTCTTCTAAGGAAGGTCTCGAGGTTCCTTCTCTAGCAGTTTTCCCTCCAAGGTAAAAATAGGCAGACATCGGGCATCTATGATTCATAGACTGATTTCTAGACTGGTGGGAGTTGGAGCGAGAAGCCCCAACGATGTGACTACTATGCATGTTGACCATTAAAGCAATACTTAAAATTGTGGGATAATGTTTCTCACAGACGACACCAAACTGTTGTGCACTCACTACAGGAAATTCGTGTCTTACCGGTGGCCAAAATTCGTCGAAAATTAGCATTTCCGACGGATTTCAGACGGATTTTTTTATGACGGTAAAACGTGCGTTGGAAAAGAAGCTCCGGCGCAAAATAGGCCGCCGGAAATATTTCCGGCGGAATAATTCCGCCGGTACAATTTTTGCGGACTATTTTGCACCGGAATTTAAAAAATAAAATAAGTAAAAAAGAACTATCGGATCAGCCATCCCGACAAGCCCGAGCAACTCACTCACGGGCTGCACCAGCCCCGCCAAACTGAAGACGCTTTAGAAACCAGACCACGACAGTCAAATGACTGCACCGCCCGTGGCTAGCAGACCCGCACAACATGACCTGCCTTAGGCGGGATTTGAACCCTCGCCAAACCTTCATGGAGGCCCCAACCACTATGCCGCTTATTCAAATCTGTCATATTTGGTTCTTTTATTAAATTTAAACAAAAGCCGTTACCTGTTTTATCAAATTAATTAATGTAATCTAATTTAATAAATTTATTTTAATAACCCTAATTAATTTACTTTGATAATTAATTATTAGTTTAATAATATTTAATTTAATGCTGAAGTATTAATTATTATTTAATTAATTTAATTTAATAAAATCTAATTAAAATATTTTTTGATAATAAGTTATTAATTATTTAACTTAATTTAATAAAATAATTAATTATAAATATTTATTATAGTCTCTTTTTTTCAGAATTCCGTCAAAAATTCTGTTAGAAATATTATGTCGGAAAACCAATCAAAAATTCCGCCGGAAAATCTATCGGAAATTGTTTCGTTGGTAATCCGCCGGAAATGCCGCCGGAATTGGTGACGAATTTATTTCTGCCGGAAATTCCGACGAAAATAAGCTGTTTTCCTGTAGTGACTATAATATAAGTAGTAATAGAGTTAGAAAATTTTTGTCTAAGCATTGTACGGATATTTAGCACATAAACAGGAGAGAAATAACACCAGGATTTTTACGTGGAAAACCCTAAAAAGGGAAAAAAATCACAGGGCCATGCCTAGTTGAAATAATTCCACTAGTGTTTGTTTGAGGTACAAGAGGCTGACTCGCCCTTAAAATATAGGATGATCAGATTACAATGCTTAATTCCACTAGTGTTTGTTTGAGGTACAAGAGGCTGACTCGCCCTTAAAATATAGGACGATCATATTACAACGCTTCACTTTAGGATTGAAACTTCCAATAATGCTTTGGGTCCTTGATTTGGACTCATTTGGGCTCGGATTGAGTCGAATTTGGTTTCGTTGGGTTTGTATTTCCGAGATGCTTAGTTTGACTATAAGTTTACTGAAATCGGAGTTTAGGTGATGCCGGAGTTAATTTTTGAAGTTTTCGGCTTGATTTTTGCCTCAACATTCGTGCCCGATCAAGATAATTTTTTGACGATGTATCAATTTTCATTTTAGTTTAAACTAAATGTTAAAAAAATAATCTCATGCATATATTTTACCACAACCCAAAAACCTGTAAAATATTTCAAATTCATAGTATTTCTTTTGGTTTGCATTCATAATTTAACAAACACAATGACATCTTTCTCATATTAGTTGTCGACAATTGCTTGCTAATTCCAACATGTGGATTCCTACTTCTTCTCCCTCATTAATCAGTCATCATGTCATTCACTGGAACTATTCTCCCACAAATCTTGTTGCATCACCATCAACCTCATTTTATCTGAATCATTAACTATAGATCACGCACATGAATATAACAATCCACAATATAAAAAGAATATGGTGACATACTATAGCTATAAAAAATAGGATAAAACTAACTATTAACATGGTATTCTTTTTTATAAATTATTAATGTTAGTTATGTAATTAAAACACATATTACTTGGCATCATAAAATGTGATGTAATATCATATTATTCACATAAGAAGCTTTAATTAAAAAAAATCAAAATTTGCTAATGAGAAAAAAGTTAAAAGTGATGTCAGTATTAGCCATTAGATATTAGAGTTGATAAAAAAATGTTTAATAATAAAAACACGTTAATAATATAAAAAATTATAATATAAATAAAAAATTGTTCATATATTATAGTTTAGCAATATAAAACCATCAAGATATTAGATCATGAAAAGAAACCAATTAAATGACAAGGAATTTCATTTCTTTCTATAAATCTGCAGAAGAAATCTTTGCATACCCATTATAACTTTTTTAAGAACCTTGTTATTAAACCAACTCGTCCTCTTAACATCACATATGAATACAAATAACAAATTAATAAACAACATAAAGAATTGACTAATGTTATGGTTAATGTCTGGTTACAATAAATAAATAAAAGTATCCTTCTGTTTACTTTCTAGTGGACAACAATTGTCTTATCATATATAGATGTTCATTATTTGATATATGAAGATCATGGCAGAGATTTGTGAGTAACAACTCTTGCTCCTAATTTAAGGAACCAGACTCATATAACTACCTCATGGTGGAATAGTATGAATCAAACTTTAAATTATGATTTATTTCTAATGGTACGTTTGGAATGTTGGAGAAGGATTCAACATCTTTAACAAGGCCATGAAATTTGTTCCTCTTTGTTACCTTATGACTAGCCGAATTATATGAATCATTGTTAAAACTACAACTAGCAACCGAAGATGAGCTCACATCATTAAAACCTCTATCTTTTCCCATAATTGTTGTTCTCATCTTCTTGGAAGCTCTAGTAATAAGAGGACTTGGTCTTTTTTTTTTCTTCTCCCTTATTTTTTTTTAATCAAATCATCTCCTGCTCCACATTTTGGCTCCTCTGGGTATGAAGGAGAAATTTGACTTCTCAAGTTTCCTTCTTTTGTTTGATTTTTTATGGTTAAGTTCTTATTTTCAGTAAATTCCTACAAACAAAAGGAAAGCCCATAAGAAACAAGAAGAAAGAGGTAGGGAACAATTTTTCAGCAAACATTAAGGATCTATTTTTATCAAAGAATTTAAACAACGGAAATGAAAAATGATAAGGGAAATGAACTAAAATGTATTTTGCTCGAACTGCTTGGTCCAACATAAATTAAGTGCAAAAGTTTCTGCTAAATATTCATTATGTTTCAATCTTTACATTTACATTCTTTTCGAATCAATTCAGTCAAGTAAACAAAGCCCAAAAGAATTATACATAGTAAAAAATAATTAAAAAAATAAAGGCAAATTGATGACTATTATGCAATCTAAGAGAACTTGATAATAAGTCATATAAGAAGTTCATAAAAACATCTAAATTAATTTTAAAAAATGGTAAAAGTTTTCTACCATCATAGGTGTATTCCAATGATCGTCTTTCCAGGTAGATGACACTCTCATTTGGAAAAGAGCAACATTAATCTCCTTGGAGGATCCAAGAAGCCTAATTACAACGATATTTCTGCTTATTAGAGCACCTAAAATCTTAGCAAGCCTCCAAGAGTAATTTTCAAACACCTCAGCAATATCATTAATATTATGACTTTTTTGCTCCATAGGAGGAGGGTGTGGCCTGAGCAATTTCCTTGGGACTTTGTCTGCAATCAAACTACCTTCCATAGCATAATTATCATACTTAATAATGTAAGTATGATCATTGTCATTTACGATCTTGGCAGGTTTCCATGACTCAAAAAGGTAATTCTCCTTTCTGCATTACTTCCACCTCAGTTCCTTTCTTAAATCTCATGATTTCAAAGAAACAACGATCCAGATTTCAATCACTGTTAAGAAAAGATGAATAAATTATAGGGATTGTTAAATACTAAAGTATAACAAACAAATTTGTTCAATGTTTAATATGTATCTTCATATTAGATAAAATGTGAAACTTGAAGATATTTCATACAAGTCATCCTTTAAAGTTAGGAAAATTGGGTGAAAAATAAATATTTTAATAAAATAGTCACATTTTAGATATTTTCAAGGCATTAGTAGAGTGAAAATAAAAATGGTTTTCTAACTACATTAAATCAAATGATGGAATTTAATAAGTTTCATTTATTTTCAAATGTGTTTATTAAATTTAAAATGATCAAATGGCCTTCAAAAAAAAAGATGAAAATTTTCCCAATCAAATAAAAAGAATCCCTACCTTTCATTCATTTTTCTTCTTCCTCCCAAACCTAATTCTTTCCTTTTTGCCATCAGTAGCTTTTTTTTTTTCAACCAACTATATCCACTTGTTAGGTAGTGATCCAAATTATTTGAACTTAATCAGTAATCCTAAACCACTATTCTAGTTTCATATAAACAAAAATTTGTTCGTTAGAAAAATTTTCAACTAATGAAATAGTTAAACATAGAAAATTTCAAACAAAAAAAAAAATAATCATCGAAAAGTAGGAAACAAGCATCCATTGTAATTAACATAGGAGATCGAGTATTAACCTTTCAGCGAAGAAAAAAATCCCGAAAAAGACTGATGAGGAAGAAGAATTTTGTGAATATTATTTCTTCTTTATATTTATTATAAAATTCATAAGAGTCTTTTTAAGCTTTATGTGTTGCTCTAAAGTTTTTCTTTTTTAATACTTTGTAGCTAGTCAATGAAAAAAGTTGTCATTTGAAAAAGATACAACACTAACCTTTTAATAATATTCTAGCCCGCAACATACCTTATTCTTCTATTTTATATAATTTGATATTTTTTACTTTTGTTTTAAGTTACATGTGTTAGCATATCTCACCTAGCTGCACTAAGGTATAGCTGAAGGATCACCAGGATTCTCGGCATATACCACCTGTACACTCAGACCATACTAACGACTCCGTAGTTTCTAACAACCTGTCGGTTGTATTCCTATATTACACTCCTTGTAATACTCTCTCAGATATACGATGAGCATATATTTTCTGCTACAGTTTTCTTCTAACTTTCTCCTCTTTGGTTTATAGCTTTTCTCAACCTTTGCAAACTCTTTCATAGTATTAGAGCGCGTGCTTCACCACCTCTAAACCTACTCAGTCTCCCATCTCCCTTCCAATGGAGCGTCAAGCTTCATTAGTTCCTGTTACTTCAAATACCTCTCTCTCTCTGCAGCCATGGCCGAAGTGGTGATATCAGCACCACTGAAGTTTCTAATGAACAATCTGAAGCTCATTGTTCATACTCAGCTCACCGCTGACAACTATGCCATTTGGAGACTTCAAGTATATCAGCTCTTATCTTCCAATGGTTTTGAGAAATACCTTACAGGAGAGCAAGCATGCCCACCAGAAACCACTTCAGCTAAAGCAACCTTAAATTGTCGTTTATGGTTATTGATCGACCAAAACCTCATTTCCGCTCTTCTTTCAACCATCTCGTTAGCTCTCCTTCACTATATACTTAGTCTCTCCACTTCACATGACATCTAGAAGACCCTTGAACTCCGCCTTCAACCTATGAATATGTCACGTGTCATTCAACTGAGAAGCTAACTTCATCGTATTCAGATGAGAGACAACACTATAACCCAATGCCTTGCTTAAATCAAATCTCTAGTGGATAATATAAATGTTGTTGGGTCTAACATTGATGTTGAAGACATCTTCATGAACATACTCAATGGGCTGACTTCCCCATACAATTCCTTCAAGACTACTATACGCACCTCTCCTCTACCAATCAGCCTGAGCACCTTATACTCTCTCCTATGAAGTGAGGAGATCAATCTTCAAACTGAACTACAAAGAGATCTCATTCGCTCATCCGACAGCTCAGCTCTCTACTCCTCCAGGAATTATGCTTGGGGTCGCTCCTCACATCAAAACCATGGCAGGGGTCATAACGCTCAATTCCACCCTCCCACTACGAATACCAAACCTCCAACTTCTTCTCTGGTAATGACTCCACAACCTGTCTATCAAATTTGTGGTAAAGTTTGACACTGTGCTCTATCCTACTGGCATCGCTTCAATCCTCAATATGTGCCACCTCAGTCTACGTCTACTCGTGGTCTATTCACCTCTCACAATACATCATCTACTGAATGGGTGCTAGACTCAAGAGCTTTCAATCATCTAACAGCATATGTAAAAAATCTCCATCACTCACTACCTTACCAAGACATAGACTCTATTTCGGTAGCCAATGGGACATCCCTACCCATTCAACATAGCGGAGAAGGCCTCCTTCCACTCCCTGACACAAGCCGTAAGCTACTTCTTCGCCATCTACTTCATGTTCCCTCACTTTCACATAATCTTCTTTCCATTCATAAACTAACAACTTATAATCCTTGCATCATTTCATTTGAGTCATCGATTTTTGTCATAAAGTACTCTCGGAATAATCAAATTCTACTTCATCGATGCAGTTGTGTGGCATCTACCTAGTCTCAACCAGTCCGCAACCCACTTCATTCACTCTTCAAATGAATCTGGCCTCAGCATCTCTCTGGCATGCTCATTTGGGCCATCCCCATCAATAAACCATCCGCAAGTTATCTTAGTTTGTTCCATCTCTGTGTTTGTCGTCTTCTCATGTTTTATCCAAGTCTTGTAGCGTTGCTAAAAGCTGTAAACTATCCTTTAATTATGCTTTACATTGTACATCTCAACCCTTATCTCTCTTTCACTCAAATGTTTGGGGGCCTGCTCCTGTTTCTTCCATTTTAGGCCATCATTTTTATGTAATTTCATAGATGATTACACGAGATATAGTTGGCTATTTCTTATGCATTCACAAGCAGAAACACTATCTAAATTTCAAACTCTAACAAAACTCATTCAAACTCAATTAAATAAAAAAATTACTTTTTTTTATCAGATGCAGGCGGAGAATTCATTAATCACATGTTTAAAACATTCCTTAACGATCAAGGCATCATCCATCAATTCAGCTACCCGTACACCCCCGAACAGAATGGCGTAGCTGAACACATGCATCATCATCTTCTCGACAACACTCACACCCTCTTATATACCGCCACACTACCTCTGCATTTCTGGGCTGAGGCTATGCTCACCTCCAACTACCTCATAAACCGGTTATCTTCCAAAGCCATCAACCTTAAAATTCCTTATCAATTACTCCACCATAAACTTCCGACCTATACTCATCTCAAAACATTTGGTTATCTATGCTTTCCTTGGCTCCAACCACTTGCTCCTAGCAAACTTCATCCTCGCTCCCATGAATGTCTTTTTCTAGGATACTCTAAATCACACAAAGACTATAGTTGCCTCCACCTCAAAATAAATAAGATTCGCATCTATCGTCACGTTGTTTTCCATGAAAACATCTTTCCCTACAATCAATCCACCACATCTCCTACTAGCTGCCATACTCCACCGACCACCACTCCATTCTACTAATTCCCCATTCCACCCTACAGACCCCATCTCAAACCTGTAAAACTACTCCCACCTCAAATCACTCCTCCTCCACCCAACCATACATACCTCTGCCTACTAGCTAATCCACCTCAACTGCTATCATTGACCATACTTCAATCCCACTTCACTCCTCCAATGAACCAATACCCCCTCAGACCACTCAACCATCCACTCACCCAATGCTCACACGTTTTCGCTCTGGTCACCTAAAGCAATATAGGAACATTGCACTAGTTGTATACAATGGTACTTCCATCATAGTAGATATTAGTGCCATTGCGAATTCAACTTAAATAAATGATACATATTGCACCTTTAACATCAACAACTCATGAATAATATTGGAATTTCAAGTAGAGAGAGAGGGTGGGAAGTCAATTATTGGAAGGAAATTATCTCAATGACCAAATAAAATCTATTAAGACATAGTGACATATGATCTAAATGATGTATGGAGACTTACTTTGATATAATAAAAGAAAATATTAAAAATAACATATAAGTTCATACATATGACAGTTCATATTTTCATGAAGATGATCCTAGAGATAATAAATTTAGAATTGAGACTTAATAACATAATAACAACAATGATTATGATGACAGCTATTTAGTGTAGAATTAAAACATATCAAATCACTCCTTATTGATTAAAGTAAAGAGAAACGAAGAGAACTAATTGATTTTTCAATTCTCAAAAAAGTAATTTCTCTTCTCTTTAATCTATATAATCTATCGATCAACACTAATCCCCTAATATGAATAATCCTATAAATATGTACTTTTCTTTTTCATGTGAATGCTTGACAAGAATAAAATAATGATTCAATTAAAATTTAATATAATATTTTTAAACTTATTTGCATGCTTATTTTTTTAATTTCTTCCAAAAGTAACTTTGATTTTTTTATTATTATTTGGATAATTTGATGTGCAACATAAAAAATTATACATTAATTAAAAAAACTTTTACATATTTATATGTACAAATAATGTATGATAAGCAAGTGCATTAATTTATTTAAATTGTTAAATCGTAAAAAAAAAACCCTTTTTTATGGAAAAATAGTGGCAAACATGCTCAATTTCATTCCAAAAATGAAAGGTTACAAGAAAATGCAATAGTTTTGTAAGAAAAACAAAGAAAAAAACTTACAAAACTAAAAGAAAGAAAAAAAAAATCTAATAGAGAGCCTAAGCTACCTAAACAAAACTTCTTAGAGGAGGAGAAATTAAAAATAAACTAGAAATACAAACACGACTAGTAAAACTAGTCAATAACAAGAATAGATAACAAAGAACAAAATCCAACATAAGAACAAAGATATACAAATAGTCATCCAACCAAGCCATCCAATAATAGCAGGAGACTCCGAGCCTCAGAACACCTTCAACACCAATATAAGTGAAAAATCGCCAATCATAACCATAAAACTTCAGCAACCCATCTCCAGCAAGCAACCACCATCTCTTACCATCAAACAACAATAATAGACCACCATATCAACAACCTACCATAAAAAACAAACAAACAAGTAAACTGCAGATTATAGAAAACAAAAACCACCACCAACCCCACCTGACAAAAAACAACAACAAAACAAAACTAGCTAGCTACCAAAAATAGCAAAAACCCATAGCAGATCAAGAAACCAACAGAGCCAAACACCTCTAGCAAAAAACCACCATAAGTAAAAAAGACTCAAGCAGAGGAAAAAAGAACAAGAAAAAAAAAAAGACAACAAGAACAATTAACTAAAACAGCCAGCAAACACCCGGTCGATAAACAACAACAAGAGACCACCAGACCAAAAATCAGATCAACAAAACAAACCTGCAAGAAAGTCCAATAAAAAGGACTCGGGAGAGGGAAAACCAATGCCATAAAACTTTGGTTGCTAGACCTGACCATCTAGTAAATACATTGGTTGCCAAGCCAACCATCCAAAATATGCAATCTGATCCACAACTTTAATTGCTAAAATATATTAGATGCATTGCTGAGACAATGATACGGAACAAAAAGGATATTTAATATCCTCTTATTTTCAGGCTATTAAAACTCACTTTAGTTTAGCCATTATAACAGTAGGAGTAGAAAGCACATTTTCGGCAATGATTATCACTAAAACTTGACTGTGAAATAGGATTGTAGATCCGTGGATGAATGATACTTTACTCTTCTATATTAAGAAGGAAATATTAGATTATATTGATAATGATGTTATTATTAATATTTTTCAAAATAAGAAGAGCATACGGTATAAATTTTAAGTGTTTTCTATCTTCTATTTAATATTCAATTTTTTTAAATTTTTTTTTTAAAACAGCCTATACCGATCTCAAGTCTGGATGAAAAAAGCTGAGGGATTTTTTTTTAATTTAGGCCTCCTCTAAAAAAAGTTTCTGGCTCCGCCACTGCAATTAAACACGATAGAGAAAAAAGTATCATCAATGCATCTTTTAATCCAAGTAATAAAGACTTGATGAAAACCTTTCTAAGCAATTCTATTGAAAAGAAAATTCTAGAAACTGTGTCAAAAGCTTTTGGATATCAATTTTGAGCAAAAGAATTTTTCGTTACTAGGCAATTAAAACCTCTTAATAATTCTACCGCAAGGATAATATTATCAGTAGAAATCCTCTTTTTAATGAACACATATTGACTTATGGATAGTAAAAGGTATAATATCCTTCATTATGATAGCTAAAATCTTAGTTATAGTTTTGTAAAAAATATTACATAAATAAATAGGTCTATAGTTAGTAATTTGTGAAGCATTAGCACGCCTAGCAATACGAGTAATAACCGTGGCTTTAGCAGCCCTCGATAAATATCCTGTTTTAAAGAAATGTAAACTTTGCAAAAACTAGGATCAACAACATCCCTGGCTTTCTTAAAGAATTCAAAAGTAAAATCATTTGTACCCGGAGTAGAATCAAAAGGCCTAACAAAAACCACTTTTTTAAAATTTCCTCAATAGTAATGAGAGCCACCAAAGAAGCCAAAATAACATCAGGAATTTTCTTTCCAACCGGAATAGAAAAAGAAGAAGAGAAAAATGGCTTAGGAGCATTAAAAAATTTCTTAAAATGATTAATAAAGGCCATAGAAATCCCTTAAGAATTTGAAATAACACCATTAGGAAAAAAAATGACATTGATTTTATTCTTATTTTCCCTATGCCAAATTTTAGAGTAAAGAAAACCCAAATCATCTTCTCTATTAGAAAGCCATTTCGCTTTAACTCTTTGAACAATTCAAGAAAACCATAAAGATATATTGAAATTAAGCAATCCATTAACATTCTTTAAAGCCATATTAAGACCATGATCTAACAGATTGGATTGAATATTCTATAAAAGCTTTGTCTGCTTCTTTTGAAGAAAATCAATGTTCATAGAAACAACCTTAGCAGAGTCCAAATTCTAATTTTTAATCAGACTTTTAAGAGAACACAATTTATCATAAAGATCATTAATCAAATTACCAATACGAACTTTCGCAAAAGAATTTATAAGAAGATCCCAAAATTCTCACCTTTTACATGAAAAATTCTTAAACATAAATCTCTTATTATAAGAATCCATACTTTTATTGCACAAAATAAAAGGAGAATGACCAGTGCACATCAAATTATTTACATGATAAAAAGAATATGATAACAAATTCAACCAATGGCAGTTAACCAAAACCCGATCTAATTTAATATGAATAGGCAAGTCCACTTATTGATTAAACCAAGTAAAAAAAAAAAGCCCAACCGAAGAGAGATTATGAAGACTAGCATTAAAGATAAAGTTATTGAAATCCCACAACTTAGCATTAGGGATAAAATTTCCTCCAGATTTCTCATTAGCAAATTAACAACAGTTAAAAACCCCTAAAATAATCCACAGGGATGAAATATTCTTTGTTAAATTAAGAAAATATTGTAAAAGAGAAATCCTATCAATTGTGTAGTTAGCCACATAAATCATAGTAATAATAAAAGAATAAGAAGCATTTAAATCAATCGAGCCATGAATAAATTTACTATATGTAATAATGCATTTAAAAGAAATTCGAGAGGCAATCCATTTCAACCAAATTCTATACGGAAGAGTAGGAAAAATTATGACAACTACCTTCTTGAAGATAAATCCTATGTTTAGCATCAAACCAAGGATCATTAACTTTATACAATTTAATCTTAGCTTCACGAATACAAAAAAGCTCAACACCAAAATTGTTAACAATTTTTTTGCAATCAAGAACTCTATCTAAATGATGAAAACCTCTAACATTCCCAGAAACAATATTAGGCATTAACATTAATATTTATAAGAAGAATTTGCTTCCTTTTTGGCATTTTTTCAATGAGTAGGCTTCTCGGAAGCTAAAGAAACCATATGAAGAGGTTGCCCTTTAGTAATATCCTTCAATGATTTAACATCATTCTTTTGGATACTTACAAAAGAGTCACCAAGATTATCAGCCTCTGATTCCATTAAATGTTCCTCTATCCCTTGTAAAACCTAAAACTTATTTACCATATTAGCATCCTTAGAAAAAACACCATTAATAGGAATATCCAAAATCGAAGTAGACTTATCTAGTAAATCAGCATAAGGAACTTCAAAAGGAGAATTTTGATTCGACAAAGCTTCTTTCAAGCTAGAAGAGTTAGCATTTTCAAAGCCATAAGATTTAGCATTTAAATTACCCAAATTAATATTATCAGGAATATAAATAGAATCTTTGTTGCTAATATTCTCAGAAGGAAAAATCACTTGTCGAGGATCTATTACATCTTTAGAATTCAGAAAATGCAAATTATAATCTGATTGAAGAACCGAACTAGAATGGACTTGTAAATTGGAAATATTTGAATAAAGATGATGGGATTTAGCTTTAGGAGGATAAGAAGATTTTGAAGTGCGAGAAGACACCTTCCAAAATTTCCTAGTCCTAGCCCTACTTCGCCCTCTATTAGTTTCAAGCATAACCTTCTCTTTATCTTTTTGATCCAGAGGTTTAGAAGGACCAAGAGAGATGGGATAAATCAGAGAACAACAACCCAAACATGGAGAGGGTTTCTAATCATAAACAATTTTTAAAGGAAAAACATTACCCGCCAGAAAAACTTTAACTTCCTCAGGAAGAAGAGAGTCTTTATTGATAAGAATTCAAACCCTAACAAAAGTAAGCCTAACTTGATCTACGGTAAAGGCATCCACAGATAAAGGAATCTCAATTAAACTTGCAATTCTTGAAATGCCTTTTGGAGTCCAACAAACAAATGATAAATCAAGAATTTTAATCCATAAAGGAATAGAATCAAACTCCTCTCGTTTAGGTCTGAATGAGGGCGACCATATTTGAATACTAAATGGTTAAAAAAAAAAGAATCAAGGTCCAACATACCATGTTTGTAGAGAGAGAAATCAACGGTATTTTGAATTTTTGTTTTCCCGCAAATTGCGTTCTCCTCTGATGGCGGCGGATGGACGGCGTTCGCCAATCGCCGACGTCGGCGACAGTCAAATGAATGGATCTTCTGCAGTCAGGATACTTCCACGTATCAACCAAATGATTCTCCTCCAACTTTTGGAGATGCAAACAGACTGTTTGATTTGGATTAAAAACCAAGGTTTAAATCTGCTAAACCTTTGGTAATCAGAAAAGGTGCTCACCATTCTCCCAAGAAATAATTGGAGTATTTAGGGAAGGGAAAGAAGGTGATGTTTGATGATTCGGGAACTAGATCCAAGGAATCTGGTAATTCTGAAGAAGGTTACTCATGTAAAGATGATATGGCGGTCTCTGTTAAAGGCACTTCTGATCTGGCGAAGATTCCCCCTTCGGAATCTGTCAAAGTATTATCTTCAAGTTATGGTTTGGAAGGTGAAGGAGTTAAAGAACAAGGTAATGAAATGTCTGGTGTGGCACAAAAGAAGGAAGACATGGAGAAAGTTAGAGAACGCGAATCAGCCATTCTGGGAAATTGTGTTAATCTGGATGATCTAAACTCTTCTTTCCCTCAAAATCATGTAATGGGAAATGCTTGAAATTCAAAGTCTAAAGCTAAAATTATTGACTTTGATTATAGAGAAGGATTTTCTGAAAATGGTACAGTAAAGCTTCATCAACCGAGTGAAAAGGAGAACTCGGACAGATTAATGAAATCCCTGGTAGTCAAGGTGTTTGGTGAAAATACTCCTTATCATGTCATAGGTGCGGAGCTAAGAAGACAGTGGAATCTATATGGGAGATTTCACATGACTCTACTTGGTGGAGGTTGGGTTCTTTGTGCCTTTGAAGATCAAGATGCTATGGAATCAGTTATAAAAAGTGGCCCCTGGTTTGTAAATGGATGTATCGTTGGTCTGGAGAAATGGACTCCTGATTTCGATCCATCTTCAATAAAAGGATTGACAGCATCGGTATGGATTATGCTACCTAATCTACCTCTTCAAAGCTGGGACAAGATCAATGTATGCAGAATAGCTTCGAAAGTAGGCATTCCTTATATGATTGACGAGAACATGTTTCAGTGGGGGAGACGTGAGTATGCCAGGGTGTGTGTTAAACTAAAACTGGATGCCAAAGTTCCATTAGGTGTATGGGTGGAAGGCTCTTTGGGGAAGTTTTATCAGAAAATTTCCTATGAAAAAATGCATAGCATTTGTTACAAATACGGGAGGATAGGCCACCTGGAGAAATTCTGCAAGGAGAATAATTTTCAGCAAGCTGTTAATTGTAGCAGACCGTTGGCAGTTCAAGAGGTAGTGGGAACAATAAAAGATAAAAACAAAGAGCTTATTTATGTGGTGATTGAAGGCAATAAGAACAAGGAGGAAAAGTATGGTCCATGGATTCATGTGGACTATGGAAGGAAGAAAGGAAGACCAATCAAATTTCAAAACAAATGGGTTCGGCAGCCTAACTCTGAGGAAAGTTCAAAAAAAATGCGAGGTTCTAATCCATCAACTGTTAAAAACAATGAGTGCAGCAAGAAGGATAATTCCATCATGTTGGAGAAGCCTATAGAAGATTCAAATTTGAAAGAATTTAATGAATTTAACACAGAAATAAGTGGATCTAAAACAGGGAAATGCTTTGCAAAGCCAATCAATTCGATGTTTTAAGTAGCCTAAGAGAAGAAGGAGAAATAGAGGTAAATGATACAGAAGTCTCTGCCTTGGGTAACTTGCCGGTGAATTCTACTTCAGAAGGAGTAAAGGAAAAAGATGTGGAGGTTAATCATTTAGAGGGCCAATTCAGTCTTGAAGAAGAAGGTTCTAACAAAGTTAGAAGAAAAGGGGCCAAATAATTAAAAGGTTTGGGTCCCATAAAACTTAATCCAAGGAATATGAAGATGGAAGGTGATGGCAAAACTAAGGTTGGGGACCTCTTCCACTTGAATCTTTAATGTCCTCAATAGGATTCTGGAATTGTAGAGGAGCTAGAAATTCTAAAGCTTCTCTATATGCGAGGGAGTTCATTAGGAAAAATGGCTTGTTTTTCCTAGGCTTGGTGGAGATAAAAATTTCTGATGTGGACAAGAAGCTTGTTAGTTCTTTGGTGAGTGAATGATGGGAGTACTGTCATGTTCCATCTGAAGGCCTCTCTGGAGGTATCTTGGTTATTTGGAGGCAAGATTTGGCCAATTTCAGCAAGGTTGGTGTTGACCTCAATTTTGCACGGATGTGGGCATGGTGGCTTGAGTTGACCAAGTCAACCTTTGACTTGGTCAACCCAACCTTAATGGGTCAAAATTGACCCATTAGGCCCTTTTAGAGCCCAAATCGAATCCAACCTCTTTCATGGCTCAATCCTTGCACTCCCTTTGCCTATTTGACTGATTTGACCAAGTCCAACGTTGACTTGGTCAAACCAAGCCACTAATAGGTCATAATAACCTATTAAAGCCCATTAAGAGGCATTTAAGCCCTATTTATTGCTCTAGATCAATTCCCTTCGTTTTGAAATTAAAACCACGGCTCTCATGAGTTAATTTCCCTCCTAATTTCATTTTGATTCGATCCTAGCCGTTGGTATTAGGTCTAGGAGCCTTAAATAGCAAAAATCAAGTCCAATTAGGGATCTTTTTGTGATTGCTCTTGCGGCAGACCTCCTTAGGCCTTGAGGTTTTATGTGAGAGCTCCCACATCTTCCCTCGACCTTCCCCCATCGAATCCCGACGGTCAAAGCTCGCCGGCGGCGAGATTCCGGCGATCCATAGGCTTGAACGTTCGAAGCTTCGATCCAGCCGATCCGTAGCTCGTTTGATCGAGGATTCAAGAAGGAAAACTTACAAGGACAGTCTACAAGCTCAACCGTGTCAAAGATTTGAAGATCCAACGGTAAAAAATCCTAAAATCTCTTAGGATAGTCCAAAACACTTAGATTAAAATAGCTTTCCTGAAAGCCGTTTATAATCCAAAATAACGGTCCCCCAAGATTTATGTTCATACCTAGGACTCATGTTTAATATTTCGTGAAATTTGGTTGAGAATCGAGGGAGAACGAGGCATTTTTGTGTTTAGGGTTTTGGTCCGGTTCCACCTACAGGCTTAGCGAATTTGGGCCGTTAGATCTGAGATCGACGGATCTGATCCCGTCGTGTGCCCCTTCGGTCCAACCCGCGGTGCCCCCTGTCCGTTGGATTGAGCTGTCCGGCTCAATCTTCGCCGTCCATCCGAGATGACGGAGGATCAGACGGACCTCACACGCCGCCTACGTAGCTAAGTGAGGTCCTGACCGTGGCAATCATTGCCACGGTCATTATGCAATGATTGTCGGCGGTGATTGCGTCGCCAGGCAATCATTGTCCCGGAACCGCGGATCGAATGGGAGGGCGCCAAGTGTCGCGCCGGAGTTTTTTATTTTTGGAATTTCTTTTTATTTTAAATCCTTTTTAAGCTATTTTCACTCAATAAATCCTAATAAATTCGTTTTTGATCCGATTTTGACGCACAATACCTCGTTGGATTCGTATCATCGTCCTATAAATGATAAAAAAATGTTTTTATAAAAATGACCAGTAAATTTTAAAATATTTTAAAAAATAGTAAAACACCTATTTTTTAATATTATTTAAGTTATTATTTTAATATAATTATTGTTATAATAGTATATAATTATAATTATTTGCCATAATAATTATTTTAAACTATTAGTTTACTATTCATTCTTTTATTATTATTATTATTATTATTATTATATTTATTTAAATTTAAAAATCTATTTTTATAAGTAAATGTTATTGTAATTATCCTTAACTTCTTAAATTATTTAAAATATTATTAATATTTAGTATTTTTTTATTACTTTATTTTAAATTATTATTATAAGTCAGAAACTTGCTTAGTTTTTCTTTTAAAATTAATATCTTTTAAGAATTATTTAATTGTAAATATCATTATTTTAAAACTATTTAAATACCCTTTATAGATTCAAACTTCCAAAATTGATGACTTTCCCGTTTCAAATCGGATTTTTGCGTACAGCACCTTGATTTGAACGTATTTGAATTCTGCACATTCTGGAACCAGTTTTGCTCAAAAATGTTTGATCTGTCTGCAAATATTGTTTTAAAACAGCCAATAGCACTATTTTAAAATTATTTAATTACTATCTTTAAACTTTGAAATTACGTAACTTTCTCGTTTTAAATCGGATTTTTATTCACAGCACCTTGTTTTGAGTGTATTTGGAATTCTGTACAATTTGAAATCACATTTGGGTGAAAATTCTATTTAGATTTTCTGATATTTCCAAAACGGTAAAGTGACACTATTTTAAAATACTCTTTTATAGTATTTAAACTTCGGAAATTCATAACTCTGTCGTTTTAAATCGGATTTTGGCGCGCCATACCTCGTTCTCTTTGGAAAAGTGTGAATTTTATTTTAAAATTATTCCCAGGGGTTGAAGTTTGCTGTTCTGGCAGATTTATGCTTTACTTAGGTATTTTGAGTATTTTATGTATTATTTAATTAATAATTATTATAATTATTTTAAAATTAAAAAATTATTTTTAAGGTATTTTGAGTGACCAGTGGTTCTCCCCTACATTTATGTAGTTATCAATTGAGCTATTTTTAATCATATTATTTTTCCAAAAAAAAAAACTTATATATGTGTATTTAGGTATTTTTTATTACTTTAAAATTACCTAACTTATTAAATTCCTAATTCCGGGAGACCCGCTACTTCATGAAATTTTAGACATGGGTTCTAGATATGAAGAGCTATCATGAGGGAGTGGGTTAGTGAATGGTTGAGTCCCAATCATTCACTAATCCTTTCTTTAGGTGTCTTTCCTTTTTTTTATTTTTCGTAGAATGCATGTGTAGGTCGCACCACGAGCACTTAGCTTAGGCTCTCCTAGATCTAAGAACATGGTGTGTTTATTTCATTATTGTACTCCCATACATTTATTACCTTGAGGGTTAGCTAAAACTTCGATTCAAACCAACATAACGTAGTGACATCTTAAAGACAAAAATTAAAGACCTGTCTAGCGAACTTAGAAGTTTTCTAGTAGCTAGGATAGATCCCGGATTGACATAAAAACTTCAACACTTAAACTTAGTGACAAACTTAGTGACATCATAAACCTATCAGAATTTTCTAAGAATTTTTAGGAGTCTTTAGACCCCTTAGTTAACTAACCCTAATTAACTGATTAAATAAAGCCCTGAGACCTTCTGAAAATTACAATAAATACATTTTAGGTCAGAAAATTACCCATGATACCTCAAACTGACTAGAATCTGATCCTTGGCCTTAAATAAATAGTGCTTCTTAGTTTGACTTTAGGTTGACCCCTAATTTAACCATAGGTGGAATTTACCTTTTTGCCCTTAATAATTCATTAAAAATTATTAAAAATTCCAAATTTTCTCCAAACACTTGGGATCACTTTCTTAGGTCATCCCTAACCTTTGGGAGTGATTCCAATCAGTTTGGAGCTGATTTGGAGCAAAACAAGAAAATCAGCCCTTTGTTAGGAAATTTAGAAAATTCCTTTAATTACCCGATCTTTAGAAATCCATAACTAATTATAGAAAATTCTAAATTAGGCAAACTCACTTGCATTAGACTCAAATTAGGATCTAGTATTTATTAAAAATCTTAAGTTTCTAGAATATGGCCTAGATTAGAAAGTCAACTTTTTGGTCAACCGTAGTTCATTTAGGGCCCAAAACTTAGGAAATTCATAACTCTGCCTAGAAAACTCCGATTTCAGCCTACTACCTGTCTAATTACTCGTATTAAGGTCTAGTATTTTCCTAAGGTGATAGCAGACCCATACTTAGCCTTTTTCTCATAGTGACTTTTTGGACCCTTAGTCTAGTTCCTAGGAGGATCCGGGACTTTCCAAAAATTGTCTAATATCACTTAAACTTTAAATATCAGTATCCTAAGCTATTAAAATTGATCAACAAACTAAAATAATTAAAATGGACCCTAATCCACTAATATTTGAATTTTAAATAAAATATCCTTTTCAGACCCCCAACAAACCTGAATTCTAGATAACTTTAACTAACTACCCTGCTTAGAACCTATCCAAACCACACCAGCCTTACACACACATAGAATTATTTGCTAGGGCACCACTTCTAGATCTAGGTTAGGCCGCTGGATTTTACTTTTCTGCTGTGTGCCGGAGCTTTTCGTGGATTTCATTGCATGCTGTTTGAAAAATGATTTGTGTGTTTGCTTACTTTTTCTGCACTCTAGATGTTAGCGTTAGACTTACCCATAGGTTAGGAGCGCTATATATATACTGTTCTTCCGTGCAGGTGGCCATGCTCATGCTGATAAAAGGGGGGAGCAATGTCATGATTTCTAATAATTTGTTTTATGCAGGTGCTTGCTCAGTTCCCCCTAAATAAAATAACGGCTAAATTAATTATAACTGCACAGGTGGAGCGCTTAGCCCTCAAAATTAAGAGCATGTCTTGGCACAGGATCAATAGTGTTAACACTTTCATTTTTATATAAACTGCTTGGGATGATTATTAGGATAACCTTGCATGTAATTTAGAATTTACAGCTTTTCAATAAATATAAATTTGTATGTAATAATTATTAAGAGTTGTGAAAATAACTTTTGAGTTGGTATATTCTTATCCAGCTTGAATTCTAAAAGAAAAAGGCATCCCTAAGGGGAGAGTCTTCTTCCATTTGGAAGATCGAGCTGGATGGCTTTAGATATCCAAAGAGAAAAGGAAATACCCCCACACTGGGGGAATTGTCTCTTCGTTTGGATATTCAAGCCACGGCGAATCCAAAGAGTCCAAGGAGGAGAG
This sequence comes from Dendrobium huoshanense, assembly GCA_016618105.1. Lineage (NCBI taxonomy): Eukaryota > Viridiplantae > Streptophyta > Magnoliopsida > Asparagales > Orchidaceae > Dendrobium > Dendrobium huoshanense. Next base: position 28,350,840 of record CM028347.1, read on the forward strand.
ATCCAAGAAGTCAAGGGAGAAGATATCCAAGAGACCAAAGATTTGAAGACCTAATATCCCACTCAAAGTTGTTGGCGTCTGTCATAGGCTTAGAAATCCAGGTTGTTGGCAGTGGTGCCCGGCAACTTTACTTTCTGTATATCTGGGGTGTAATAAGGGCAATTTGCCTATGGCCATTTAGTTGATTATTTTTGGATTTATAATGATGTGTTTACCTGATTGCGCAGTAGAAATTGCCTGTTTTTCTTAGGTTTCTTATCTTGCATGCCGATTTTGTTTTCGCCTGGATTCTGTTAGGCTCTTTAAGGACTGCAAAAAAAATCTTTTCTACTCATAACCAAAATTTAATATTTAAGTTTTAAATAACATAGAAAGCTAACAAACCTAGGGAATTGCCGGAATCGTCCGGAGTCGCATGTATATTACTACATCTTCTCTCTCCTTCTAATAAGACATCTCCCTGCCTGCGGGTAGAGTCCGGATAATCTGGCCTATGAGGATGAAGTGTCGGACCTAGGGAGACTCAGTCTTTGTGAAGTTCTGTTTTGCTCCAGGATCGTTCAGGCCGATCTGGGATCGTCATGGGACGATCTGGTGAAATTTGTTCCAGATTCTGTTCTGAAGCTCCAGGAGAAATTTCCTGTAGGGATCGGCCAGGCCGATAGGGTCATCGTCCCAGGCCGATCAGTTCACGGCACAAGTCAGAGAATAGGGGATTTTTTCGTCCAAGGAAATTAATTATCGTCCTGAGAAATTATCCGAGGACGATGTGAAAATGGTCTGATCATCCAGGACGATAGAGGCATCGTCCCAGGACGATCAGTGGATGGCAAAAGTCAGAGAGCAGAGGTTTTGATCGCTTATAAATAGTTATTATCGTCCTGAGAAATCGGCCAGGACGATGTGATATTGGTCTGATCGTCCAGGACGATCGAGACGATCGGCCGGGCCGATCTGAGTATTACTTAAGGGAAATCAGTCCTTTTGAAGAGAGAGAAAATTTTTATAAAAATATCCGATTTCTGATCCGAGAAAAAGAGAAAAAAGAAGAAAAAGGAAAAGTTGATTTCGGGAAGCCGCGGATCCGTTTTCGATCGACGAGACTGTTGAGGATTTTGCTGTACGCAAGGTAAGGCACAATCCGACTTTCTCAATTTTCAGAACCGTCACTATTGGTGGTATTTTCTGTCCGGATTTTGTTTTTGTTAACGAATTTCATCCGTATTCCGACTGGTTTAGTTTTTACCGTGTAATATTCTGTATATTGTTGCTGTACCGGGTGTGCATATTTTGAGTATATTTTGGAGATTTTTGTCCGGACTATTTTGATTTGGCGGAGTTTTATTTCACTTGTATTTTTCTGTGTGAATATTAAATGATGTGGCAATAGAATAAATATTCTGAAATATTGTTATCTACATTCTGTACGAATTTGGTGTTTTGTGATTTTCAGGAAAAAATTGTGTAAATTTCATACGATATCGTTATGCTGCCAGATTTTTGGGTAATTTCTGATTTGTCCGGAAATTCTTCTGATTTGATATGCTATCTGTATATGAGATATAAAGGGAGTTATAAGGGGCCTGGATCCTATGAGATTCAGTTAGTGTCTGAGAAATCTGAAATGAGCTCAATATGAAATCTGATATCTGTTATGTTCCGGATCCGAGGAAATATGTTTAGGTGCTATAAGCACTATATATGTATTCTGGTGCTATATGCACATCTGTTCTGGTACCGTGAGCACAAAGTGAGGCATAAGGGGCCTGGATCCTATGAGATTCAGTCAGTGTCAGGGAATTTAGCTATTAATTATATATCTGATATCTGTTTGTTCTGATCTATTCCGTTCTGATTTGTTTCTGATTTGATATATGTCTGTTCAGTTCCGATCTAATTGTGATATGTTTTGTTATGAACTGTCCGATTCTGATTTCTGTACAAATATTCTGATATCTGTTCAATTCTGTTCTGATTTCTGATTGGATTTGGATCTGATGTGTTTGGTTTTGGATTCTAAAAGTTTGGATTGGAGTTTTGTCGCTTTGTTGAGCTGTTGAGCTCACCCTTGCTTTCTGGTGATTTTCAGGTTCTGGGAAAGGGAAGGAGGTCTTGGACTAGAGTTCAGAGTCTGATCTGTAGGTATTTGTTTGTCCTTTTGCTTTTTGTACAGACGTGGCTCTTCTGCACTGTTTCTTTCTGTCTGAGCCATAGTCTGTAGTTGTAGATGATTATTTTGAGGAAAAGAAAAGAAAAAGATAAATCCTTTGTTCCGCTGCATTTGATGTTTTTAGTAGCTCTGTGTTTGTCTGTTTTGTTTAAAATGTTTGGAAGAATCAGTTCTGAAGTAAATTCCAAAGCCAAATCCTGATTAGATTTTTATGTCGCGGCCCGGTGCGAACGGGATTCGTCTCGGGTCGGGTCGGGTCGTGACAACTTGAGTGGTATCAGAGCAATGGTTTTGGAATTTGGATTGTGTACGACGAAGCTATAGGAAGTGATCGGTAGTGAGTCTGTCTGGGGTAGTTTTGGTTTGTTTGGCTTTTTATTGTGTTATTTTTGTGATAGTTTTCCGGATTTTCTGGATTTTTCTGTATGGATCAACCAGACCCAGACATGACAGACGGGCAGAGTTCTAGTCAGGCAGCACCAGTGGGGAGTACAGCCCCAGTGGTCGGTGCTGACACGCTTTCACAGTTTGCTACACTTGTTGCTCAGATGATGAGCGAGACTCAGAGCAGAGCTTCTACCGTCCGATCTGATGATCTTGACAGACATTTGCAGTTATTTCTGAGGTTGAAACCTCCGAGGTTTGAGGGCACTGTTGAGCCCAGAGCTGCTGAGGAGTGGCTGAGGAGGTTGGAGAAGACCTTTGATGGGATGCAGTGTCCTGCGGATAGGAAGGTTCCGTTAGCAGTATTTCTGCTGGATGGAGAGGCTGAGCACTGGTGGGTTGGCCAGCAGGAGGCCAAGTTCTAGGACAGACTGAACTCTTTGATCACTTGGGAAGAGTTCACTGAGATGTTTTGGGATTGGTTCGTTCCCACTTCTGCACGACAGCAGATGTAGGAGACTTTTCTGAGACTTATTCAGGGGAGCAAGACGGTGATGCATTACGAGGTTGAGTTTACTGCATTAGTCAGGTACGCTTCGCAGCTGGTTAGCACTTCTGCTGAAAGGTGCTATAGATTTTTAAGGGGATTACGAGATACCTTGAGGCAGCCCCTGATACCGTTTCGGATCACTGACTTCTCTGAGCTTGTGGAGCAAGCTCGACTGATAGAAATCGACCTGATGGCTACTCAGCAGCGGTGGACTGTGAGTAGGAAGAGATTTGGAGGTGAGGCTTCTAGCAGTGGTTCCTCTGGGAAGAGGATATTTGTTTCTGGCTCAGGATCTGGAGATTCCAGGAGGAGCGGAGGGTCATCTGGTACTGCTACCAGTACGACGAGTTCTGGATCAGTCAGTATGGCACCTGTGTGCTAGAACTATGGACGACGACACTTTGGCCAGTGCTACAGGATGGCTGGTATGTGCTTCCGATGTGGTAAGCCAGGACATCGGATTGCAGAGTGTCCACAGATGGGATTTGATCAGCATTCTGAGTTCCGATCTGAAGGCTTTGTCAGACCTACCAGTTCAGCAGTAGGGAGACCGAGGACTGTTCCTCCACGCCCTGAGAGATTTGCTGGCAGAGGTGGTGGATCTAGTTCTGCACCACGGAGACCACCTACTGGTCAGAGGGAGCCCAGTAGTTCTGTTGCTTCATCTCCTGTCCCAGTTCAGCCCCGAGTCTACAGCTTGAGTCAGCAGGAGGCTCGAGATGCTCCCGATGTTGTGACAAGTACAGTTTATATTTCTGATCAGCCCTATCGTGTTTTGTTTGACTCTGGAGCTAGTCATTCTTTTCTGTCCGAGCGATGTTTTAAGACTTTACATTGGGATTCGATGGTTTTACCAGTTTCACTTTCTGTGATTTTACCGGCTGGAAGTCTTTTAATTGCTCGGAAGTTTTGTTTGTGTGAGATTGACATTGCTGGCAAGAAGTGGAAATCGAGTCTGATTCTGTTGCCGATTTCATCGTATGATGTGATTCTGGGCATGGATTGGCTGAGTCAGTATGAGGCTCAGATTGATTGTCTGGAGAAGCAAGTGAGTTTGCTTATGGCTGGAGAGCGATGTGTATTTCAGGGCTTATGAGGTATTCTCTCCAGTCTGATTTCTGTATTGGAGGTAAGCAGGATGTGGAAGAAGGGATGTCCGGTATTTTTGACTTCGGTGCGGGATCTGAACCTAGAGGTTGGTTCTGTTTCTGAGATCCCAGTGGTACGGGAGTTTGCTGATGTTTTTCTTGAGGAGTTGGTTGGTTTACCTCCGGATAGAGACGTGGAGTTCTCTATTGATATTTTTCCGGGTACCGCTCCGATATCAAAAGCTCCGTACAGGATGGCACCGAAAGAACTTTCTGAGTTGAAAGTTCAGCTTCAGGATTTGGTTGACAGAGGCTTTGTCCGTCCTAGTGTTTCTCCCTAGGGAGCACCTGTTCTGTTTGTGAAGAAGAAGGACGGTACACTCCGTATGTGTATTGATTATAGAGACTTGAACAAGGTCACGATCAAGAACAAGTATCCTTTGCCTCGGATTGACGATTTGTTTGATCAGCTTTCCGGATCTTCGGTATTTTCGAAGATTGATTTGAGATCCGGATATTATCAGGTAAAGGTGAAGGAAGCTGATGTGGTGAAGACAACTTTCAGTACTCGGTACGGGCACTATGAGTTCTTGGTTATGCCTTTTGGGGTAACCAACGCGCCCGCTATTTTCATGGATCTGATGAACCGAGTATTTAGGGAGTATTTGGATCAGTTCGTGATCGTCTTCATTGATGATATTCTGGTATATTCGGCATCTGAGGATGATCATGCCAGACATTTGAGTATTGTGTTGGAGACTTTGAGGAGGCATCAGCTGTATGCCAAGTTCTCCAAGTGTGAATTCTGATTGAAGAGCATTTCATTTCTGGGGCATGTGAATAGCGGAGAAGGCATTTCTGTAGATCCCCAGAAGATTCAGGCAGTTGCTGATTGGCCAAGGCCGATTACGGTATTTGAGGTACGTAGTTTCTTGGGCATGGCCGGATATTATAGGAAATTTGTGAAAGGATTTTCACAGATTTCGACGCCTCTGACGAGACTGACGCAGAAGTCAGTACCTTTTGTTTGGACACCGGAGTGTGAAGCTGGTTTTCAGAGATTGAAGGATTGTCTAACTTCAGCTCCAATGTTAGCACTTCCGTCAGGTACGAAAGGATTTCAAGTGTTCAGTGATGCTTCACTGAAAGGACTGGGATGTGTCCTGATGCAGCATGGTCAGGTAATTGCTTATGCATCTAGACAGTTGAAATCACATGAGAAGAATTACCCGACACATGATTTGGAGTTAGCTGCAGTGGTATTTGCTTTGAAGATTTGGCGTCATTATCTGTATGGCGTCAGATGTGAGATCTTTACTGATCATAAGAGCCTGAAGTACATTTTTACTCAGAAAGATCTGAATCTGAGACAGAGAAGGTGGCTCGAATTGATCAATGACTATGATTTGACTATTCAGTACCAGTCTGGGAAGGCGAATGTGGTAGCGGACGCTCTGAGTAGGAAGTCTTCTGGATTATCAGGTATTCAGCTTACTTTTGATGATTTCCTGATTCGTGATATGGAGCGATTGCAGTTGGAGGTGATTTCCTCCAGTGGTTTGGATTTGGCTCAGATAAGCATTCAGTCTTCTTTGGAGACAATGATTCAAGAAGCCCAGAAGTTAGATTCGGACTATTCGAAGTTGGTTGATCAGATTGGATTTGGTAAGAGACTGGAACTTCGAATTTCTGATTCTGATGCTATTTTCTGCAAGAACAAGTTGTGGGTACCTGTGTCTGGAGATTTGAGGCAGGAGATTCTGTATGAATCTCATCATTCAGGCAACACTGTACATCAGGTGGTAATAAGATGTATGCTGACATGAAACTTTTGTTCTGGTGGCCTAGAATGAAAAAGGACGTAGTTGAGTTTGTGTCAAGATGCGAGGCCTGTCAGTTGGTGAAGGCAGAGCATCAGCGACCAGGTGGACTGTTGCAGTCGTTGCCTATCCCTGAGTGGAAATGGGAGGAGGTGACGATGGACTTTGCAATGGGTTTTCCTCGATCTAGGCAAGGACACGACGCTATTTGGGTGGTTGTAGATCGATTGACGAAGTCCGCCCATTTTCTTCCGATCAGATAGACGGATTCAGTTGATCGCTTGGCACAGGTTTATGTGAAGGAGATAATCAGATTGCACGGTGTGCCTCGCGTGATCGTATCTGATCGAGATGGACGCTTTACTTCCAGACTTTGGAAAGGCATTCAGCAAGGCTTGGGTACGAAACTGCATTTCAGTACAGCTTTTCATCCTCAGACCGACGGACAGTCTGAGAGGACTATTCAGGTACTGGAAGATCTGTTGAGGCTTTGTGTTTTGGACTTTGGCGGAAGCTGTGAAGATCATATCCCTTTGGTTGAGTTTGCTTATAACAACAATTTCCAGTTCAGTATCGGTAAGACACCGTACGAGGCTCTGTGTGGCAGGAAGTGCCGTACTCCTTTGACTCTGACGGAGGTCGGAGATAGACAGGCTTTGGGGGCCACTTTTGCTGAGGAAACTGCTCAGAAGATCAGTTTGATTAAAGAAAGGTTGAAAGCGGCTCAGGACCGTCAGCAGAAGTATTACAATCAGAAGCACAGGGTTGTAGAGTTTCAGGTTGGTGACTTTGTGTATGTCAAAGTCAGCCCGATGAAGGGTGTGAGCAGATTTGGCCAGGTGAGCAAGCTTAGTCCGAGGTATGTTGGACCTTTTGAAATCCTGGAAAGGATTGGAAAATCTGCTTACAGACTGTTACTTTCTGATTCTATGCCTGACGTGCATAACGTGTTTCACGTATCCACTTTGAGGAAGTGGGTATCTGACTCTGACAAGAGGTTGTCTGCTGATGAGGTTGAGATTCAAGAGAATATGGCGTACAAGGAAGAGCCAGAGTTGATTTTGGCGTACGACGTCCGAAAGTAAAGAAGTAAACAGATTCCGATGGTTAAAGTCCAGTGGAAGCGCCGTACTGCACAGGAAGCTACGTGGGAGAAGGAGTCTGACATGAGACGGTCGTACCCATACTTGTTTTGACTGAGTTTAGATTGGACAATGTCGAGGACGACATTTTTTTCGAAGTTGGGGAGATTGTGAAGTTCTGTTTTGCTCCAGGATCGTCCAGGCCGATCTGGGATCGTCCTGGGACGATCTGGTGAAATTTGTTCCAGATTCTATTCTGAAGCTCCAGGAAAAATTTCCTGTAGGGATTGGCCAGGCCGATAGGGTCATCGTCCCAGGCCGATCAGTTCACGGCACAAGTCAGAGAATAGGGGATTTTTTCGTCCAAGGAAATTAATTATCGTCCTGAGAAATCGTCCCAGGACGATATGAAAATGGTCTGATCATCCAGGATGATCGAGGCATCGTCCCAGGACGATCAGTGGATGGAAAAAGTCAGAGAGCAGAGGTTTTGATCGCTTATGAACAGTTATTATCGTCCTGAGAAATCGGCCAGGATGATGTGATATTGGTCTGATCGTCTAGGACGATCAAGACGATCGGCCGGGCCGATCTGAGTATTACTTAAGGGAAACCAGTCCTTTTGAAGAGAGAGAAAATTTTTATAAAATATCCGATTTTTGATCCGAGAAAAAGAGAAAAAAGAAGAAAAAGGAAAAGTTGATTTCGGAAAGCCGCGGATCCGTTTTCGATCGACGAGACTGTTGAGGATTTTGCTGTACGCAAGGTAAGGTACAATCCGACTTTCTCAATTTTCAGAACCGTCGCTGTTGGCGGTATTTCTGTCCGGATTTTATTTTTGTTAACGAATTTCGTCCGTATTTTCCGACTGGTTTAGTTTTTACCGTGTAACTTTCTGTATATTGTTGTTGTGCACCCGTGCACATTTTGAGTATGTTTTGGAGATTTTTGTCCGGACTGTTTTGATTTGGCGGAGTTTTATTTCACCTGTATTTTTCTGTGTGAATATTAAATGCTGTGGCAATAGAATAAATGTTCTGAAATATTGTTATCTACATTATGTACGAATTTGGTGTTTTGTGATTTTCAGGAAAAAATTGTGTAAATTTCATACGCTGCCGTTATGCTGCCCGATTTTTGGGTAATTTCTGATTTGTCCGGAAATTCTTCTGATTTGATATGCTATCTGTATATGAGATATAAAGGGAGTTATAAGGGGCCTGGATCCTATGAGATTCAGTTAGTGTCTGGGAAATCTGAAATGAGCTCAACATGAAATCTGATATCTGTTCTGTTCCGGATCCGAGAAAATATGTTTAGATGCTATAAGCACTATATATGTATTCTGGTGCTATATGCACATCTGTTCTGGTGCCGTGAGCATAAAGGGAGGCATAAGGGGTCTGGATCCTATGAGATTCAGTCAGTGTCAGGGAATTTAGCTATTAATTATATATCTGATATCTGTTTGTTCTGATCTGTTCCGTTCTGATCTGTTTCTGATTTGATATATGTCTGTTCAGTTCTGATCTAATTATGATATGTTTTGTTATGAACTGTCCGATTCTGATTTCTGTACAAAGATTCCGATATCTGTTCGATTCTGTTCTGATTTCTGATTGGATTTGGGTCTGATGTGTTTGGTTTTGGATTCTGAAAGTTTAGATTGGAGTTTTGTCGCTTTGCTGAGCTGTTGAGCTCACCCTTGCTTTTTTTGGTGGTTTTCAGGTTCTGGGAAAGGGAAGGAAGTCTTGGACTAGAGTTCAGAGTCCAATCTGTAGGTATTGGTTTGTCCTTTTGCTTTTTGTACAGACGTGGCTCTTCTGCACTGTTTCTTTCTGTCTGAGACATAGTCTGTAGTTGTAGATGATTGTTTTGAGGAAAAGAAAAGAAAAAGATAAATCCTTTATTCCGTTGCATTTGATGTTTTTAGTAGCTCTGTGTTTGTCTGTTTTGTTTAAAATGTTTGGAAGAATCAGTTCTGAAGCAAATTCCAAAGCCAGATCCTGATTAGATTTTTATGTCGTGGCCCGGTGCGAATGGGATCCGTCTCGGGTCGGGTCGGGTCGTGATAGTCTTTTCTAAAAAAATATTTTATATTAAGCCTATTTTTAAAATCTAAAGCATTCATGAGCTGACATTTCAACTAGCATGCATTGCATTAGTAACCAACTAATTAAAATTTAATTGCATTATCTAGGGGCATTCACCCAACATAAGTCCAGGACCACTTAGAAAATTCTCTAGATGTCGGTCATATTTCTAATAAACTGTACCTCTCACCCATCTTTCATAATTGACTTGATAGCATGGCTTTGAAGCGATTAGGTAGTTAGATGGCTCCCCCAATCCAGGCTGGGATAAGTCCAAGTTTTGCATGACATTAGCTAGGACACGAGTCTTAATGTTTCGTAGAGCACTAAGCCCAACCTAGATTTAGGATTCGAGGCTACTACATTCGGTCTCGTAGTATGCCTTAAATAGTATGTAGGTCCCTTCCTTTCAGGGACCTTAAATCCTACTTATCTGCGTCACAGGATGACGTCACCTCCATCCTTCTCTCACGCATGTGATTGAGTGCTTGATTTTATTTTTCCAGTTTCTCTCTAGTGCCCTAGAGCCTCCGAATGCTAATATGAGCCACGCATGTTGACTCAACCCTTCGGATCTTTCTTCCTTTTGGATAGAACTTCCTAGTCTATACCCTCGTATAGATCCCAATTTAGGAGGGGATAATGTATAATCCTTAATCGAGAGTTTTCTCAGGCTCCGGCCTGGGATGTAATTAACCACGGGGGATTGCGCCCGTGGGAAACTCGGTCCCATATCTACTAAACCCCATTTGAACTCTTGCATCGGGTGGGGGAAACCCGTGACTAGGTTGTGTATATTGCTACCCATCGAGGTGTGTTGGTGAAAGCCTCTATCCCTAATGATTAGTCGTATGCACGATCCAATCTGTCCCTTCCAATTGACCCGTTCGCGCGGTGCTCTTTCGGAGGTCCACAGTTTGTAATTCTTCTCAATTCCTTGTTGGTGATCTCAATATCATTAATAAAGGAACTTGGAGAATTGCTACCATTTATGGTAGTAATGATGTCTATAGGAGAAGGAGTTTATGGGAGGGATTGGAAAAATATATGGCTGTAGATTTCCCTATGGTCCTAGGAGGTGACTTTAATTGCTTGCTTTCCAAGGATGAGAAGAAAGGAGGAAGAAACTTTGTTTTGAGCTTGGGTTCAAGGGAAATGAAATCGTTTATTACTTGTAATGACTTGCATGAAGTGGCTTGTGTAGGTCCAAAGTATACTTGGTGTAACAACAAGAGAGGAGCTGATAGAATTTTGGAGAAGTTGGATAGGTATTTGGTTAATGCTAATGCATTTAATTCTTCACACCGACTAGTGGTTAAGCATTTGACAAGGTTGGCATCTGACCATTGTCCTATTATGCTGAATTTGTTGAACTTCATTCCTCCGAATAAGAAGATCCTTAAGTTTGAAGAGTTTTGGACTTCTATTCCGGCTTCAAGGGCGGTTGTTGACAAATCCTGGAATAAAAATATCAAAGGAGATCCTTCTCAAATTCTTAATCTCAAGATTAATAGGTCTTTAAAAGACCTCTATTATTGGAGTAAAACTAAGTTCAAGTCTTGGAATATCCAAAAAGAATAACTTAAAACTGAAATTTTCAGGTTGCAAGAATTAGAAGCAAGCAATGGTTTTCTATCGGAGGAAGATCAGTGGTTCCTGAGAGTGAAAATGGAGGAGCTTAACATCATTATGGCCCGTTTAAACTCTTGGTGGAGACAAAGAGCCAAAGTAAAATGGATGGTTGATGGGGATTCCAATTCTAAAATTTTTCAAGCCTATGCAAGTGGTAGAAGAAATTCCAACTACATTCATAAAATAAAAAATGAGCAAGGTGAGATGATTGAAGATAAAAATGAAATAGAAGAGGTCATATTCTGGTACTTTTACAACAAATGGGAAGATAAATGCTGCAATATGGAAGGGTGGTCCGACTCTTTGTCATCTTTAAATGAAGAAGATAGAAGATTGTTGGATAGAGATTTTACCTTTGAAGAATTGGAAATTGTGATAAAAGAGTTGAAGAAAAACATTGCTCCTGGCCAAGATGGTATGTCCTACTCCTTTTTTAAACATTATTGGCACATTATCAATAAAGATTTATGGAATGCTGTAGATTACTTCTTCAAATTGGGAAAGATGAATAGTAGTTGGAAAATTACTAATATTGTGTTGGTTCCCAAAATTAAAAATCCTTTAGCGCCTTCAAATTATAGACCGATTAGCCTTTGCAACTCGGTTTACAAAATTGTGGCCAAGATTCTTCTTAATAGAATTTTGTTGGTGATCCCAAAGATTATTTCAGAGCAGGCGGCCTTTCTAAAGGATAGATCTCTTTCGGATCATGTTCTAATAGCTCAAGAGATTTTCCACAAGTTTAGGCATTCAAAATCAGTTAAAGGTTTGGTCTCCTTTAAAGTTGACATGGAGCAGGCATATGACTCTATGGGGTGGACAGCTCTTGTTAAAACTTTTGAATATTTTGGGTTTCCTTTTAAGTTTGCCAACTTGGTGATGGAATGTATTATTGACCCTAAATTTTCAATCATCATTAATGATTCTTTTTCTAGAACGATTGAGGCTAAAAGTGGTTTCCGTCAAGGATACCCACTTTCTCCATTTCTATTTGTAATGTGTGCTCAACTCCTAACAAATGCCTTCCACCAAAGAGGAAATTCTATAGGAGTTGATATCTCCTCTAATTGGCTGAAGGTATCTCACTTGTTATATGCTGATGATATCATCATTTTTTCAAATTCCCAAATGTATTCTATTAAGATTATCAAAAATATCATTGAAACTTTTGTGGATGGACGGGTCAAAGAATCAATTTGCAAAAATCAGGTATCCTATATGGTAAATCAGTGGGTACGAGAAGAAGGAAGAAAATTAGCAAAGTTTTGAATTGCAAGGAGGTTAAAGAGCTTAATTACTTGGGCATCAAGATTACTTTAAGAAGGTTGTCTAAAATTGATTTTCAGTTTATCATTAACAAAGCTTTGAATATGTTGGGAGTATGGGGCAACAAGCTTATTTCTCTTGTTGGTAGAATTACTTTGGCCAATTTTGTTTTATTATCATATCCTTCTTTCCATTCGTCTCACTCTTTGGTTCCAAAGCAAACTCTTTATGAATTTGACAAGATTTGCAGGAATTTTATTAGGAATAAAAATGACAGATTAGCTGGTATGCATTATGTCAGCTGGGATTTAATGTGTAAATCGAGAAGTAGTGGAGGTCTTGGAATCAATTCTTGTTCCAAAAAAGCTGGGCCTTTGAGGGCAAGGTTGGCGTGGAGATATAATCAAAATAAGGAGTCCCTTATGCATAAAATTATGTATCCGAAATATGGGTCTATTATGAAAGAAAATTCTGTTGCTGGAAAGAATTCTTCTTCTTGGAAACTCATCTATAATGGGGGGTAAATTTTTGAAACCCATTGTTAGGTGGATGATTAGTAATGGGAAGGATATCAAGACCTATGAAGACAATTGGATTTTAGACAAAAGTTTGTTACTCTGGCCTACTTTTGTTATTCCTTATGATGAAGGGAATTTGACAGTGGACTGTTTTATTTGTGAAGGAAGCTGGAATGTGAATAAGCTAAGGAGATTCTTTGGGGAAGATTTGATCAAATTGATCATATCTATAAAAATTTGGAATGATTTGATTAGTGATCAACTGGAATTGATAAATCAATTATCAGGCAAAACAGTTATTGCTCTTGCAACGGAAGCCTTGCTGGATGATAAAACAGAGCTTTTCTATTGGAATTGGTTTAAAAAGATGAAATTATGTCCGAAGGTGAGATTATTCTGGTGGAGAATATTTAACAAGGCCATTCCAACCTTTCAATTTCTAAGCTACAGAAGACTGCAAAGTTTTGACAAGTGTCCGAGAGGATGCGAGGAGATTGAAGACAATGGTCATATCATTTACGGGTGTAGGAAAAACAGAGAAGTGTTTGATGTTTTAAACAAATGGGGCTTCTGTATTCCATTTTTTTATTCTAAAGAATATTGCATAGAATGGTTGGCCAATCAAAACACTTGGATGAGAAGTTTGTTCTGTAATTCTATCTACGAGTTATGGGTAGATAGGAATCAGTTTGTTCATGAAGGTAAAAGTAAAAGCCCGGCTATGATAGCTTCTGAAGCTGTCTGTTATACAGCAACCCAAAAGAATTTCAGCTTCTCGTTTTCAGGTAATGATGATGCTAATCAACCATCAAGGTTGTCGAATTCTTGGCATCCTCCTCCACCTGATTGGATAAAAGTAAACATAGATGCGGTTCTACATAGCTCTTACAAGGCTGGTATTGGAGGAGTATTTAGAGATCATCAAGGAAGGCTTTTATTGGCATTTGGTATGTCTCAAACTCATTGGGATGTAGCAGCTTTGGAACTTCAATCGATTCTAGCTATTAATAAGATGATTAAAGAATGGATGCTTGATTACAAATGGATCATTATTGAAGGGGATAACTACAATGTTATCAAATTCATCAAGGGAGTGGTGGAGAAAGAAGGTATTAACTCGTTAGATCTATCTTTTATTAAACTTTTTAATTATGTTGTTTTTAATTGCATTAGAAGAGAGAACAATAAGTTAGCAGACATGTGTGCTAACTTTGCTTGCTTTAGTTCTTTTTGTTGGTATGATGTTTCTATGGATAATATCCCTCCTTCTTTCATTAAGTTATTGGAAAAGGAGTCGGATGACTGTATAGGGTAATTTTCTTCTTGGTTTAATAAAGCTTTATTATGCTTTTCTTTAAAAAAAAAAAAGGCCCTACATACCAAACCAAATCATAATATCTTCAACACGAAAACTTCATTAAGAAAAAACTTTTACTTAAAGCAAGAAGTGTAAGATTTCCTTTCAACTTCTAGGTTTTAAACATCCGAACGTAATGCTTCAAAGTAAGGTCGCTTAACCACAAAATAGCTGAACAGAGTTAAGCCCTCATTTTTCTTAGGTAGATGCAACATTTTCCTCAAAAAAAAAAAAAAAAAAAGAGTAAGAGGGAATAAAAGAAATAGAAAAAGATTTGGAACAAGATTGACTATTTGACCATAAGTCAACATTCCAAGATTTTTTATCTTCAGGAGAGAATCCAGTTGCGAAATCCAATGCCTTAGCCGACGGAAATTGAGAAAAATCTTTTGAAAGACCCATATAAAATCCTATAGAAAGCAAAGAGAAAGAACCTACACCTAGAAACCCTAAATTCAATCGCGCTCATCCGCTTGGAACCTCGAGGCGGGATGGAGCTGGAAGCAATCTGTCCGTCGGTTTAAATCTTTTTTTTTTTCCCTCTATATGCAACGCGGCACCTTATCATGGCCACTTCCGCCATTTGTAAGCCGCTGATGAATTTGTTTTCTGTCTTTTCAACGCGGCACCTCCTCATATATCCTCGTCTAAATTCCCCAATTGCTCTCACCAACGGACTCCCTCTATCTCCATGGAATCGATGCATTCCTCTCCCAACTCTATCAGCTTCCCCCTGCCTCCAATCGAACTCCAAACCATCCACAGTCTCTCTGATACCATCCCCAATCTCCCAACCCTCCCAAATCCCATCGACAAATCCCCATACTACCACCCTGATCCATCCTTCTACATCTCCGCCTGCGACGTTATCCTCCGCCAAATCATCTTCGATTTCTCCTCCTCCTCCTCCTCATCCTCTCCCCTCCTAGCCTATCACCGCGCTGGCCCGCGCCAGTTCATCCGTTTCGACTCCGACGACGTGCGCGCCGCCATCGTCACCTGCGGCGGCCTCTGCCCCGGGCTCAATACAGTAATAAGAGAGCTTGTTGTCGCCCTTTGGGACCTTTATGGCGTTCGTCAGATCTTTGGGGTGCAATCCGGCTATCGAGGTTTTTATTCAGCGGATATGGTGGAGCTCAATCCAAGGGTTGTGAATAACTGGCATTTGCGGGGAGGTACTGCGCTTGTTACGTCAAGGGGAGGGTTTGATCTGGAGAAGATTGTGGGGGCGATTGAGAAGAGAGGGTTTAATCAGGTGAGCATCACGGAAACTTTATCTGACAGTTTTGCTACTATTTTTTGATTTACTTCCACTTTATTTCACTTAATACGTTTGGGCTTCAAAATTAAATTTTCGCTTGCAAGAGGAAGAAAGCAAATCTAAGTGGTCAACGTTGGTGTTTATAAAGGAGTGGCCAAATCTAAATTCAATATAATTTTTCAAGAATATTAATGAGTGTCAGCCACTAGCATTACTTGTCAATTTTTTATTCGTCCATATGGTACTAAACATATTGCTCCTTTATTGTGATATTGATTCATTCTCTCTTTTAACCTTCTTAAACTTGGTAGAAGCCATGAAAAGTTGAAAACTTACGATAGTGGCAACTGGCTTGATCCAATTACTTCCAATTGAACAACTGGTATTATTGTTAGGAGGGTGGAATGCCAGGGCCCTGGTTAAGTTTAATGCACTAATAGATGTTTACCTATCATCTCATAAGCTTTATCTTAAGGATGAAGGTTAATCACTAGTATTTTTCCACCAATTTATTTTTATCTATCCGATATGCAGTTAAATCCAATGTTCTTATGTGTTTTAACAAACAAAAAGGGCTCTGGTTCATGTTTTAATAAGTTTCAAAGAGAATAGAACCTAACTATATAAGTAGGTGCTGTAGAAACTTGATACTTCTTTCTCTTGTACCGTCAGGCTAGTTAATGGTCTAATTTTGATAATTCTAAATCTGAATTTTTTTATGATGCATTGATGGATCGATAAAAAGTTGAATTTGGAGGTTCTATAGATCATGTAGATTCAATGATCTAATTTATTATGAGTCTGAATAAACACTTTGCCATATCACACTATAGTTGTCGATGTAATCGAATTAACATCACTCAAATCATCTTAAACATGTAATAAGTGATGAACCATCAAATTCAATTAACCTGGATCTTTGATGATCCTTCACCAAACTTAGCAAAATAAGTTCCAATCTTCACCTCGATAAGGGGATGAAGATCCTAGCAGGATTGAAATGTTGGTCTTGGAGAAAACAAGCTTTATTAACAAATTAGTTACCTAAATGAGACTAATTATTAGAGAAGTCAATATTAGATGTAGCTTTTTCTAGATGATACAAAACCTATTAATCTTTAAGGGATCTACCTTCTCATCTATGATGCTCCTAACTATAGTTCTATGTTTATTTCACCGTAGTTGATAGGGACCACAGGCAGAGGGCTTGGAATGGGGTGGAAATTCATTAGAAAAATTTATACGCTCTTGACTCTTGAAGATAATTGAGGAATCAGGAGTCTAACCAGATCAACAATGGTTTAAGAAAATTTATATGAAGCCTCTTGCGACCTTTGGAACCAATACAAGGGCATAGGGCTTGGAATGGGGTGAAAATTCTTCTGAAAAGTTTATACACGCTTGAAGATACTAGAGGAATCAAGAATCTAACCAAATGATCAATAGTTTAAGCAAATTTATATGAAGCCTCTTGTAACCTTTGGAACCAATACAAGTGCAATTAGGGAAAGCCATGGATAAATTTATTTGTGGAGAGACAAATGCAGGATTTCCAGACATCGTAGAACTGTGTTGAGGAATTTAATTTGTTGTGATAGGCCATATGTAAAAGCCATGGGGCAATTCTCTCGGTTGAGCAACAAATTTTGTTCACTATTGGAGCAAGCGGAAGCAATGACATAATTAAATTTGGCTTGTCCATATGAGTTTTGGGTTTATGGTATTTGGGTTAACATAATGTAGTCAAGCTAAGTGGATTTGGGTCTATTCTCAAATGAATTGGACCGAGTCACATCCAAGTGGTTTTGTGTTTAATTCTAGGCTCTTTAGGCTGTCTTGGGTTCGTTTGTTGGGCAATTGGACTTGAATAATTGGTTTCATAGGTCAACATATACTTTTCTTAGATCAATCTAGGGTAACTTTTTTTAACCATTTAGTTGATTCAAGTGAAACCTAATCAACCTAATAAAGCCTAGTGCTAGGCTTGGGTCTGTTAAGGCTAGATTACACTAAGGTTCAAGGCCAAATCCATACTTTACATCTCTTCATACTCATCATTGTACCTAAAAAAATATTCGATTCAAGACTATTTAGTGGAGTTTGCTCACACCTTACTTGAGGCTAAAGCTTAACAGAGGGAGGTGAGGCCAAGTGAGTGGTGTGTTGATTCAAGTTGAAATCTAAATAGATTGAATTCTAGAGTGGTTTAATGCAAGGAAACACAAAGAGATGAGGCAAACAAATTGGTTGAGAAAGATGAATTCTACTAGAGCAACACTATGCAAGCCCACAAATTATGTTTTTATTTAGCTACCTTCATCCACACCACTATTCTAATACATGTAACGGTCTATACCAAGGGATGTCATGCAAAACTGAAAATGGAAGGATAATACCCAAGAAAATATAATAAAATGGGATAAACTTCAGAATACTCAATTGATTATTTATATATGGACAATTTAGTCCTAAAAGTATAACGGTATTTCAATTTAGTCATTCAAATTCACAAAATTTATTCAAAATGGTCTATTTGTGACTAAATTGGGTTTAAGTTTATATCACAATTATAATATCAAAGAAAATTTTGGATCAATTTTATATTGTCAATGTACTGAATTGGATCAATATGATATTTTAAGATTAAAATGGCCACATACAATTAGTCCTGGGACTATTTTGAGATTTGTTTGATCATAAAATATAACACTATTATTGTAAAATAAGAGACAGGAAAAAAAAATCAAGGAGTGAAATATATTTGAACCTGCCCAAAAGCTAATGCAATTGCAGCATCAACTTTAATTTGGTTTATTCGTAGGAAAGAATCAATTGAGATGAGGAAGATTGAGTTGAATGAACGTTATGTATCTCCCTCTCTTCTTCTAAAAATGCTTGCTTAAACATGATTTTCAAATGCCCGCACTTGAAATTTGACCACCTATTCGTAGATAGGAATTTGGTCAATGTTGCAGGATGGGTAATATAAAAGATAGTAGAATATGAAGGTGGTTAGGGGCCTAATTTAAACTGGCAATGTAGTGAGCTTGTGGTTAGCTTCTTTGTTAAGGAAACTTGATGAGTTCCACCTAGAGGAAGAAACACGTCTTCTGGAGTGGTACACTAGCTCCACCATAGTTGGTAATCAACTGTTGGCTAATTTCTCTTGATTGGTTGTATTGTGTGTTCATCAGAAAAAATTAGATTTCTTGGTTGAATCAGTGGAAAATCCTTAGATTACTTGTAGTTTAAGCAGTTTTAGGCGACTTTTTGTGTATTCGATTCCAAAGCAGATTCAATCTGGAACAAAACAAATGTCCGTTAAATGGTTCGGTGATTACTGGAACACTTTTTGGGCCAACAAAATAACTTGATGAACTAGACACAGATGAATGTTTATTGGAATGTTTGTGTAGACATATTTTATTGTAGAGCTTTTCTTTGTGCTTCTAGTTGTTCTTTTGGTTTTCCAGATCATTTGAGAAATATGAGAATGTTTTATTGAAGCACAACTTACAATGTCGGGCCTGCTGGAGTTTTATTGGAATGCTTTACTGAATAAAGGAATTAGAAATCTTTGGACGTGCACAACTCCGAGCTCTAATGTATTTTGGCTTAACGCTTAATCTTGCATGACTTTTTGAAGGAATTCTGATTTCTTGGAAAATTTTGTACTAGTTCATGTTTATCCTATTACAGCTATTTAGTTACTGTAATTTATTTCAATTCTGTGTTAAGGTCATTATTCATCATTTTGGAGCCATTCAAAGGTCTTGAATAGTCAAGATGACAACTTTGGACTAGATTTTTTATTTCAAAACAAAACTACAAGGATTTATTGGCTGGCTGATTAACTATGGTGCTGCAACGTGCTTGCACATTATTTACGGTTCATTTGCACAGCTGATCAACAAGCGGGTTAAATTTCACACTACCTTACAATTAATAACAGAAATTATTAAGGTCATTTGAGACTTTTATGATAGTCATCAGTCAGGTCTATATTAAAGAAAAAACATATCAATCTCAGTGCACAATTGAAACCCAAAGTTTGAAGTTGTGATAGTTTTGCTATTGGAATAGATAGTTCACTACTATAATGAGGCTTCACGTTCTAAACTGAACTACCACGAAATGAAATGTAGTTTGGTTCTAATTGATATACGTAAGACAGTTTGCATCATGATGGTTGTACTTGTATATAGTATGTTACAGTTTCCGGTGATAGAAGAGCTCTAGTTTTTGGAAAAATTTTTGATTAAAAAGAAGTTTACAAACTTCTGCCTTCTTTGGATTGCTTAGCTTCTATTATGTCATATCTAAAGAGGTTTTTCTTGGAGGTCTTTTGTAATCTTACATCTACAAATTTTCAGGTATACTGCATTGGTGGAGATGGGACCATGAGGGGTGCGGTTAAGATCTTCAATGAGATTCAGCACCGCAAACTTCATGTCTCTATTATTGGCATCCCCAAAACTGTTGACAATGATATTGGCATCATCGACCGCTCCTTCGGCTTCCAGACTGCAGTTGAGATTGCTTTACAAGCCATCCATGCTGCCCATGTTGAAGCTGAGAGTGCTGTCAATGGCGTTGGACTTGTCAAACTTATGGGAAGAAACACAGGGCACATTGCACTTCATGCTACTCTAAGCAGCCGTGATGTCGACTGCTGTCTGATCCCTGAGATTGATTTCTATCTGGAAGGCAAAGGAGGTCTATTTGAATTCCTTGATCAAAGGCTTAAAAGGAATGGTCATGCTGTTCTTGTTGTGGCTGAAGGTACTGGACAGAACCTGATACCAAGGACTGAATCACAGAAAGCCGAGGAAGACGAGTCTGGAAATCCAGTGTTCCTTGATGTTGGTCCATGGCTGAAGTCAGAGCTGAATAACTGGTGGAAGAGGGATCATCCTGGGGAGCTCTTCACATTGAAATACATTGATCCGACTTATATGATCCGAGCAGTTCCAGCAAATGCTACTGATAGTTTGTACTGCACTTTGCTTGCTCATTCATCGATTCATGGTGCAATGGCTGGGTATACAGGATTTGTTTCGGGTCAAATTAATGGGAACTATGCTTATATTCCTATTGAGGATGTGGCTGCAGCTAAAAATGCGGTTGATGTAAAGGATCATAAGTGGGCGTGGCTCAGATCAGTGACAAACCAGCCAGATTTTCAACAAGCTTAAGACATTTGTACGTAGCCTGCCTTTCCTTTCTCACCTTCACGCATGCCAAGGATTTTGGGCGAAAATTTTGATTTAAACATATTTAAAATATTTATTTTTGTTAGAAACGTCTTAATACTTTATCTTAAGAAGGAACAAATCGTCTTTTTGTTTATTCAAATTTTGTTTTGTTGTGAGGCTTTTTGAACTTTTGTTTTTGTTTTCAGATTTTTTTAGTTATTATTTTATTTAATATTTTTATTTCATTTTTTTGGGTTATTTTTAACTTTTGATTTCAGATTTATTGAATTATTATTTTAAAATTTTATTTTCAAATTTGTGATTTGTTTTTTTAGAAGTTTTCGTTATCAACTTCATGACTATCTTAATTATTTTATGCATTAAGTTCATCTGCAATTTTTTTTTGTTTTTGGCACATAATTTGGCACAAAAATAAAGACAATTAAAATTATATTCACAAAATATTTCTTATTTGCATTGATTTTTTTATGTTAATTTATCAATATAAATAAGGAATATTTTGTCGATATAATTTTGGTTGTCTTTAATTTTGTGCCAAATTATATGATAAAAACATTAAAAATACAGATAAAAGGAATGCATATAATAACTAAGATGGAGTGAAAATCCAAAAAAATTAACCCAGGATTTCTGATAGTAAAAATGAAAAATTACTTAAAAAGTTTTGATAACAAAAACTTACTAAATAAGAAGTCATATAATTTGAAAACAAAAATTCTTAAAAATAACTCAAAAAATTTGAAAATAAAAGCTAAAAATTATTCATAAAACATGATAAATAAAATATAAAAAATAAATCTGTAGCTCATACTAAAATAAAAGTTCAGAAAATTTTTAAATAAAACTTAATAAAAACCAGATCCATATGACAAAAAAATATCGTCAAAAAATAAAAATATGAAGATAAAGCGTCTAAATATGAGACGAGTTGTTCCTTCTTAAAAGGCTACTTCGATATGTTTCTAATAAAAATATATATTTAAATATGTACCAGTTAAAAATGTTCTCAAAATTTCTATCCTTCTGCTTTCTATGTTTGATGAAATTGATAGTTTGTTTTAAGTTTCTGTGCTTGTCTCAAATTGTTGCTCGAAGAATAATACTATGCTGGCAAACTGAGGTGGTATATTCAAATCTCGCAATTATTGTTATAAAAAGTTGCATTTACTAATAAATATTGTAGAATTTTTTTAATGTCAAGTTAGATGCATTAGGCCTGTTGTGTGATAGAAAAGTACCCTTCAAACTTAAGGGAAAATTCTATGAATTGGTGGTGAAACCTGCAATGTTTTATGACATAGAATGTTGGCCATTTAAATAGAAGCATAAAATTAAGTTAAATTTTGTAGAGATGATGATACTCAAGCGGATGAGTGGCTTCACTTTTAGAAACAATACGAAATGAATATATACGCGAAATTTTTTTAGTGGATATAGTGGTAGATAGGATTAGAGAGAGTTGTCTTAGATGATTTGGATACAAAATATCGGCCTTCCGATATCCCGGTTAGGAGAGTAAATGTGCTAGATTTGGCTTATATTAAGAAAGATAGTGGTAGATCTAAAAACACTTGGTTAGTTTTAGATTTAAATAAAAATTTAACTCTTGACAAAAAACAATGGAGAAAGGATTCATGTAGCCGATCCCACTTACTGGGATAAAAGCTTGATATTGTTGTTGTTGTAGAATTTTTTTAATGTCAATCAAAGGTCTCATTTTAAAGAAAAAAAAATCCTTTTAAATTGCATTGTGTAAGATAAATTTAATATTAGATATTGAAGACTTTGTCAGGTGCATATGAGGACAATGGTATTAAAAAAAATCCTCATAGTTGCAATCTAGAATTGTACTCGTTGGGTTAAATAGAAGTCATAAAGCTATGATGAATCATTGAAATCATCAATGATCTAACTCGCTAAAAGCTTTAAACCGTCAAGGAGGTTTACAATTAAAATCGTCCAAATCATTTCATTCCAAAGTTGAAGTCGTTTGAATACAAATCATCCAGTCTCCAAAGAAGTCGTAATTGAACTTATCAAGTCTATTTGCCAAAGCAAAATAAATTTCGTATTGAACTCCCTAGGGTTCTCTCTATGAAACTCTTTTGAGAGTGACAAAGAAAGCATTTTACCTAATGATGTTGATTTCGTTATAAGAATTGGGATTCATCAAGATATTATTGAAATATTTATATCCTTATGTGGGCTCCAAAAATTCGGACACGACCTCCGCCCGATTTTGCTTTTCTTTTTCGGGGGAGTTTTAACTGATTAAGTTTCGGGATAAATTTTGGAAGGCAGATGAGTTTGTAGATAAGATTCTACCCAGAGATTTCGTCCTTATTTTGCGAGCACTTTATGATCTGAGTTCTGGTTTCTATAGGCGCAAGCCCCTATAGTTAATTACCCCTCCTGATAAGGAGAGAGAACTTTCGATTAAGGCTAGTCGTCAATAAGATACGTAGAGACGTGTTATTTGGCATATAATAGCAGCATGGGCATATATATTTAGAAATGGTTGAGAATTTGAAGGTTTGATATTTAAAATAGAAATTTCATCATCTTGCACTTAAAGCGGATGGTGGGGAAATTGATGATGGACCCGATCAAGATCCCATGATTTCGTCGTTCCGGGCCATCGTGGTCCCTGGTCTACTTAATCAGAGAACGTAGTCGACCCAACCTGACAGAAGGATCCTTGTTGGCAGCCATGGGTTGTTTCGTCCAAGGGGACATTGTAGACCTTAGATGGATATTTGCCTAAGGGGACAAATTTGAATCCACCTTAGCTAATAGAGGGTTTTGTGCCTTATCGATCATATCCTATTGATTCATATCTCAAGGATTTGATGCCACTAAGGAACGTATTGATTCTGGTCATAACCTGTATTTCGTGGTGCCATTTGGTGGCAAAACCACTCAGTAGAGGGCCCCGGGTCATAACCGTTTATCCTGCGGTGTCATTTGACGATAAAACCGTTAGTCAGAGGACGCGTAATTTGTTCTTATTGGTAGAAGATTGTTTGAGAATGAATCATAATGATATTTTCTACTAGGCATTAGCTCTATGTAAGCTGAAGTAAATTTTAATTTGTCCACCCCAGCAAACTGTTGCAGAGGGTGGATGAATTTTGCTTTTAGTGATTTGATGGATTGTTTCAATTTTAAATATTTTTGGATTTTGAGGTTTTTTGAAATTTTGGATTCTTGTGAGCATTTGGGTGAAGTTTAGAAGGAATTTGAAAGTGGTTGTGAACCCCTCCGGTTAAGATAAACATTCAATATGGCCATCATCGGGGTATTTGAGATCATTCTATTTAAAAATATTTGCATTTTGTAGATGAACCTTGTCAACACTGTCGAGCTCCCAATAGAGGATCGAGTTTCATAGGTTTCATGCATTTGTTAGTGAATTCATATTGTTATAGGCCTTGAAGGCCTAATATGAATGTATTAAAAAAAAATATATCGATCTTCATAACAATGTATTTGTTTGATGGTTCGAACCCTGTCGACTCCTATTGATCCGTATAGAAGGATCGAGTTCAAACTTGAATTCACTTATTGACCCGCACAATATCTCTAAATGTTATGTGTGTATCAATAACACGCTTGTCGGGGCCCATGTGAGTGAATTTTGTAATTATTTATTGAACTTTGTCAACTCCTACTTTCATGCTTAGGAAGATAGGGTTCAAATTTATTGATCCACGAAGCATCCCTAGACGTAACGTGTGTACCAATAACACGCTCGCCGGGGCCCATGCGGGTTTTGTGATTTGATTTGCCACCTCTTTGTGTACATATGTGCATACATATTATGGTGCATGTGCGGGGGTACTCTTGGAATATTTGTGAAATTCCTTTTGACTGCTAATACGAGTGTTGCGGATCCGGTGGCGTGGCGTAGCAGCTCCTGAATAGAGTTGTTCGCTGCTTTATATAGGTAGACTGTCGTGCACTACTTATTGCTTTCTGCAGGTGGATCGTAGTGCACTAACGAATCTCCTGCTTTACATTTGTAGATGCTTGTAGATGATATGTTAGGTGCACGACTATCTTTCATCAGGAACTTGCAAGCCTCAATAATTTTATCCAACTCAATATTCTGAACCTGGTTGAACTAAGATTCATTCCATCTTTGAGATAAGTGGAGGTATACGGGTGCTCTTGTCATCTTCAGTGTTCCTAGATGTTAGGACTGTTTTCTTTATAAGTATAAGATCGAGAAGAAATTTTGGAACACCAGGAAATTTAGTTTGAATTTGTTCAAACATCTCTCCCATTCTGCCGGGAGGTGTCCTTCTCCATACATTGAGTTACCTTTATACCTGACATACTTGCAAACCTCAATCACCGCTGTTGTAGGTGATGTCTATACTTGTGTTTACAAGGGTTAGTTGTACTTACAATATATCTATTATTGTTATCCACAAGTGGCTCGTGTGTATTTACGGGGGCCTGCTGTATTCACTACAACTTTCTGGAGGTGTTCATAGAAGAGCAATTGTTCCTACATCATATTCACCTTTCACCAATCTCAGGTGGTATGACGATTGTACTTGTCTGTAAGGACGACTCTTCCACTATCAAATGTCAGTATTGTCATCTTAATATACAGGCATTGTTGCTTGTGTTGGAGATCTCAATAGCGCATATAGGATAAACAATTGCATTATGCAACCATTTGTTGTTCTTGCAGGTACGATGCACCTGATCTCTTAGAGACTTGTAAGAGTCCACTATATTATTTGTTTGTACGCATTGAGTTCTTATAGTGTGCCTACTTGTACCTCGATGTTGGTTACGAGGATGTTGCAATATCCTTCCTACAAGAGCTCGTGGGTGTTCGTATTTGTCGCATCTTAGTCACATTCATTTGTAAGGATTAATGTAAATGCCACACATCATTCCTCGTGTATGCTAAGCTTGATATCTTCATTCATTTGCATCCCAATTGAGATGATGGTTACAAGTTAATCCATGCCAAAGTTTGTAACCAACTCATACATGGGTCCCTTATTCATTCGAGCTTGAGTACGAAAGGTTCAAGTCACACTTGCTTAAAATTCAACTCAAGTTCAAGTTCTAACTTGTTTCATTTAGATTTTGATATTTTATTAATCATTTGAGCTAGTTCTTTGTATCATTTTCAAGTTTGAGTTCTATCAAGTCCATAAGCTTAATGTGCAAGCTCAAGTTCTATGTCCCCTGTAGTCCAACTCAAGTATTTGCTTGAGTTCAAAATATTCAAGTCATTCTCAATATGCAAGTCAAGTCCAACTTGAGTTTAAGTTTACTTGATGTTGTATAGTTCAAGTACGAGTTCAAATTGAGTTCATGTTAAGTTATCATTTCCATTCCATTTCGATTAAGTTCAAAATCTTTATTATTAGTCATTTACATTTTGTCCACAAGTCCAAGTATAAGTCCCCTGTTGTTCTTTGAGTTTAAACTTGGTCCTCAACTTGCTCGTTTAATTTCAAAAGAGGTCTCAAGTTCACCCAAAATTTCGGCTGCCTCCCGGCGTCTCCCCCGTTTAGGGGAAAATCCGAGAGACTAGACTTCCCCTCGTCGCTTCTTGAGCACTTCGGGTAGGTGTCTAATGACACCACGGCCGTAAATTCTTTAATACCTTCCCGCTACATGAGCGTTTAAGGGTCTTGGGCACCTATTTAAACAGCACGAGGATTTTCCCACGTATGGGTACTTAATTTTGTCCCCCTCACGCTACATGAGCGGTTCGGGGATTACCCACCTTGTCGCAAGCATCGTGTCGGTTTCCCTCCCTACTATGCTACGTGAGCACGTAGGGGGTTTGTTGGTTTGTCGCTAGCGTCGAGAGCAAGATTTAAGTTAGAAGCTTTATACCTTCGCATAGGTTGATCGGCGGTGGAAGCTCGTGGATCGAGGCGGGAGAAGCAAGCATATTGCTTCTTTGATTAATACTTTTTTTAACTAATTATAATTAATAATAATTAATTATAATTAAATATAATAATTAATTTTTTATAATTAATTATATTTAACTTTTAATTAACGTTAAATATAATTAATTTTAATTAACTAAAACAATTTAATTAAAATTAACTATAATTAATTATAATACTTATAATTAATGAAAATCTCTCTCTTTCTTCTCTCTCCTTAGTTCGACAGCTTTATCGGATTTGGCCGAATAAGCGCACGAAGGGGAGAAATTTACCTTCACAACTATCAGACTCCTATTGTCACTTCCGATCAAAAAGTTGTAACTTCCGCCCCAATAAGAACGAGCGTCAAAGGAGGCGGAGAGGGCTCGGGAGAGGTTCGGTGGATTTAAGGGATTTGGCCGAAGAAGCTCGTGAAAGGAAGAAAGTTAACTTCACAGTCGGCGAACTCCCTTGCTTCTGATCAAAATGTTGTAACTTTTGAACCTTCAAGAAGGGGAGGTCGTCGAAGGGCGAAGTCGACCAGCCACTAAGAAACCGGAGAAGCGGGTGAAAGGGCGAAAGTTACTTCATAGCGAGCGGTTCCCTCCGATCCGACAGGGAAGGAAATTCGTCGAATACGCAAAAGATCGAGAGAGAGGGTCGTGATCATCGAACCAAAGAGCAGGGGCTTCAGTCTCCTTTTAACGCCGAGAGAGATCGTGTAGACGACGTGCGAAGAAGCGACGTCGGTGTGTGAGCGACATGCGACGCCGGAGTAGTCGCACGTCCTGAAGACCTGAAAAGTTTGGTCCTTACACCTAAGCCCCAGTGTATACCTATCATTACATCTAAAATAGTGCCTCTTCTTCCTTTTCTTGTGTAATTTCATTTCTATGAGCTTCTTGAAATTGTCCCCAGGTCCTTCTCCTATAGTCTTCTCCTTCGAAGTCTCCCGAAGAGTACCCATGGTCGGCTCCTTGGGTGCAAGAAAGGTGGTGGTCCTCCTATTCGGACCTCTTGAGCTGTTGCTTCACATCTCTCTCTCTAGGTGCCTTTGATCCTCCACCAATTGAGCTAGCTTCATAGCCGCTCCCAAGTCACGAGGCCTCATTACTCTAACCACTGCCTGGATCTCTGTTGTCAATCCCTTCATAAAAATTTCTTCTAGCACTATCTCAGAAAAGCGGTCTAATCCGCTATCAAGGTACTCGAATATCTCTCGGTAATCCGTTACTAAACCCTTTTGTGTCAAGGCGAATATTTGCTCGTAGAAGTCTCCTCCCCTGCCTGTCCGGAAATGTTCTACCAAACAATTTTTGAACTCACTCCAACTCTGAATGGGTCGCTTCATGTCTCGCCATTGATGCCATGCCAATGCCTTCCCTTATAAGCACAGTCCTGCTGCTGTCAAGTTCTCCTCTGTCAACTTGTTGACTGCGAAGTATCGCTCCATCTTGTAGATTCACCCATGTGCGTCCTAGCCCTCAAAGATGGTCATTTTCAGCTTTCTCACCTTTGGGTCACCCCTGTTTGCCCTGAATCCTCCATAGCCTCCCATTCATCGATGAGGAGGTCCCCCCCCCCCAATCGTAACGCTATTCTCTTCGACGCACATACTAAAATCCTTCCTCAAAATCCCATCTTCTTCTATCAAAATAATACCCCGGCGATCTAAATCATCTCCTTTCCTTACAAATTCAGCACCCCTTCTTGTGTAGCCAATGCTTTTCTCCTCCCTAGAAAGTGATTCTAGAGGCATTCCGTCTTCTCCCTCCAGGATCTCAACTTATGTATTTTCCCTTCCCCTAAATGTGTTGGGGTTCCCACCTCTTCCACGGTTGCCGGTAGTTTCCTTTGCTTCCGTTGTCGCCGGCTTCGGTTTGACTTCAAGCAATTTCTTCAACATTTCTTCCACCACGGCGAACTTTCCCTCCATCCTTTCATTGATGGATGCGATCTGATTTTGAAAATCAGCAATCTTCTCCTCAAAATCGGCTTTCAGTTGCCCAAGTTCTCCCTCCAAAACTTTCACTTTTCTTTTGGTCATTGGTTCCCCTTAGATTGACGTGCTCTGATACCAATTTGATAGAAAAAACTTGAAGATCTTAAGTGAAACCTAACGATCTTGACAAAATCAGCGAGAATACTCAACGAGGACAAATCAAAGAAAAACAGCCCACTTTATTGAGAAAGATCAACTATCGGAAGAAAAACAAACAAGATAAAAGTGATCCTCAATTCGAGAGGAGGATCGATCTCTCCTGATTCTCTAGACGCCGCTAGAGCCCAAAGAAAATCTAAACCTAAGAGATCTCAAATTTCAGCCAAATTCAAGATGCCCTAACCCTCGAAAACCCAACTATTTAATGCATACAATTCAAAAGGAAATCTCTAAACAGTCCCTACTTTCAAATTTCCCTCTTAACTCCCTCAAAAATCCTTTCAAAATGGCTCCGTCAATCCTGGGCGGTCGGCTCCTTCATACAAGAGGTGGAAAACCTCCCCCTGTTTCACCTGTAAGCCGATTCGGTATGGATCGGCAAGATCGGTCCAGTGGACTGGTCTAACAATATATTATTGATATGTACTCTTACTTGAGCTAAACTCCGACCTGAACTCAAAGGTAGCCGTGAGAAAATGAGTTGGGATATTTCAATCTATTTAATTAAGTCATCTTAGTTTAAACTATTTGATAAAATTTTAGTATAATATGTAAACTTAATTTCTCTTTTATTCTCTCTCTAATTTTAGGCTTATTTCATACCTTTTAGCAAAACAAATGTACCGGATGCAACCTAAGAATAAACTTTGCTCTAAGAATAACGCACTTTCTTTTTCATTTACATAAACCTTAAATAACTCAAACAAACATAGTAATAAAACAGTACTAACACCACTTACAACTTATAATAGAACAAGACACGACACAACTTAAAACTTACAATAATTTTAGAGAAAAAATATACAGGCGGAATAGATACCGTGGAGAGAAAAATAGATAGAAGTCTGAAACGAAATATAAGAAATATATGGAGAAGAAGATCACCTTCAAGCTAAAAAAACCCGTAGGATTTGAATGATCGCATTCCAAAAATTCTTCAAAGCTCCTTTTTAACAAAGGAAATCAATCACTATTTATAGGGGAAAGAATGAGAAATTGTATTAGGGAGAAGATCACCTTCAAGGTAAAAAAACCCGTAGGATTTGAATGATCGCATTCCAAAAATTCTTCAAAGCTCCTTTTTAACAAAGGAAATCAATCACTATTTATAGGGGAAAGAATGAGAAATTGTATTAAATAGACCACATAAATGTGCCACTAAAACAACCAATAGAAACCCTTCAAGAGAGCCCTCATAATAAGAAATTAAAGCACTTATCATAGGAAATCAACAAAGGGAAAAAACAAACAACCAGCAATTAGGAAGTTGAATGGTCATAGGGAAAACCAAGCAGTCAGCAGTAGGAAAGCCATAGGGGAAATTGAGAGCCATTAGCAAGGAAAGCAAATTTCAGCAAAGAAACTGAGAGATAGCTAGGAAATCGAGCGTCCGACAGGGAAAATTACAGGTCAATAGAAAAAAAACTGTAAAGTCACCAGAAAAAGAAAGCTAGAAACACAAGTAGAAAATAAAGAAAACATAAAATGACAACTCTTGATTGCATCAATTCTCCCTCGGTGGAAAAATCTCATCTCCTAATGAGAAAGCTTTGGTAACGCGCTGGTAGATATTAGGTCGAAGAATCTACAACTCCTTAGCTTCAACCTAAGAATAATCATATAAAGGATGTCCCCTCCATTTAACCAAGAATCGTCAGTGCACGCCTTGTCTTGTCTGGATAGTACGAATGTCCACAATATCTTGAACAAGATCATCAGTTGGTTTATCTTCATTTGTAATAAGATCACAATTTTGTGCAAAACAATCTTTCAAAATTTCTCCACTATCTTTATCTTTTCTGCATGAAGTCGTATTTCCTTGTTATCTTCTCTTTTTCTTGTTCAAACTCTAACCAAACTAGCAGATTCTTATTTTTATACTTCTCAATACATAAATATTGTTGTCTTTGCACTCTTAAGTATTTCATTTTGAATTGGGTTTGTAGAATTTGCTTGAAGCGTAACACATTATATTGTTGGGAAGTTATTCTCTAGAATATGATGAATAGATGGTTGACTTTCACAAACTACATACTTAATTATATCTTGAATTGGAATTTCGGCTTGTTGATTGTTGTCCATTTTTATTTTTCTTTTTGTTTTTTATTTTTAAAGAAAAAGACTCATGCTACAACTTAAAGCTTTGATACCAAATTGGTTCAACCTAAAACAAACTTTGCTCTAGGAACTCAAAGAAAAGCACACTTTCTTTTTCATTAACATAAATCTTAAATAATAGAACAAGACACAACACAACTTAAAATTTATAGTAGTTTTAAAGAAGAAAGTTATAGTGGAATAGAAACCATGGAGAGAAGAATAGATAAAAGTCCGAGATAAAATATACGAAGAATGGGGAGAAGAAGATAGCTCGCAAGCTAGAAAAAATCCGCAGGTTTTGAATTCTAATAATGTTAATCATATTGTCTATTTGAGGTGGCTACTTACCTATTGAACATCAATGATGAGCTTAATTGCTGACTATTCGTTACCATATTCTATGAGAGGTCATTTAGTTGGTTCTCACGACTATTTTTTGGAGAGTATTACATTCTGTTCAAATTTTGGGAAGCAAATCATCAGGAGCTTCTCAATATGAGACAAGCATGATGAGTTCCTAGGGAATTTCATTGTTCATTTTTAATGCAAAATGCCTGAGGTAAAAGATTTGGAACCAGTAGTAGCACAAGCCACATTAATTCATGGATACAAGCAGGTCCTTTTAGATATATGCTTAAGTTAAGAATGTTGGCCCAGTTGCTAGAACTCACGAAACATCTTTTTTGTCCAGAGTATTATCATATTACATAACTTTGTTTTAGTAGGATTTAAGGCAACTTCCTAGAGACCAATAAATTCAGGAAAAGAATAGTGAGAGAAGTCAGGCAAGAGGTTATGACATCTGCAGAAGTAACACTAATAATAGTGATTTCATAGTCGTGAATATCTTTCTAAATGGTGAGAATAGAATAAAAATAATTATGATTTCATAGTCGTGATTGTCTACACCTTTGAATTCTTATTAAAAGCTGCTTCATTTTAGGCGAGCCTGTACATCTCACTGAGAAGGCACTAATGGAGGAGAAGTATATTGGATCCCTTATAGTGCAGGCAATTCACATAAGTGAGTAGTGTCAATAATTCTTAGGATATATCTGTGAGGGAAAAAATTTGTTTGTGCTACTGTATTATTATGGAGATCTGCTTTCTTCAACTTAGAAATCCTTATCTTCTATTGTAAAAATAGTGAGCTGAATAGTTTTTCTATCTTCATATACTTTTTTGTGTTTTAAACTATTTTAAGCTTTCAAACATAAATTTATCTCTCTTTTTGTAAATCCAGTGAGCTTCAATTTATTA
This sequence comes from Dendrobium huoshanense, assembly GCA_016618105.1. Lineage (NCBI taxonomy): Eukaryota > Viridiplantae > Streptophyta > Magnoliopsida > Asparagales > Orchidaceae > Dendrobium > Dendrobium huoshanense. Next base: position 28,382,710 of record CM028347.1, read on the forward strand.
AATTATTGCAAGTTTGATTTTATTATAAGGTGATCAAATTAGTTATTTATTAAATTCAACATTTATATATTTGTTCTTTTCTTTCACAAAATATTTTAATCTCATGTTATCTAAATTAGGTTTTATTTTTCTTTATAGAAGTTGGTTTCATTAATGTAACTTTTATATTGTACTTTCAATTGGGACATTGTACTTAGTCCATGTAGGAGAAAACATAGGCTTATTACGTTTCTATGGTTTGGAGAAGGGAGATTTGTGAGACAAATTTCATAATGAAATTCTAACTCAATTTTACATTAGAATTGATGGCAGATTTGGCTGGTGGCCAGACAATATAAATTTTTTGTTATTTATTGTTGCATTTGCTTTGTTTTGCATACACTTGCTTGCTATCTTGGTTGATAATGTTTAAGCACTTACTACTATCATTAAGGCCTCGTTTGATAGCAGAACTTCTTTCGTAAAATTTTGATAAGAAACGGTTGTTCCGAAAAGGTCTTTTGCGAACGGAGAAGCAAAAAAATAAAAGCTTTGGAAATCGGTAAGATAAAGAGTATTTAAAAAAATACAGTTTTACGAAAAGCAAGCTTCCAAACAGTGATTGAAAGTATTTTTCGTGTTTTAAAATGGAAACGGCTCTTATTAAGCCGTCCCAATTGGGCCTAAATTGTTTGTGTTTAAATTTGTACTAATCACTTTTGTTTTGCAAATATCAGAAATGTCTTTATTAGAAAATATTAGAAACGACATTTCTTTATTAGATATAAATGAGAATTTGGTTTGGAACATGATACAATTGAGAGAAATGATTCATGTAACTGATCCCATATAGTGAGAAAAAGATTTGATTTTGTTGTAGTACTTTTATTTTGCAAAAAATTTTAAATTCATAACAATTTTTAGAAAGCTCAATTAATTCATCTGGGGGTGTAAATCGTCCAGAGTCATGATAATTGACCTTTTTCTAAGAGAAATAATAGTCTTGTTATACGAATTGCAAACTTTGGCCGCTGCCCACAATTGTCAAATATGAGATAATTTCTCTCTTTTTTTTATAAGAGAATTAGAGCGGTATAAAAAAAAGTCTGATCATGTTTTATAAATTTTTTTTTTTTCAAAATTAGGATTTTGTATTTCAAATTTCTCAAAACCTGTATTTTTTATAACTCATGTTTTGGCGTTCAAATATATGGGCATAATTTCTGCAATTATAAATTTATTTGGCTATGACCAAAGTTTGATGTATTTTTAATATCTTTAAAAAAAAAAAAAATCCAAACATTCAATTGTGAAATTTCTAGAATAAATTTACGAACTCTGGAATTTTAATTTTACAAAAGATATTGCAAAAAGAATGATTTGAAGATTTCAATGAGGCTATGATCACTCAATTATGATATCATGAAGATAGTAAAATAACTAAAATATGATGCAAGCAAGACTTATTTTATTAATTCAATAGATTTATTTTTGATAGAAATGATTAAAATGCCCTTTTAAAATTATAAGTGATAACTCTTCTACACAAGAAATTATTGTGTGCGGAGTCCGAAAGTAGTTTTGCATCCGGATTCCAGACTTTCAATTAAATGAAAATATGTGGATTTTTTCAAGCATGACCCGAAGATCTAATTTCGAAAGATTAACTAAAAAACTAAAAAATAAAAATATTGAAACAGATGGCGATATACAATCTAGTGATGATAATATTACTTCTTTAAATAAAATTGATGATAATATTTTTATTTTTTTTAATTTTTCGTTCATATATATATCAAAAGATCCTATAATATTAGATTTTGCTAGATCTGTCCATCTATTATCGAATAAAATTACTAAAGACTTTGTTCCTAAATATTTTCGATGTAAACCTTTTATACCAATTATTACTAATCCTAAATGTATTTGATTCATTTTCATAATTTTTTTTGTCCCAATCTTCTTTAGCTATGAACATTTTTCTTGTAAATAAATTGTGTACTAATTAAAGATAGTGTATGCACAAGAATAATTTATATGTATTTGAGCCCGACCATTAGATCATGCTAGAAAAAAATATATTTTAAAAATGCACATGTCTTCATTGCAGTCTGGACACAAAATTACGTTCGGACTCCACAAATAATAAACATTCAAGTGGATACATCGAAAGAAAGAATTTTTCTCAAATAGTTCAAACTTGGCTTATGAATACAACATCTTCATCAAATCATTATAAATGGTCATTATTGCCCATCATCATCACCTTTATGTTGTCTCAATTAGCCACCATCAATGTCCTTATTAACTACAGTAAAAGCTAGCCATTGATGGAAGGAACATACATAACTTGAAGCCAAGAAATGCTCTCGAATCCACTAGGGATGTCAAAATGAGTTTTCATGTCGGGTTCAGGTTGAACTAATATTGACCGAGTCCAAACGGATTTACCTTAACTCAATATAATTTTGTAAATAGGTTAGAAACTCTAACCCGGACTAGACACATTGGGTTACCAAGTTGACCCAACTTGACCTGCTAACCCTGAATACAGTCGAATCCTAACGGGTTCATTGGATCGAGCGCTGCAACTTGCATGCTAAGTTCGGACATGAGTGTGGGTCTACGAGATCGAGCGTTGCAGCCTGTGGGCGGAGTACGGACGTGAGCGCAAGTCGTGGGATCCGTATGTAGTGTAGTGTGAGGGCTCGCTGACCCCTGGTGCTGCAGTGTTGAGGGAGGAGTCTAGGTACGGTGTAGAGGGTGGAGTTCGGACGTGGGATCAGATGATGCGGCCTACGGGCGAGCACGACTCACGGTTGGTTCCGAGTTGGATTTTGAGTTGAGTCAAGTATTGGCACCCTTAGAACCCACACACGGTCATTAGAAAAGAATGCTAATGGATGTTGTTTTGTTTTAAAGGAAAATGATTGTAAAGTATTTCAATGCAGTAGTTTTGATAATATTAGTTTTTAGTGTAAAGTAAAATAAATGCAGTATAATTTTTTGTTGCATTTGAAATTCACTTTCTAATTCAATTTTTTGTATTTTTTTAAAGTTCATTTTTATGTATTTGGAATTCCTCAAATGTGGGTCTTTTTAAATACACCATAAGTTCATCGCTATTATCAAAGCCTACAAACATCCCCCACCAGTCGTCGGAAGCCTCCAATTAGTCTCCTTGCCTCCATCACTGGCCGCCTACCATCCATCACAATCTCCCACATTTTTCTAACCATATGCTGACGCCTGCCACCCACTACCGTTTATTGCCATCAACTGTGGTCGGCTTCGCTTCGTCGTCGACCAACCACCGCTACTAGCCAGCATCACCCCAAATGTGACTCCCGTCAACCACCTCTTGCCATCACCATTGCCTACCATTGGTCACCACCATCGTCGATCGTTGACCAACCCACCCCCAACTGCCACCTTCACCGGTGACTTGCCATCTTCGACCATCATCGACGACCATTGCCACTGTTGCAACCCATGATCCCGAGTTTGTGATTTTGATGATGACAAATAATGTCGTTTGAATCATTTATTCATTAAATATTATTTTATTTGCTATTGTCAGTGAGTACTAACATTTCAGGAAGATCAAAAGCTATTCAGGACGACAAGAAGACTCAAGAATGGGTAGATTAGGAGTATGAGTCTGCAATGTATTTTGTTGATTTTATTTTACTTTTATTTTCTTGAGTCTGGTCAGAAAATGCATAAAAGTCTGAGCAACCATGCACACACACAGGGGGAGAGTGTGTTTAAATGAGAAATTTAGAGTTTTTCTTTCTCTGTAGATCGTACTGTACGAAGTTATTTCATACCGTACGATCAGAGCTTTGTGGGACGATTCTGTGAATAGATCGTACCGTACGAATGTATTCGTACTGCACGATATGTTCAAAGCCAAAACCCTAGTAGCTGTTTTAACTTAAGTAAGTTATTTTCCGCCGCTCGTACTGTACGAACATCTTCGTACTGTATGATTTTGTTTAAATACTTACTTAATTTAATCCGTGATTAGTACAAGAAATCTGGGCTTAATTATAATTTGAACATCGTATTGTATGAACCCATTCGTACAATACGATGAACATAGACAAATTATAATCTTCCGAAGATCGTCCCGGACGATCTCTTTGATTTTGTCGCATCATACTGTACGATGGCAATCGTACCATAGGATGAACAGAGACGATGTCTAATCGTCCTGTATGAACATAATTGCTATGGATCGTACCGCACGATTTATAATCGTACTGTACGAATGTTTTTGAACTATTCGTACCACTTCGTACCAGGACGAAGTCTGTTTATACATATAGTACTGTACGATAATAAACCGTATTGTACGATAATAACGGCTACTTTTGAAATCTCAAGGATTTTGGAGCCTGTTTTGATGTGAAAAACTTGTCATATTTTGAGGGTGTGAATTAGAGAGGAGAACGTGGTTAGAGAGGGATTCTGAGGGAGAGAGCTCTTGAGAAGTTCTTTAGGGTTTGAGAGAGGAAGGAGAAGGTGAGCGTTGTGAGGGAGAAGAGGTGTAAGGGAGATCATACGGTTGCTCCGAACTTGCTGCATCTTGCTCCTCATGTGGCCCTAGAAGAATTTGTGGGAGGATCTCCAAGGGAAAAGGCTCTTCTACATCCGTGACCTCGAGGTACTCTACCTTCTCCAGGAGGGAGAAAAACGAGAAGGTTCTCTGCCGTCGCCAGGAGGGTGAAAACAAAGTTTGGCACTCCGCCACGCCGGGTTGGTGAAAGGGAGTATTGTAAGGGCTTCTTCGCCTTGCCAAGGGGGGCAAAAGGAGAGCTATTGCTTGTAGTGAAATACCCGGAGCGGAGGACTCCGGGGAGTGGACGTAGGTTATGGTTTGACCGAACCACTATAAAAATCTCAGTGTGCTTTTATGGTTTGACTGAACCACTATAATTAACTAAGGAGCATACTTCACTAGAATAGTAAACTCTATCTCATACTACATTACATACTTGCTCCTATGAGCCAATCTCAAAAATATCTCTTGCATCTACTGTCGTGTAGATGAAGGTTCATACCATAACTAGAAAATATTTATAAACTTCTCTCAACTGATCAGAGAATTCAACCTCCCTAAAATTTTTTTCTTTTTTTTGGCCCAACCTTCAATGCTCAACCTCCCTATATAATAGAAATACAACTTGAGATATCTTTCTCTTAGGAGGACACTATATGTCATCAAAAGTCTTATCCAATCTCATAAGTCAATCCTCTATTGCTTTGGACTGAACAACACTATCAAACCTCATATGCTTCAACCATAAAAACATCTATAATGTCTGTCTATTTCATCAGGCTTAATTGTAACTGTCCTACGTTAGGCCTAACCCATTAACTGTGCTACTTAACTGGCAAACTAAGACATTGAAATAAAATTAGCATTAAGAATAATACTCTATAAAATCATGGTCTAACTAGCACTCTGCCCACCATTAATATCTATGTCTTCCTAATCCACCAGATAATCAAACAATGCACACATTTGAATAAAAATATGCACATAAAAATAAATAATTATGAATAGATAATGCTACGCAAAATTATCTCACTTGACTACAAATCAAATCTTATAGTTCTATTTACAATCAATTCATCAAAACTAAAAGGTTGTCACAATCTAACCCAATATAGCCCACAAATATAATATGTCATATCATGTTGGATAATAATTGACTATTACCAAGATCAAAATTGGAGAACATTTTGGATTTCCTTTAATTATTAACATACAATAGAGCCACTATTTAATAGCTAATAAGAAAGAAAATTTGTCCACAAATTTCCTTTCATTAAACCTTAAATTATATATATGACAAAGCCTCTATAATATATTACATGGAAATAATAGAGATAAAGAAAAGCAAAAAATGCCATGCTTTACAATAATAATGAACTAGAAGAATGCCTATATAGGCTAAGACTACCAAAACCTATAGTCTTAGCTACTCAACTAACTTCTACCCTTGCCCTGACTAAAAATAGAATCCAAATTAGGTGTGAGGGAACACAGCTCAAGAGGTTATGCCCATTGATCTAAAATTTTAATGCTTAAATATACATTAATATCAACTGAATAGAAGAATAGTTGTAAGCAAAAGATTCAACTATTCTATTAATATATAAGACTTTACTTAGAATGTAATAAGCACTTCTCAGACTAGAATAAAATTTAATAGGTTTCTCTCAAGTCCTTATACAACCCAACAGAAGTAGATATAAAAATTTAGGTTCTTATTACTCCATATACTAGTATCTCATAAAATAGGTCCTTAAAGATCTTAAATGCTCAGCACATCATATATTATGGAATTCAGCCCTTATAACTCCCGGTGCTTCTAGCACAATAGAACATCCTCCCAACATCAGAACTTCTTAGAAACCATACATTTCAAGAAGATAAACAAATGTATAATTGTATTTCAATTAAAATAAATAAAAATCATCATAACATAAAATATTACATAATGCTAAATCAACAGCCAAAATATTTAAGAAATTGTTCATAAATATTTTATTTTCTAAATTTCACCAAATTAGTAGGAATTGTTCAGAATATCATTTTGAAGCCTTAAATGTACTACAACATTATTTTTTTGAGGTCATAACATTTTTTCAAATTGCTAAAAATAGTGAACTTTCTAGTCTACTTAAAAATCATAGAAAATTCTAAAATATTCATATTTATAACATACATAAAGTTACGCAACGTAAGTTTAACTGATGTGAAATTATCTCTATTTTTTCAATACAATTTTTTTTTTAATTAGAAAAATCCTAAAATTTTGATAATATTAAAAATTAATAATGCAAAATGCATCAAATCTCTATTTGGATAACTTCTCGATTTGGGCCAACAACAAAAATGGCCCAAAGTCACTCAAACTTGGCTTGCTCTTTCTATAATCATTATCCCTCTTAGTTGAAAACAATGAAGGGGGATGGGGTAGGAAAAAATAATAAAAATAAAGTGTGAAAATTAATATTTTTATAAAATATTAATATTGTTTCATCTTTTTCAGGACCACAACACTATAATGCTTTAAATAGAGGGCATGGTGCTTTAATGCCCCAATCCTATGCCATAGCATTCTCCTTAATTTTTAAATTACAAAGAGCTTAATACTACAACATTGCTAACCCCAACATTGTGGCGCTCCCAAGGAAAAAAAAAATATTGTTCTAGATTTCATACATGCTTTAGAATTGAATTCATGCATTCACATGTATACAAAACACTTTCAAATTTATACATTATAAAAATTAAAAAAAGTTCTAACAAACTAAACTTATTGGGTTAAAATGGGTTTAAGCCCTGTTATCATAAGTATTATAATCCTCCTTTCTTACAAAAATTTCATCCTTAAAATTTCAATATTCATATATAATAAACAAGTAAGGATATAGTATCCTCATTCCAGACTCTTTCAGTTATGCGTCTTCACTGTATCTTAACTATAAATTTATTTATTTTTTAACATTTTGACATTGTACCCCAAAATCCTTTTTAGTTCCTCTCTATAGCACAAATTTATATGTACCTCAACATTATCAATATATATTCAATTTTCAGAGTCGAATACCCATTTCCTCAAAGATGATACATATAATATATTGTATAAATTAGTCATATACTCTGCCAATAGTAATATGTAGGCAGATATGCCAATCACTTCAAAAGGTTCAACATGCCTTAGACTCGACTTCCCTTCTTTTCAAATCTGCTAATACTTTTCGTTGGTTGGATCTTCACCACAATAAATCTCCAATTTGAAATTTCATAGCTCAATGTTTCACATAACAATATTATTTTTTCCTATCATATACAATCTTTATTCTATCTCTAATCAAATAATTATTTTCAATAGCATTATCCACCCAAGCTATCTCAATTAAACTTCTCTCTCTCACATCTATTCAAGATTGTGGGGTTCTTTATTTCCTACCATATAGAGCTTTATAAGGGGCTATACCTATACTTTACTAAAAACTATTGTTGAGGGATGTAATCCTCCCAACTTCCACCAAAGTTTAGAATACAAAGCCTTAAAAGGTCGTCCAATAACTAAATTATCATCTCTGACTATTAGTCAATCTACAAATGAAAATATATACTAAAGTGCATTCTAGTACCAAGACCTTGTTGAATGCCTTTCGACAATCTTAAGGTAAATCTTCCATCTCGATCATAAACTATTACCTTTGGTACTCAATGTGATCTAACAATTTCTTATATATAAATATGTGCTAACATTTCTACAAATTTGGCATGCATATTAGAGTCAAATATGCAGGTTTCATCAGATGAACTTCCATAAATAGATAACATCATATCCTTGCCTCAACCTAGGTAATCTTATGGCAAAATCTATTGTCACATCTTCCCATTTTCACTTTTGGATTAGCAATGGTTGCGGAAGACCACCTTATCATTGATACTCTACTTTCACTAACTGGAAAGCTTCACATTTTGGAACAAAATTGGTCACATCCTTCTTCAATGTATGCAATCAGAACTTATCTTTTGAATCATTATATATTTTTTTGCTTCCCAGATGTATATTATAACATGAATCGTATATTTCATGCAAATGGTCATGCCTCATATCTCTAATACTAAGGGCCCATAGCTTCTTCTTATAGAGAATGATATTAGAATCATATAATAACAATTCAGCTTCTTACCATATTTAATTTGAATAATTAGCTTTAAATATTATGTGTTCAATTCTAAGCTCCTTGAATCTTTTCTTGCGGAGATGGTTGCACAATCATCTAAGATAAACTACTTGAATCTCAATTAATATATGAAATCCTTTCCAATTTGAGTCTCTCCATACTTTAATAAGAAATCATCAAAAGTAAGCAGAAGACTTATCATCATAAAATACTTCCTACATAGAGCATATGTCACTATATTTATCTTATCAAGCTGATACTGAATAGTCAATTTATAGTCCTTAATTAGCTTGAGCCACCTCCTCTGCCTTAGATTCCAATCCATCTATGTAAAAATATTATTCAGGCTCTAATGACTAGTGAAAATATTTTATTTGACTATGTATTAATAATGCCTCCTAATCTTTAGAGTGAATATAATATGAACAAACTTTAAATTATGTGTGAGATAATTCCTCTAATGCATTTTTAATTTACTAGAATCATATGTTAGAACCATCCCATTTTGCATTAGAACACATCCGAGATCTTTCAATAAGGTATCACTAAATACCTAAAATCCTTCTATACCTAATAGGATGGTCATAATTAGAGCAAATGTTAAATAATTTTTTAGCTTCTGGATGCTCTCCTCACAGTTAGACATCTAGATGAATGCTAATGATTTCTTAGTCAATCTTATTATAGGTATAAAAATTTGGAAAAGAAATAGATTACAAGCTTTCAATAATTATCGCTCATGTCTTAAAAGTTACATACCTAAGATGTCATAGTAGGTTTTGGCCAATCAACAATAGCCTAAACTTTTTGGAGATCTATAAAAATACCTACACTTCTCACCACGTATCCTAAAAAACTCTTCATCCAGGATTCATACTTATTTGTTTTTTTGCATACAACTGATGTTACCTTAAAGTTTTCGGAACAATTCTTAGATGAGCTATATGTTCTTCTTCAAATATAGAATAAAACAAAATAACAATAATTTACACTATGATAAACAAATCCAAATAAACCTTAAAGATTCTATTCATCATATCCAAAAAGACTGCAAGTATATTAATCACCACAAAAGGCGGATTAAGACTCAAAATGTCCATACCTAATACTGAATGTGGTCTTTGCTATAAATTCTTATTTCACACTCAACTAATTATACCCAAACCACACATTGATATTAGAAAATATAGAAGTTCCCACAAGCTAATTAAATAAGTCATCAATCCTTGGTAAATGCTACTTGTTTGTATTTGTCACCTTGTCCAATTCTTTGTAATTGGTACACAGAACTATAGTACTAAACTTCTTCTTCACAAACAATATAAATGCTCCTTATGAAGAAACACTTGGATAGGCAAAACCCCTAACAAACTCCTAAAGTTGCACCCTCACTTCTTGAAGCTCCGTAGGTTCTATTCTAGATAGAGCCTTAGATATTAGAGCGGTACATGGGAATATATTATAATGTCCTAAGATCAAATTTTAAAGAATTGTTCTTTTTTATCTTTTAAAATCAATACCATATATATATATATATATATTATCAGTATAATATTAATTGAAATAAAACTAATAATTAAAACACAAAATATATCTCCATTATTATTCCAAAATTTTATATAATACTCATGAATCATAAAATTATAATATATCATCACCAGTCCTAATCATAAAGAACAGCCAAAAGAAAAAAAAAAAAAAAACTAATAGTAAATTTAGAGAATCCTGATTTGATCAATCTCACACACACCTGATCTTTTGCCCTAATCTGAAATCATTTAAACTGTATATAAGAGCTAAATGCTTAGCAGTCATCCAATCCTACAACTAACTCAAAGCACGATAAAGAAGTAGTATGCATGTTATTATTCAATTTGTTATAATAGTAGTTATATGATTATGAATCGATGCAAAAATAGTAAAATGCACATGTAGTAGAAGTAAAATCTATTGTCAGTAAAATAGTATAGTAAGAAAGCTATTATAATAGTACTATGGGGAAACAAGTAAATCAGTATGGATGTTGAATCAATAAATCAGTTTTCATAGTAGTAAGTGGTAAGCAAATCATATGAATTGCTAAAATAAAAACCTTGATGAAATTGTCAGAATCACATCAATGCAACAAAGTTGTAAGCAAGAGAACATACCATATATAATCATTTTATATCATTATTAGTTCAATATATTAATAATAAGCTTAGTGTATCCACCATATCATACCAAGTATGGTAAATCAGTATAGTAAATTAGTAAATAATTGATTATATTAATAGCAATAATAGTAATAGCATCAGTGGCAACATCGATAATAATATTGGTGATAGTATCAATGTTAGTGAAACTAGTGGCAATAATAGTAAATTAATGTTAGAACAAATCCATATAGAGATAGAAAATCAATGAATAGTAATAGTAAAGTTGTACAATAATAATAAATTTATAAGATGAATTTTATTAGTCACACTAAACAAGTAAGAAGTCCTGGTTTTAAGATGTGTTTTTTTAGTATCCATATTAATAGTCAGTAACCAGTAATTATTGGTTCAGTAAATAGAGTTATCACTCTTGCCCATCGACACATTAAACATATCCTTATAACTCATAATGAGTATCATGTAAATCCGTAAAAGATAACATTAAACCATATTAGTTAAAGGAATGCCCGTCGGCCCACCATCTTGTACATGTTAGTCAGTCTCCGGCTAACATAAGTGAAACTAGCTTTTACTTATCCTCACACATTATAATCAAAGTATTATAATAGTAATAACAACTAAATTTACCCAATAACATACTCATTTTCAATGCAATGCTTGTATTAACAATATGCTTAAATAAAAATACTTAATTTGGTGAAATTCAAAAATGTTGCAGTAAAAATGTCTAGAATAATTAGTATTGTAAAATATAAAAGTTTTATGATAAAAGTTCAATAAAATCGGGGAAAATATAAAAAAATTAGTTTTGGAGAGAATCAAATAGATAAAAGCAAAATCTTTAAAAATAGATATATGATTAGAATAAAAGTGATATAGAGACCAAAAATATTGATTTCCCTATATCTCACCTCTCACTAAAGAAATCAATTATTTTTATTTACAAGAACTGAAAAAATAATGCACTCTAGGCCTAACACTATAGCATTAAAAAGATTAGCTCCACTGCGCTCTAGTTCACAAAGAAATTCAAATTTTTTATTTTTAGTGTTTTGAAATTTGGGTTGTTACACATATTACTGTAGAGCTTCATTTCTCTCTTAGGTGGTAAACTCACTAACTCCTAAAGAAAACATTTAAAATCTTCTACACCACCAAGACACTCTCAAAAAATATATAATTTATTCTTTCATCCTAAATAGATGCTGAAATTTAATACAACCCTTCTTCCACAATATATCCACCGATGCAATAGATACCAAGTATGACAAAACACCCTAACTCCTTGAAACAAGTAGCCTTGCTACCAATGAATAAAGTGACTCTCTACTTTGTACAATCGATCTAGGTCCTATCTAGAGTAAGTCAATCTATACCCAAAATAACATCAAACTCAGAGATAAACAATAATATAAGACCAGATCTTCAATTTTTGTAAGATATTTCAATGTTATAAAAGAAAACCTAACTAGTTATCATACTATCTTATTTGAGCAGAGTAAAATATATCGAAATAACAATATAGCTACTACAAAAAATAATGGTTATTAGGGCACCTCAAAGTGTCATAATATATATATCTATTAGGGCACATGATATATTGAGGCATCAAATAATGGTGTCACTTAGGTGGCTGTTGGCATAGGGTTAAGGGCATCTTTATGTGCCCTAAAAACTAAACTTTTATGACATATAATTTTGATGGCATAGCCTCCTCAATGACACCTTCTAGGTGTCCTAATAGACAAGTTTTTCTAACACCTTCATATGATGGAATTTGCAACTAAATATGACAAATATTATATGTCATAATAGATTAACTTTCATAGTGCATTTATTTGATGGAATATATTTAATAATAATGCACATATTAGTTATCCTAAAATATATGATTTCTCAACACTTCAATTTAATGAAATAATTTTAATAAAATGACATTATTATGTGTTTCAAAATTACGTTTAATTATCAATTAATTATGTTGACTCATAATATTTCAATTGAAATAATTAATTTACAATCAAATTTCTTAAAATCTCACATACATATGAGAGCTTACATAAGATATTTTTCTTCAAATAAAAATTTATTTCACAAATATAAAATTACAAGAATTTTTCTCCTTAAATAAAACAGAAATTCTACTTCAATCTTCATTTGCGTACATAATCAATTTATTACAATAAATTTGTTCACAAACATTACACGAAAATCCAAAAAAATGACCCTTATAATGAGGGCGATTTCTTTACAAAATAACAATTAAGTCTTGGAATCTCTGTTTCCACACTTCATTGTCATCCACTCCATCTTTCATTTGAAAAGATAATTTGGAATCTGAAATCATAAAATCATGAATATAAATATGTTAATTGCTTATATATTATTCATGCTGGAGATTTACAAGAGGAATGTCAATTAAGGACCACATGTATTTAAAATTTCAACAACAATTAACAATTTCTAAAAAAAATATTTCTATACAATATGTCATAAGCTTTTTTAATTTCAAATGATAAGTAGAGCAAATATAAAGAATTTGACATATCAGATCCCATGGTTTTAATGAGTTTTTTTTTTTAAATGTTAGTTATTTTCACTATGATTTAAGTCAAGCTAAGTTAGTGTGGACCTGGCCAACGGTGCTGGTGGAGTTGGTGCACTGAGGAATTTAGAAGTAATTCCAAATTTTTTACGAAATGGTAGCTCTCCCTCCACTTCTATCCTTTGGCTCAACCTCATTTCTAACTACCTTCGCCCTTGTCCTGCAAAACATTTCACATCAACAACACTAAGTTATAAAATATGCTTGATATCTTACTTTAATGATGAACCAACAAAATAATTCATCAGAGGAGAACAACACAGCCTGCAACTATGGCTTTTCAATTGAGAAAATTATTAAATAATCATCAAAATGAATATACATATATTATTAGCTGTAGCTATTGCATTCAACTTGCCTTTAATGGATTTACACTCGCATTTGGCATTTTCTGTTTGTCTATTCAGTTAATGAAGGATTCATTGTTGACTTATGTATAATATCCAAAAGAGATGAAAATGAAATGAATACCTGTACTTTGCCGCAAATCCCTGAAATCCTGCTTAATACCTCAACACCATCGAAATATTTGAGCAGATCCCGCAAATACAGCTAAAATTCTGCCAAAATCCCGTGTACCTGACACCATTCGGCGCCGACGCCGCTAGACTCGCGTCTCTTCCCGGAAAAGCTGCCCAAATCGTGTGCCAACTGGACGCCTCCCTCTTCGTTAAAAACCCGATCCAAACGAGGGGTTCAGCGGCTGCTTCTTCCATTCGCACTCCCTCCTTCCACGATGATCTCCACAGCCCGACGTCCCTCAAGTCCCGAACTCCAGGTGTCGGCCTCTCCTCCTTGCCCTTACCTGTGCCGGTCTCTTGCACAAGCCGAGAGAGAGAGAGAGAGAGAGAGAGAGAGAGAGAGAGAGAGAGAGAGAGAGAGAGAGAGAGAGAGAGAGAGAGAGAGAGAGAGAGAGAGAGAGAGAAGGGAAGGTAAACATTACCTGAGCCGAACTCCACTGCCGACGCCCCAGCCCGCCGCCTCTGCTCTCTCCCGATCTCTAAGTCACCGAACTCCTCAAGCCCACACGACCCCTTCCCACCTACAGCCCTAACCGAGCCTCCAATTCTCTAACCCGACGCATATAAGGCCGAACCCATTTAAGTTGAGCCGAGCTCTCTAACCCGAGCCCTTTCCACTCAAGCCTGGGTAGTCATTCTTTCTCTCTAGACTAATTAACTATAACTAATTAATATTAGTTATATTTAATTACTCATTAATTAAAGTTAATTAGTATTAGTTATAATTACTCACAGTTAATTATAATTAATACTAGTTATGATTTGTTATGTTAAAGATAATTAATTATAGCTAATTATAATTAGTTATTATTTAACCATAATTAATTAGAATTAGTTATAGATATTTATAATTAATTCTAAATAATTATATGCAATCTATTTTTATTGATTATAATATACTATAGTTAATTACAGTTAATAATTATTAACTATAATTAATTTTAGTTGATTATAATTGATTGCACCTCTTTCTCCCTCGATACGCCGTCGACCCCGCGCAGGTATAATCCCTCCTAAATCCTAAAACTCCGAGAACTCATTTCAACGCATTCGTCGAGACAAAACGACCACATATGCACGTTTTTCTTAGCGTGGTGGGAGGGAGTGCATCCCGACGCTTGCGACGAAGCGGGTAATCACCTAAATTCCTTCTTCAAAGTTCGTATCGCCTTGAAAACCCCGCCTATGCATGCTTTTCTTAGCGTGGTGGGAAGGGATCCCGGTGCGATGCGCACGATGAAGCGAGGATACCCATAAGTACCCGCTTGCGGGGAAATAACTGTCTTGCTTACAAAATACTTTCAAAAATAAAAAAAAAATAATTTTTTTACAAAAAAATACCCATGCACGCTTTTCTTAGCGTGGTGGGGGATCGAAAAATTACACGGCCGCGGTGTCCTCAAAAGAGGGCATCTACCATGCACGCTTTCTTAGCGTGGTGGGAAAGGCCCAGTTTTTCGTAGTTTTCTCCTAAACAGGGGAGACGCCGGGAGGCTGCCGAAATTTTGTCTGAAATACAGACAAGGACTTGGAGCAGAATGAGATTTGTGGACTTGACTTAATCTACTTAATCAAACTTGAATCCAAATAAAAAGAAATGTGCAAATAAGATTGAACTTGAACTTGTGCATTCGGACTTGAACTCTACAAGACAGCAGGGGACAACTTGAACTCAAATGAATTGAACAAAGAACTAGAACATGACTCGAACAATATGAACGAACAAAAGTGAACTTGAACTCGAACCACAGGGGACTTTGGACTCAAGCTGGACTTGTGAACATTACTTGAGATTGTTATTTGAACTCAAGCATGAATTTGTGGACTTGGACTTGGATTCATATTTGAACATAAAGTGACTTATAAAATTTTTGAATTTAAGTAAATTGAGATTTAATACATACTTGAGCTTGCAAATGAATACATGTAAAATTTGTAAGCCAATATATTCTGCAAGTGTCATTCACTTAGTGATGAGGATGATGCCATTTGATGTAAACCTTCATGCAAATGACAATGATTGGATTGTGGCATTCATCCTAGTTCGTGCAAATTGTAGATGATAATTTCGATCATCTAACTAAAAATCAATGAATGTACAAGGATCTACAAGGGAAGTCCAAGATCTTTCAACAAACAAAGATTCTTTTGAACTCATGCAATATACATGTAGTGAAGGAGATAGTTGGCTTACAAGCATGAATGAAGTGCAAGAGAATATAGTAGCTTGCAACCAATAATGATAGCTAGATTGTGAATGCAATGATCTCCCTTCAATCAACATCGATGAGTCAAAAAGAGACTTCTTTCATCCACTAGCAATGATCAAGACAAATTCACAACTTGACTATGAGTAATGAATGAAATGAGGAATGTCAATGGATAAATGAAGGAATTATGGTGGGTAATATTGCAAAATAATTATTCACATGCAAACAAGGGACTCGTAGCAAGAGGTCTTCATACGAATTCAACTTTTATTTGATTGTAAACATTCATCAACAAGGAACTTTTGGAGGACATTCAAATCAAGAATCAAAATATAGAGATTCAATAAACGAATCTTGATTATTTAAGCGGATACCAGTGAGCACACAAAGATGTATAGTGGACAAGGAAGGTCCCTACTACACCTCATTCACAAGTAATAAGGAAAGATACATATGCACACATCAATGAACATTTCAATCATGTTCACAAGCAAATGAATATAATCACAATGAATGTAGCACCCTACCAACCAATGTGCATGAAGAGGTTGGTGGCAAATGTGAACTCCTATGAATTATCTTAGGAGACCTGTTACACGTACAAAGTGCCATCTACGAATAAGTACAAAAGAGAATTGCAGTAGATAGGAGCTCCTGCAAGCTAATGTAGAAGATCTGTTGACTCCCAATATATCATCGACAAGCAAAATGACTACACCAAAATGCAAATGCATACGAGTTGCTATAAGAAGTTTGTTGCACATACAACAAATTGTCTGTGAGCGGATACAGAAACACTGCAATAGATGCAAACATGTATGATAAGGCAGGAGATTAGTTAGTGCACTATCATCTACCTGTATGAATCAACAAATATTGCACGACAGTCTACCTGTACGAAGCAGTGAATAATTCTATTCAAAAGCTGCTATGCCACGCCACCGGATCTGCAACTTCTACGTAAGCGGACAGAAGGCAACTACGAATACTTTCAAAGTATCCATACACGTGCACTATAAATTGTATACACATAGGTACACTAAAAGGGGTAAAAACAATTATAAAACCCGCATGGGCCCCGGCGAGCATGTTATTGGTACACACGTGACGTCTAGGGATGCTGCGCGGGTTGACAAGTGAACTCAGGTTCGAAACTGATCCTTCTATACTGGTCAATAAAAGTCGATAGGGTTCGAACTGTTAAGCAAATATAAAGTTGTGGCGACCATTATATTTGTTTTAAAATATTCATATTAGGCTTTCAAGACCTACATCAATATGAATTCACTAATAAAAGCACGAAGCCTAAAAAACCAGATCCTCTGTCGACAGCCCGACAGAGTTGACAAGGTTTAATCCATAAAAAGAAATGACCCCCAAACACCCCGATGATGGCCGCGTTGATTGAAAATCTCAACCGGAGGGGTTCATTCCAAATATTTTTCAAATATCTCCCAAAATTCCATTCACAATCCATAACTCCACAAAATTCCAAAAACCTAAAATATTTAAAAATGAAACTATCCATCTCAACGCTTAAAGCAAATATCATCCGCCCTCCGCAAAAGTTTGTCGAGGCGGACAAATATTAAATATTACTTCAGCTCACAAAAGAGCTAAATGCCTAGTCGAAAATATCACTAGGATCCATTCTCAAACAATCTCTTGCCAGTAAAGACGTGGTACGTGTCCTCTAACTGACAGTTTCGCCGCAAAATGGCACTGCAGGTAAACAGTTATGACCCGGGCCCTCTGAACCGAGTGGTTTTGCCGCCAAATGACACCACAGATAGCGGTTATGGCCAGAGTCAATACGCTCCTTAATGACGTTAAATCCTTTAGATATGAATCAATAGGATATGATCGATAGGGCACAAAGCCCTCTGTCAACTAAGGTGGATTTAAATTTGTCCCCTTAGACAAACATTCAACCCCAGTCTACAAGGTACCCTTGGACGAAGCAACCCATGGCTGCCGACAAGAATCCTTCTGTCAGGTTGGGTCGACTACCTCCTCTGACTAAGTAGACCAGGGACCACGATGGCCCGGGATGACGGAACCATGGGATCTTGATCGGGCCCATCATCCATTCCCCCACCATCTGCTTTAAGTGCTAGATGGTGCAATTTCTATTTTAAAAATGAAATCTCTAAATCTTCCAATACTCCGAATTCTCAAATTATCTAGACTTTCCAAATTCCCAAATCCAGTTCTTCAATCTCAAACCCGTGCTGCTACTATATGACAGATAACGCGTATCGCTACGTATCTGATTGATGACTAGCCTTAATTGAAAGTTCTCTCTCGTGATCGGGAGGGGTAATTAACTATAGGGGCTTGCGCCTATAAGAAATTAGAACTCAGATCATAAAGTCCTCACAAAATGAGGGCGAAATCTCTGGGTAGTGTCTTATCTACAAACCCATCTGCCTTCCAAAATTTACCTCGAAACTTAGTTCGTTAAAACTCCCTCGCCGAATAAGAAAAGCGAGCGGAGGTCGGGGCCGAATTTTCGGAGCCCACAGATTTCTGGCGACTCCGCTGGGGAATGATTTCTCTTTCCATCTCTGGCTAGTCATTCATAAGCTATAGTAGCAGCTATATCAAATCGTACTCAAGATTTTGAGTCTTTCAAAATGATCGTTTAATGATTCAAAATTCTGAATTTTCTAAAATGGTCATTTGACAAATTCATTTGGCATTCAGTAGAGTTTTAAAATTATTTTTATTGCTTGCTTACGCTAATCATTTTTGTCTATTTTTATTTTTGTGTTTTGTGCAAGTCTCTGCATTTTTAAAGTGTTGGGTGATGTATCAGATTCTAATTATTAACACTTGTGTTTCATTTATGCAGATGGATCTAAAGAACACCCCGATGACCGTCCAACTAGGACGAGGAGCCAGAATTCAGCTGGCTAATGCTCTTATTGAAACTGGGAATGCTGGAGCTACCATCCAGTTTTGTAGCATTGATTTCCCTGCTGTTGTTGCAAGGGCTTCCGAAGTTACTACTCGTCATGTGTAGCTACTAGCACGACGATCTGCTGCTGAAAATCCTTGTAGGAGGGTTTCTGTATTTGAACGACTGTCACAATCAGAAGTCTCAGCCACCAAGATTGTGAATGGTGGGAGAGTTTCTGTGGTAGATGCAAACACCACCACTCTGCCGACCAGATTATCTGCAACTGGGAAATACGATGTTGAGGCCTCCTCATATGGAGGAAGGCCTACAAGAAGGCAAAGAAGGAAGATGAACGCTGAGCTCCGAGCTCAGCATCAACAACTCCCAATCCACCCATCAAATCTGCCGGCCTAAGAGTCTGAAGCTAACATTCCAACCCAGAATGGGTTTGCAAATCTGAAGTGGGTCAAAAGAAACAGCTCTACTGGTGAGCTGAAGAAATCCTTTTGGGATCAACGACCTGAAGCCCCAATTCCTCCAAGGAAGAAAGAGCCTGAAACTCTTTCAGCCCGGGTATACAGAATCCTAAAAACAGTAAAGGAGAAGGGATGGAATAAAAGAAGATACCAACGACCATTGATGGTTGAAGCCAGAAGGACTCCACCGAGAGAACGCTTATCTGTTGTGGTGGAGAGGAAAGAAAGGAAATATATTCTACGCGGTGAACATCGGGGTGTGACACCTGAACTGTATGTTCAGGGATCCACTGCCGAAAGGTCTCGGTGGAAAGGAAAACAAGTCTGGAGGCCAAAGCCTCGAAGAAATGAGAAAGAAAGAAGATAAAATAGGATTGATCTGGGCGTGACATCCGGTGAGGCTTCCCGGAGATCCGCCCCCATCTACGAACAATGTCAGAAGTGGGCCCCAAAAAGGACCCATAATGACATTCCTCCAGACGGTAGACACTTTGGAGAATCATCCAGGGGATCCCATCGCCCTCTATCCCCTCCAAAGGAAGAGACTAATTTTAATCGCAGCCCACTGATCGAAGAAGTCCCCGTGCCTAATCAGGAGCCGGAAATCTAATGGCGTTGCCGCTCGGAGATCCGAGTACTGGAGGAAAATATAGATGATCAAAATCTAGAGGAAGAAGAATTCCTTGAAGGGGAAGAAAATATTGAAGAAAACATTGATGAATTTATGGAGGAAAATTTAGAAGAAAATATTGATGAATTTATAGAGGAAAATTTAGAAGATAAAATTCAAGAAACAAATGACACTCTGGATATGGAAGTTGTCTATATGGTGACACATGTAGACATCGATGATGGTGCCAATTATGATGATGATGAAGATGAAGAGCGGTGGAAATCGCCACCCCGGCAAGTATACCGTCGTCATCGTAGAGAAGGGTCCACCACTGGCAGAAGTCATCATTCTCAAGAAGAAGAAGAAGTGGAGGAAGTAGATGAGAATCCTTCTAGTGCCGAAAATATCACACTCGCTGAAATGCGGCGATAAATGAGGCGACAAATGAGGGCCAAAGACAGAGAAATCTCTTAGTTAAATGAGAAGATGACTGAGATGATGGCTCAAATGGGGGCGATGATGCAGATGATGCAAAGAAATACTGCTATTGGTGCCATGCCTAATCCTCCTGCTGACCCTCCAAACTTTCAAGTGCCATAAGGTTCAGGAGTACAGGGAGCTCCTGAAGCTGGTCGCGAAGCCCGTAATATCGTTCGCCAGCCCACTCTGCAGAATATTGCAAGTACTTCCGAGCCTGTGACTGCTGCACAGTTAGAAGGAATTATTACCGAGAGGATCAGGGCTATTATAGTCGTTGATCAAGCAGAAAAGTTGGTGGGCAAGGGTCGTCCGTATCCTGCTGAGTACGACCAAGTACCATATCCAAAAGAGTATTCTATACCAAAGTTCAAAACTTTTAATGGTAATAACAACCCCAGGCAGTACCTGGCACAGTTTAAAGCAACCTGTGGGAACACAGGAGAAAATGACGCCCTACTCTTCCAATAATTCGTCAGCAGTTTGACAGCAATGGCTTTCGAATGGTATGCTGAATTGCCAAACGATTATGTGAAGACCTTCGAAAAATTGGAAAGTATGTTTGTAAAAAGATTCGCTAGTGCAACAGAGAAGATCACAATCGCTGACCTCGCTCTGGATAAGAGAAAAAGAGAAGAATCAGTGACTAAATATATCACTCGCTGATGAAATTTGAGTATGAAATGTGAGCAGCAGTTAAAAGAAGAGCATGCCGTACAGTTGTTAATGGGCAACATTGATGACAAGATGCAACCCTTCCTATATATGGCTACAATCAACACATTTCAAGACTTGCTCGACATAGTGGCCAAGTTTGAGAAACTAAATTTGTCTAAATCAGAGAATCATTCTGATAAGCCCAAAAAGGCTAAAGCCCCAGGTGCTAGAAAGGGTGAGGCCGACTCTACGTTTTTCTCCAGAGCTGATAGAGAAAAGCAGGTGATTTACAATGTAGACAAGGGCAAGCACCCGATACAATATCAAGAAAAGCCTAAATAAGTCTACAACACCAATCCCCAACCGAAGCTGATATTAGGGGGAAATGATAAGCCACGGACTTATCAAGCTGGAGGTCAGAGACAGGCAATAGAAACTAGTGATAGAACATTTCAATCCCTCAAAGATAAAATGAATAAAGAATATTCATTCAAAAGGGAGAGTGTCGCCAAATTATTTTGACAAGTGTTGAAATCGGGTCTAGAACTGCCTGAATGCAAGAGACCCGAAGAGTCGAAGCACACTAGTGACCCAAATTATTGCCCATATCATCGGGTGCTCAGCCATCCTATTGAAGATTGCTATATCTTCAAGGATTGGCTTGAAAGAAAATATCAAAAAGGGGAACTCACATTGTCCGATAAAGTATTGTCTCACCCTAGAAAGGAATCAGCTCGGGTGGTCACGTCCTCTTCCGTACCTCTAGTTAAGGAAAGAAGAAAAGAAAAAAGCCAATTCAGGAAGAACAGTGGGAGATTGCGGTCTCTAAGAAAACTGTAAAATGTTGAAACAACTTGAAGGAGTTCTAGGTGTAAAGTGGAAGTCTCCTGTTGAGCCCATGATAAATTTGAAGGAACTGCCGGTGGTGCGAGCTCCTATTTCTAAACAACTCTCCAATCAAGCTAGCTCTTCAAAGTCTGGTGGGGTGAAATCATCCAAGAAGAAGACCAAATTGAAGAAGCCCAAGGAGAAGATGACCGCAACTCAAAGGGTTATCGACAGTTTGG
Source organism: Dendrobium huoshanense (assembly GCA_016618105.1). Lineage (NCBI taxonomy): Eukaryota > Viridiplantae > Streptophyta > Magnoliopsida > Asparagales > Orchidaceae > Dendrobium > Dendrobium huoshanense. The sequence goes on from CM028347.1 coordinate 28,405,100, forward strand.
ATGAATACTATCAGACTGTGAGGCGACCTATCAAGCCTGCTGACTTCATGGCGGAGCTTAAAATTGATGAAGCTGAAGGAGATGATGAGAATTCTCTTCGAACAGAAATATGTCGAGTCATCTCAGTGGCACCGAGTACTTTGACAAAAGAGGAATACACAGAAGAAGTACCATCTGAATCCTGTATGATGGTTTTGCCAATGGTTTACAGTTCGGAGGAGGATTTGTATTTTCCAGAGGGAGACAAATCAGACCCTAGCATAGCATCTCGGATGGGACATGTAAACCTAGGTGGTGATTTGGAATCAACAGATGAGTCCCTAGATGTAACAATGGCTGAATCTGAAGAAAATATACAATTGAATGACTCTGAACCGGAGGAGATTGCTCAAGTAAAATTAAGAAGCGGCAAGGTACTACCGCCTCCACCGAAAAAAGGGGTCTCCAACAAAGACAAGGAAAAAGAGATAGTTATCAACGATGATATTATCCCTGAAGATCCTAAGAAAAAGAACACTTCATCCAAGGGGATAGATTATAGTATCTTATCCCATTTGAGAAAAATTCCAGCACAGCTCAGCATATACGATGTTTTGGTGATGTCTAAAGACCTTCGGGAGACTCTGATTTAGGCTCTCAAAGATCCCAAAAGATACGAGGCGTATTTTTCTTAACGTAGTTTGACTGAGGTTCTGCAAGCTCGAAATGAGCCATTCATTACTTTCTCCGAAGAGGACATGATGCTTGGGACTGCAGACCATAATCGTCCTCTATATGTTACTGCAGAGAGAGATAAGCTGATCATCAGTCGAATCCTGATTGATCTCGGTTCTTCCATAAATCTGATAAGCTTAAAAGCAATGAGATCCCTCTGCCTTGATGTGGAACACCTCGGGCCAGATAAGTTGATGGTGCATGATTTTAATGAAAGAAGGCAGAAGACCCTCGGATCATTCATGCTCCCTCTTGTATTTGGAGAGCTCCATACAAAAGCTAAATTCCATGTGATTGATGCGGATACTTCATTCAAGGTGCTACTAGGTCGTCCCTGGTTGCATGAATATGGCATTGTCCCGCCAACATTACACTAGTGTATGAAATATCTCAAAGATGGAGAAGAGTTCAGGATCTCTGGTGACATTCAACCTTTTACAGTTCATGAAGCAACAGTTTATGAAGATGCACGGTATTTCATGCCAAAAAAGTAAAAGTCTTCGAGCTCCCTCGAAGCTAGAGCATCAAACTCAAATGCTGCAAAGCGACTTGAACTGGAGGGTAGGAAAAAGCAGGTGGGGAGAAAGAAGGCAGTGCTGACTCTTCTCAAAGCGCCGATCATTCCAAAAGAAAAGAAGCATGTACCTCATCTTGGGAGTGACACAGATGAAGATGATGTTACTCCTGCTAAATCTCAAAGAGTATGCCAGTCCATAGATGAATGGAGTAGGCATGTTGAATTTTCAAATGATGATTATAACTACGATTCTATTTATATGAACACGATGCAGAATGTGTTCTCTAGAAGAATTGACAACCTATCAATTTTAGATAGTGTACTCATAGTCACGTGTGTTTCTTTACAACATTTCAAAGAAATTATTTCGCGCGAGGTGCATAAAGTTGAAGAACTCGCCACTCTCTATCTGCCTCCCCGTAAAAATGAGACTGTGCCAAAGAATGTGTTATATTCCACGGGAGCTCGCGAAGAGGAGAATCATGATTGGGATTGCATGATCCTTGATTACGAGGAGTTATTTCCTACGAGGCTACCTAGATTAAATACAAAAAATATTCAAAGAATGCTACAAAAATAAGTCAATATTCCCACCACCAAGCGACAACTTCGTACAAGTTTGGGCCTCTAGTATGGGAGGAGTCCGCGTTCATTACAGCAGAAGGATACAGACACATATAAAGGTATTGGATTCATCAAAAGAAAATTTCTTCAGAAAGAGATTTGTCGCGCCATCACATGCATGGAAATTGAATCCGCAGATGGTGATGCTGAAGAGACATACGAAGCTGATGATTATGATGAACATCCCGTATAAGCCGAGCCTGAACCATAAGAGCTTGAAGATGGTGGACAGGAAGCCACTATGGATGAACTAAAAGAAGTCAACTTGGGAACTGAGGAGGACCCTCACCCAACCTTCATTAATTCTCTACTACCCGAAGAACAAATAGAAGAAATAAAAGAACTTCTCTGTGAATTCAGGGACTGCTTTGCCTGGACATATGCTGAGATGCTTGGCTTATCCCCTGACATAGCAGTTCACAGATTAGCAATCAAACCGGATGTAGCTCCCGTCAAGCAAGCTCCAAAGAGAATGAGATTGGAGATTGAAGAACAAGTGATTGCTGAAACAAAGAAATTAATAGAGGCAGGCTTCATCCGAAAAGAAAAGTATGCCGATTGGATTGCTAATATCATCCCAGTGAAGAAGAAGAACAGGCAAATTCGTGTCAGTATTGACTTTAGGGACCTCAACAAGGCGTGCCCAAAAGATGATTTTCCACTTCCTGTATCCGAACTCCTGGTGGATAATACGTCCAACTACGATATATTCTCTTTCATGGATGGATCATCGGGCTACAATCAAATCAAGATGGCGCCCGAAGACGAAAAGCATATATTGTTCAGGACGCCCATCGGGATTTTCTGCTACACAGTCATGCCCTTTGGCCTGAAGAACGCTGGTGCCACCTACCAATGGGCGATGACTCACATATTTGATGATTTGATACATCAGAAGATCGAGTGTTATGTAGATGACCTTGTTGTTAAAAGCCTTGGCCGAATGATCACTTAAAAGATCTCAGAATCGTATTTGAGAGAATCAGAAAGTTTGATCTGAAGATGAATCCTCTCAAATGTGCTTTTGGGGTTTGCTCCGGCAAATTCTTGGGGTATGTTGTTCGTCACCGAGGCATAGAGATCGACCCCAATAAAATTAAGGCAATCACGGAGATGCCACCACTAAGGAACCTTCGATAGCTTCGCTCGCTGCAAGGACAACTGGCTTTCATTCGGAGATTTATATCAAATCTATCAGGTAGGTGCCAACCATTTTCAAAGCTAATGAAGAAGGATGTTCGTTTCAAATGGGATGCAGAATGTCAGGAGGCATTTGACAGCATCAAAAGTTATTTGTTGAATCCACCCATTCTCGCAGCACCAATTCCGGGGAAGCCTCTTATACTGTATACAGCTGCACTAGAAGAGTCCCTCGGAGCACTATTGGCCCAGAATAATGAAGAAGGCAAAGAAAATGCACTCTACTACATCAGTCGAAGGTTGATTGGAGCAGAAAAACGTTATTCCCCAATTGAAAAGAATTGTCTAGCGCTGATTTTTGCGTTTCAGAAACTCCGCCACTATATGTTATCCCATAAAATCACACTGATATCAAAGATTGATCCGCTGAAGTTCTTGATGACAAGACCAGCGTTGACAGGTCGTCTAGCCAGGTGGGCAGTATTGTTATTATAGTTTGAAATTATATACATGCCACAAAAGGCGGTGAAAGGACAGGCCTTGGCTGATTTTCTCACTGCACACCCAATCCCGGCTGATTCTCCACTAAATGATGATTTGCCCGATGAGCAGATAATGCAGGTCGAGGAGAATGAAAGGCTACCATTCTGGGAAATGTACTTCGACGGGGCATCGTCGATTAATATGTTCGACCTCCAAATATTGCAAGAGCCCGAGCCGGCATCGGTCTCATTTTCGTAGCACCCGAGGGAAGCATAATAAGATTTTCTTTCAGTTTGACTGAACCTCGAACCAATAACGAAGCCGAATACGAAGCTCTATTAGCAGGGTTGGAGATTGAGATCGATATCAGAATCCAACATCTCCAAATCTTCAGTGATTCTCATCTCGTGATAAATCAAGTCCTCGGTATCTACAAGGTTGGCAAAGTCAAATTGGCCCATTACCATCGGCGAGCCCTCGAGCTTCTGAAGCAAGTACCAAATGTCAAAATAGCTCGAATTCCTCGAGGATAGAATGCTAAAGCAGATTGTCTGGCCAAATTGGCCAAGGAAATGGCGAACATCAACGAGGAGAGGCCTATACTAATAGGAGTTTACAATCGAAGAGTATTGGAACCTGCTTTATTACAATTCCTAAGGGCAGAAGGAATTCCAGATTCAAGTCAACAAGATAAAATTTCAGTTGACCCTTAACCCCTCCATCAGATCGTTATGGAGAATTATCCAGAAGAATATCACGTGGCCAAGAGACATAAAGCTAGTCAAGCTTCAGAATCGTGGTGGCATTGTTTAGATATTGAAGTCGAAAATGATTGGAGACAGCCATTCATTGATTACTTCAAGAAAAACAAACTCCCGATAGAAAAGCCTATGGCCGCACAATTTCGAAAAAGGGCATTGAGATACGCATTTGTTAATGACACGTTGTATAGACGAGCCTTTGATCAAATGTGGCTAAGGTGCTTGGGGACCAAGCAAGCTGATAAAGTGGTATCAGAAGTCCACGAAGGACTTTGTGGAGCACATTAGTCAGGTCCCAAGATGGCTGCTAAAATCAAGAGAATGGGTTATTATTGGCCAACTATGGTCAGAGATTGTATTGACCACGCTAAGAGGTGCCACGAATGTTAAATCCACGATGATGTTATACATCAACCGCCAAATCCACTACACCCAACAATAGCATCCTGGCCATTTGAATGCTGGGGCACTGATATTATCGATCCAATAGATCCACCGTCTTCAGCAGGACACCGCTTTATTCTAGCAGCGACGGACTACTTCTCCAAGTGGGCAGAAGCAGCTCTATTCAGAGAGGTCACATCCGAGCATGTGATCAATTTCTTTAACCACAATGTCATCTACAGATTTGGTGTGCCACGCCGAATAATCTCAGACAACGGTACTGCTTTGAAAAGTACAAAAATCTATAAGTTTGTTGATCGGATATTCCTCCATATACAATCCAAGAGCAAATGGATTGGCAGAAGCCTTTAACAAGACACTGGTGAAGTTGTTGAAGAAGATCCTCACCAAGAATAAAAGAGAGTGGCATACGAAGATGGCAGAAGCTCTATGGGCCTATCATACGACCTACAAAACACCAACGAAAGCCACTCCTTATTCATTGGTGTTCGGTGTTGAAGCCGTATTATCATTGGAGATCAAACTACCGTCACTCCAGGTAGCAATTCAGAATGAGCTTACTCAAGAACAAAATGCCCGCCTCAGAATGGAAGAGCTCGACGCACTTGATGAACTCAGATTACAAGATCAACAAAACTTAGAAATCTACCGAGGAAGAATGACAAAATCCTTTGATCGTATGGTGCGTCCTCGATCATTTCAAGAAGGGGAATTGGTCTTGGTGCTGAGAAGACCAATCATCCCACACCGAAAAATTGGTGGAAAATTCGTATCAAATTGGGAAGGCCCATTCGTCATCGAGAAGGTGTACCAAGGAGGAGCTTATCAGTTGATTGATCTGAACGGACAAAGGCCTATGCCACTTATCAATGGCCGACATTTAAAGAAATATCATGCATAAAAAAATCCATGTTGAATGTATTTTGTGATGATTAAAATTTTATATGCATATTTATCAATGCATGTTTGATTATATTTTGAAATTATCTTGTATAGCAAGAATGCATTTCAATATCCCTCATCAGACTGTGGGCATTTTAAATATTTGTTCGGGTCGACATCGTGCCGTATACCGAGATCCCCGAATAAATATTTAAAATCTCAAAGATACAAAGCCTATCCAAAATGTCCCTACGAGGCAGGGGCATTTTTAAATATTTATTCAGATCGACATCGCGCTGCATGCCGAGATCCCCGAATAAATATTTAAAATTATCAATAAAAATATTCTTTTATGCTAAAGAATACAAAGATTTCTTTTTCAAAGTCTATGTAGGTGATTTTTCAAAAGATAGAGACAACACCTTCTACAACAAACCAAGACTCAAAAGTCAAGAAAAAAACTTTTGTGGCTACACACTCATACAAAATTGAGCTGAAGAAGCTTGAAGTCTTCCAACATCCTGAAGCTTAAGGTTCAAATGGGTGTAAGAGGTCGGATCCAACAAGCCCACATATGGCCGGATCGCTAGCAGCTCTGTCTACTCAACAAGCCATAAGAACGGCCGTGGTAGCGGAACCCCCACTTCGTCAACCCGTCAATAGGGACTGTAGGAAGAACGAAGGCCAATTTGACTCGACCAGTTCAAGTGATCGTAGCCTAAAAATTCTCCTAAATGACTGGAGAATCAAAGTTCCAATGGGAAGATGAGTCTCGAGCAACTACTGAATGTTTGTAGGCTCCAAAACCTAAAACCATGAAGGATGACTCCAAATCTGTTAACTTCAGCAAAATCAGCATTGGGAAGCGTAATTCCCATAGCTCAAGTCTAAAACTTGAATGGGTATAAGAGGTCGGATCCAACAAGCCCAAATATGGCCGGATCGCTGGCAGCTCCATCTACTCAACAAGCCATAAGAAAAGCCGTAGTAGAGGAACCCCCATCTCAGCAACCAGAGGACAAAGAGCTATCAAATTCTAGCTCTCCCGATCTGATGAACTCAAGTGATTCAGATTAAAGTCTTTTCAAGTGGTTAAGGATCAAGAGACTACCTATATTTGGTACTATCAATTGAATCCAGAACCTGCAAATCCTTCAACAAATCCGTAAAGCATGAAGTGATGATCGAAGGAATTTTTCTTCAATAAGTCCGTCAAAGCATAAAACAAAGGACCGAAAAAAATTATCCCAAAGTTTGTGAAAAGTCCAAGGCTGAACTAAGAGGATTCTGTCATCAACAAGTCTGTTACGCACAAAGCTCTGGACCGATGACTTCTCGCTATCGACCTAATACAAACCTAAGGGTTTAGGTCATCAGCATCTACTCCTTCAACAAGCCCGCCAAAGCAAGAAAGCATAGGGCCGAAGGTACAAAAATCACCTGACAAGTCAAAAAAGACAAATCAGGTAATTCTCCATCAATGTCCACAGCACAAAGCATGGGGCAAAAGAAATCAGTATCTCAACCATCTATTGATATATCCAAGAGAGCTATGGAGAAAGAAAGTTTAGTGTGACATCCAAATAAATTTTTGGAGATCCACTAAATAAAAATTTTAGTGTGACATCTGATTGAAATTTTGGAGATCCACTAAATGAAAGCCTTAGTGTGACATTTAGAATAAATATCTAGAGATCCACAGGTTCAAACAGCTTACAACAAACGTGATTCGCTCTAGACGCGTACCACATTTGTTGGGGGGCATTTGTTGACTTAAGTATAATATCCAAAAGAGATGAAAATGAAATGCATACCTGTACTCTGCCGCAAATCCCTGAAATCCTGCTTAATACCTCGGCACCATCGAAATATTTGAGCAGATCCCGCAAATACAACTAAAATTCTGCCAAAATCCCGTGTACCTAACACCATTCGGCGCCGACGCCACTAGACCCGCGTCTCTTCCCGAAAAAGCTGCCCAAATCATGTGCCAACTGGATGCCTCCCTCTTCGTTAAATACCTGATCCAAACGAGGGGTTCAGCGGCTGCTTCTTCCATTCGCATTACCTCCTTCCACGACGATCTCCACAGCCCGACGTCCCTCAAGTCCCGAACTCTAGGTGTCGGCCTCTCCTCCTTGCCCTTACCTATGCCGGTCTCTTGCACAAGCCGAGAGAGAGAGAGAGAGAGAGAGAGAGAGAGAGAGAGAGAGAGAGAGAGAGAGAGAGAGAGAGAGAGAGAGAGAGAGAGAGAGAGAGAGAGAAGGGAAGGTAAACTTTACCTGAGCCGAACTCCACTGCCGACGCCCCAGCCCACCGCCTCTGCTCTCTCCCGATCTCTAAGTCACCAAACTCTTCAAGCCCACACGACCCCTTCCCACCTACAGCCCTAACCGAGCCTCTATTGCTCTAACCCGACGCATATAAGGCCGAACCCATTTAATTTGAGCTGAGCTCTCTAACCCGAGCCCTTTCCACTAAAGCCTGGGTAGTCATTCTTTCTCTCTAAACTAATTAACTATAACTAATTAATATTAGTTATATTTAATTACTCATTAATTAAAGTTAATTAGTATTAGTTATAATTACTCACAGTTAATTATAATTAATACTAGTTATGATTTGTTATGTTAAAGATAATTAATTATAGCTAATTATAATTAGTTATTATTTAACAATAATTAATTAGAATTAGTTATAGATATTTATAATTAATTCTAAATAATTATATGCAATCTATTTTTATTGATTATAATATACTATAGTTAATTACAGTTAATAATTATTAACTATAATTAATTTTAGTTGATTATAATTGATTGCACCTCTTTCTCCCTCGATACATCGTCGACCCCGCGCAGGTATAATCTCTCCTAAGCCCTAAAACTTCGAGAACTCGTTTCAACGCATTTGTCGAGATAAAATGACCACCTATGCTCGCTTTTCTTAGCGTGGTGGGAGGGAGTGCGTCCCGACGCTTACGACGAAGCGGGTAATCACCTAAATTCCTTCTTCGAAGTTCGTATCGCCTTGGAAACCCCGCCTATGCATGCTTTTCTTAGCGTGGTGGGAAGGGATCCCGGTGCGATGCGCACGATGAAGCGAGGATACCCATAAGTACCCACTTGCGGGAAAATAACTGTCTTGCTTACAAAATACTTTCAAAAATAAAAAAAATACTTTTTTTACAAAAAAATACCCATGCACGCTTTTCTTAGCGTGGTGGGGGATCGAAAAATTACACGGCCGTGGTGTCCTCAAAAGAGGGCATCTACCATGCACGCTTTTCTTAGCGTGGTGGGAAAGGCCCAGTTTTCCGTAGTTTTCCCCTAAACGGGGGAGACGCCGGGAGGCTGTCAAAATTTTGTCTGAAATACAGATAAGGACTTGGAGCAGAATGAGATTTGTGGACTTGACTTAATCTACTTAATCAAACTTGAATCCAAATAAAAAGAAATGTGCAAATGAGATTGAACTTGAACTTGTGCATTCGGACTTGAACTCTACAAGCCAGTAGGGGACTACTTGAACTCAAATGAGTTGAACAAAGAACTAGAACATGACTCGAACAATATGAACGAACAAAAGTGAACTTGAACTCGAACCACAGGGGACTTTGGACTCAAGCTAGACTTGTGAACATTACTTGAGCTTGTTATTTGAACTCAAGCATGAATTTGTGGACTTGGACATGGATTCATATTTGAATATAAAGTGACTTATAAAATTTTTGAATTTAAGTAAATTGAGATTTAATACATACTTGAGCTTGCAAATGAATACATGTAAAATTTGTAAGCCAAAAGATTTTGCAAGTGTCATTCACTTAGTGATGAGGATGATGCCATTTGATGTAAACCTTCATGCAAATGACAATGATTGGATTGTGGCATTCATCCTAGTTCGTGCAAATTGTAGATGATAATTTTGATCATCTAACTAAAAATCAATGAATGTACAAGGATCTACAAGGGAAGTCCAAGATCTTACAACAAACAAAGATTCTTTTGAACTCATGCAATATACATGTAGTGAAGGAGATAGTTGGCTTACAAGCATGAATGAAGTGCAAGAGAATATAGTAGCTTGCAACCAATAATGATAGCTAGATTGTGAATGCAATGATCTCCCTTCAATCAACATCGATGAGTCAAAAAGAGACTTCTTTAATCCACTAGCAATGATCAAGACAAATTCACAACTTGACTATGAGTAATGAATGAAATGAGGAATGTCAATGGATAAATAAAGGAATTATGGTGGGTTATATTGCAAAAGAATTATTCACATGCAAACAAGGGACTCGTAGCAAGAGGTCTTCATACGAATTCAACTTTCATTTGATTGTAAACATTCATCAATAAGGAACTTTTGGAGGACATTCAAATCAAGAATCAAAATATAGAGATTCAATAAATGAATCTTATTCATTTAAGCGGATACCAGTGAGCACACAAAGATGTATAGTGGACAAGGAAGGTCCCTACTACACCTCATTCACAAGTAATAAGGAAAGATATATATGCACACATCAATGAACAATTCAATCATGTTCACAAGCAAACGAATATAATCACAATGAATGTAGCACCCTACCAACCAATGTGCATGAAGAGGTTGGTGGAAAATGTGAACTCCTATGAATTATCTTAGGAGACCTGTTACACGTACAAAGTGCCATCTATGAATAAGTACAAAAGAGAATTGCAGTAGATAGGAGCTCCTGCAAGCTGATGTAGAAGATCCGTTGACTCCCAATATATCATCGACAAGCAAAATGACTACACCAAAATGCAAATGCATACGAGTTGCTATAAGAAGTTTGTTGCACATACAACAAATTGTCTCTGAGCGGATACAGAAACACTACAATAGATGCAATCATCTACGATAAGGCAGGAGATTAGTTAGTGCACTATCATATACCTGTATGAATCAACAAATAATGCACGACAGTCTACCTGTACGAAGCAGCGAACAATTCTATTCAAAAGCTGCTATGCCACGCCACCGGATCTGCAACTTCTACGTAAGCGGACATAAGGCGACTACGAATACTTTCAAAGTAACCCTGCACGTGCACTATAAATTGTATACACATAGGTACACTAAAAGGGGTAAAAACAATTATAAAACTCGCATGGGCCCCGGCGAGCGTGTTATTGGTACACACGTGACGTCTAGGGATGCTGCGCGAGTTGACAAGTGAATTCAGGTTCGAAACTGATCCTTCTATACTGGTCAATAAAAGTCGACAGGGTTCAAACCGTTAAGCAAATATAAAGTTGTGGCGACCAGTATATTTGTTTTAAAATATTCATATTAGGCCTTCAAGACCTACATCAATATGAATTCACTAATAAAGGCACGAAGCCTACAAAACCAGATCCTCTGTCGACAGCCCGACAGAGTTGACAAGGTTCAATCCATAAAAAAAAATGACCCCCAAACACCCCGATGATGGCCGCGTTGATTGAAGATCTCAATCGGAGGGGTCCATTCCAAATATTTTTCAAATGTCTCCCAAAAGTCCATTCACAATCCATAACTCCACAAAATTCCAAAAACCCAAAATATTTAAAAATGAAACTATCCATCTCAACTTGTAAAGAAAAAATCATCCGCCCTCCTCAAAAGTTTGTCGAGGCGGACAAATATGAAATATTACTTCAGCTCACAAAAGAGCTAAATGCCTAGTCGAAAATATCACTAGGATCCATTCTCAAACAATCTCTTGCCAGTAAGGATGTGGTACGTGTCCTCTAACCGGCAGTTTTGCCGCCAAATGGTACTGCAGATAAACGGTTATGACCTGGGGCCCTCTGAACCGAGTGGTTTTGCCGCCAAATGGCACCACAGATAGCGGTTATGGCCAGAGCCAATACGCTCCTTAATGGCGATAAATCCTTGAGATATGAATCAATAGGATATGATCGATAGGGCACAAAGCCCCCTGTCAGCTAAGGTGGATTTAAATTTGTCCTCTTAGACAAACATTCAACCCCGATCTATAAGGTATCGTTGGACGAAGCAACCCATGGCTGCCGACAAGAATCCTTCTGTCAGGTTGGGTCGACTACCTCCTCTGACTAAGTGGACCAGGGACCACGATGGCCTGGGACGACAGAACCATGGGATCTTGATCGGGCCCATCATCCATTCCCCCACCATCTGCTTTAAGTGCTAGATGATGCAATTTCTATTTTAAAAATGATATCTCCAAATCTTCCAATACTCTGAACTCTCAAATTATCTAGACTTTCCAAATTCCCAAATCCAGTTCTCCAATCTCAAACCCGTGCTGCTACTATATGCCAGATAACGCGTATCTCTACGTATCTGATTGATGACTAGCCTTAATCGAAAGCTCTCTCGTGATCGGGAGGGGTAATTAACTATAGGGGCTTGCGCCTATAGGAAACCAGAACTCAGATCATAAAGTCCTCACAAAATGAGGGCGAAATCTCTGGTAGTGTCTTATCTACAAACCCATCTGCCTTCCAAAATTTACCTCGGAACTTAGTTCGTTAAAACTCCCTCGCCGAATAAGAAAAGTGAGCGGAGGCCCGGGCCGAATTTTCGGAGCCCACATTCATCTCTTAATAAATGATCCCAGCCGTAACATATATATATATATATATATATATATATATATATATATATATATATATATATATATATATATATATATATATATATATATATATATATATATATATATATATATATATATATATATATATATATAAACTTTATGTAGAGAGTTTTTTTCTACTACTTTTCAATGCGAATTATGTACAATAATTTGTCCATGATAAGTGAAAAGCTACAAAGTGGATCGCAGTCGTTGAGGACAAGGAATATTTCAACTTGCTCTATAGAAATGCATTGAACATCTAGGGAACTGTAACCAACAATGATATTGTTTTAAGCATTCCCAGCATTAACTACATGAGTTACTCTTAAGTTTTGCATTGCCCATGCTAGAAACCAGAATAATCAGGGATCAAAATTCAATAAGCCTGTAAAAAACATACCGATAGAAGATATCAGAAGATGGCTACTCGGCACTTACTATATGTGAGATTTCCATTCTACTTTACTCCGCACCTCATTACAAGTGAACTGAGGCTGATTATAGATGCAATGAAATATGTGATCAAGCACAGTGACATGAAGGGCAGCGTATTTCATCTGCATTATACTTGGAAATTATCATCAAAACAATAATTTGGTGCACTTTGAAAGGAAAATTTATGATTTGTTTTTTTTTTAAATAGCACATGGATAAGTGGTTTACTTCATATTGTTTTATTCTATTTGAACATCGAAGTACCACTTGGTTTCTACAGTACACGGAAAAAAACTAGAGAAATGAATAAAAAAATATTTTATTAGCCATTTCCAAGGGTTGTAAGAGTAGAGTTTTAGGCAGCATTTTGTAGTAAAACACTCTAGATCTTAATCAGATTGAGAAAGTTGATAAATATCACATTGCAGATTATAAGAAAGCTTTAAGGTGTTGGGACAACACAGAAGGTTTTTGATGTAGCTTTATTAAATAAAAAATATAAGCTCGGATCTCTGCAGCAAATTGCATTATGGCAACCTTTTTTGGTTTACAGCCTTTTTCATAATTAGGCTTCCAGTCACAATCGATGCCAACAACCTTACATCCCTCAATGTAGTTAGTTGCAGTAATTAACCCAATGAGACTCGATCAAGTCAAATATATAGCGTTCAATAAATGCCCTTGCTTTCTCCATATCATATTTTTGAAAGCATTTCACTTGAAATCATCAAGTAGCACCATTAGCATCACAAAAAGTACACAACAATTGTTACCAGTGACAAAAGTTTCATCCATGGTACCTTCAATGAAACTATCTACATCATCAGCGGGCACATCAAACACCGCACCCATAAAATCAGATGTTATGGAAAGATGCTTCACTCCTGCAATCTTTTCTTCAGGCATGAATCTCTTCAATATACTAAAAGTAAAAGCAAACCTGAGGCTACACACAACAAAAAAGAACCCCAAGATTAAGGCCCAAATCATTAACACATTTAGAAGTAAACAATTCTTCATAGAAACCTAAATTAAGCTTAAATTATAAAGCCATTACAGTAAAAATTGATGTTATGAAAAAAAAATGTACAAGATGGTAACAAAATCAAATAATTACTTAAGCTGATGCTTACGCTAGCATGTATATCCGCGTCTCCGATACAAGATGTAACGTCACATACTCATCAGAAGATGACAGAAGTGGTCTCTTTGTAATAGTAGTGTATCCCTGTTTAAGGAAAAAAAAAACATTACATGGATATCACAGAAATTAAGAGCAAACAAACGAGAAGTAATAAGACAAACTCAATACTAACTGCAGCCTTTGCAAGTGCTTTAGCAAGTAATTCTACAGCTGACAAATTTGATGAGTTTAGGAGTTCCTCTGCTTGTAAACGGAATACTGGAACTACACTGTACCGCAGCTCAAATTTTAGACGTTTAAGAGAACACATAATCAAGTGACTGAATCGTTCAGCATACTGGAGGCCCAGCTAACATATCACGTCTACAGTAGTTTGTATTGAGCTTACAATATTTTTATATGCTAAGATAAAAAAAAACCTTAAATAATTAATAAGTGATCACTTTTAGATTATTAGGCCCAGCTAATTATGGCATGATTTTTTTTTTTTTTTTTTGCGATTAACGAAGAAGAGTTTACTCACAAACTTAAAATAGATTGATCAATTGCACTTGCAACTACACATCATTAGAATCCTATCCCAACGATTGGTAGTCAGCTCATAGCAACAGCTATTTATGAATATTTACGATGCTGATAATTTCTTATTCAAACTCAAAGTGCAAAAATATTAGTATCCTTCAACTTCAACAATCGAAGTGAGGAGTTAAAATTCATCCCCACACTACCCCCTAAACCAGATGGGGGAGGACTGCACAAAAATTGTGCATAATGTATCAAATTTAAAGTTTTGCTAACAGTTGTGACAAGGTAGGAACATGTTTAAACAACATGTGGCTAAACTTATTTTTTCTAGAATAAATAATTTATAAAATATAAAGACTCCTATTGTTGAATTTAACAAACAGGAATAGGACAAGCATGAGGAGTAAGTTTAAAAATGCAGCAACTGAATGAAAATTCTATGAAGTTATAGTCATATTTCATGATTTTATCTGTTGAAACAAGCAAGCACAACATTTACCAAAGAAAAATAAGCATTATGCTTGATTTAATAAGCTAAAGCTAGTATCCCACAGTCAACGGTATTCGAAATTGTCCATAATCATACATGATGCTCCTTATGCAAAGTACTCTTGTCATATTTTCTACACAACTCATTTTGGTATGTTGGTTGGGAGCTTAGGCTATCAACTAAGAGGTATTGAATTTGAGTCTTGTATATGCGATATGTATTAGAGTCTGCCTTCTATGGCCTAAATGTCCCCAAAAAAAAAAACACTTGTCATATTTCCAACCATCAATCAATTTGTAAGCAAAAAGTATCATGAGGTTTATAGAATGTAAAACAGCCATGTCATTTCTATATGGGGAAGAGTTCTGCATTGTATGTAATAATGCTAATCAAGATTTAAAGCTGTAATATGGATTCATTGAATAGTGATATATAAAGAATTTAAGGAAATAAAAAGTGACTCTGCTCAATGTTAACCAATATATTTGAAATATATAACCAAGTTTTTTATAGCTCAACTGTGCACCTATTCATCATTCTCAAACAACAAAAGGAAAAAAATTAAGTACAAATTATTTTCCGTAGCATAGTGAACCTTAATCTCCAATTATATAGCCATATGAGCCTAGAATGTTTTTTAGCTGCAGCATGAGAACAGCGTGCATTTTGATTCACCTTGTACTTTACTGAAATAGAGTAAGAGCCTAAGGAGAGGTTTCCTTCTCGCAGCTCTAAAATATCACGCGCAAGTTGCCTTGTTGTAGCTTCCACAGAAGGGCTGCTGATGCATTCAAAATCATTACACAAATCACCAAAGTCCATTGCATCGACCATCTCATCTGATTTTGATCTTTCATTTATAGCTACAGATTTTGTCTCAATATCTTTCGATTCATCAAGAACTATCAAGAACATATGTTAAAATAAATTTTAAATTGCAAACAATAGCTGTTATAAATTAAGAATCTTGTTTTATGTTTTTTTACATTGCTAGCAACTACCAATAAAAAAACATGTTTTATTAATTGGGTCAAGTACCATCACTCTCAATACAAAATTCATTAATGAGTCAACCTAAGTAAAATGAAGGAAAGAGTAGTATACCACCTAAGGATTGATTGACATGGATGAAAGCATTTTCTTGCCAGCCTCTCTGGACACATCTGAAAACTTTTCCACTGAGAGGAAAACTTCTGGAGAATTGACCCTGTCCTCGTACATCTTGAAGAGCATGACCCCTAGTGCTTTTGAAGCTTCTTTCATCAGAAAGATGGAGAGCTTGCATCATATATTTATAATTTGGTAATGGAATTATCTCATTGTTTCTCATATATATTCTCATGATATTATATAAAACTGCAAAGTACTTGTAACAAGAGTAATCAGTATGAACAAAAACATCAAAAATGCTTCTAAAACATAAAAATAACTTCTTAGAAAATCATAATCGTATAACCAAATTCTATCAACATATATATATATATATATATATATATATATATATATATATATATATATATATATATATATATATATATATATATATATATATATATATATATATATATATATATATATATATATATATATATATATATAAATATATATATATAGTATATTTAAGACTGTTCAAATCCAACTAGTATCTTCAGAAGTTTAAAATTCTTGTATATCAATCGTCTTCACGAACAACCTGCATTAAATTAATTACATAAATATAAGTAATTTGATTACATAATAAAAAGTTTAATATTTAAAATTAAAACATACTTACTAAAGCTTGAGGCCATGCAACATAAGTTCTAATTGCATGTCCAATTGTTGTTAAAGTACTGTACCGTCTAATCAAGTGTTCTTCCCAATTCACAGGAATGTTTATATGAACGGAACACCAATTTGGACCTAATGGATAGTTACCAACCCTATGTGCAGGATCCATACTTTGAATGTATCCAATTGCCACAGTTTTAGTAGAATCAAGAATACTTTTGACTGCAACTTTAGTTCCAACCTATATATATATAAGATCTAACAAAAATTTGTAAGAGCATATGAAAGATCAAAATATGGTTATAAAAGTTCATAAGTAAATAATTTGCTTACTTGAATAAGAGTATTGTTATTGAATGAGTGAACATCGCCATTTTGAGAATATTGAGTAGCTCTTAATAGGGTGGTATTAGTTGCTTGCTGTGTACTTTGCATATCCAACTTCATTTTAGCAATTACCTCACCCTGTTCTTGAACTTATTTTTCCATTTTTTCGAAAGCTTCCTTGTAACCTTCTATTAATCGATAAGCACTACTTCAATTTAGGATTTCTCCCCATGCAACATAAGGAGTTACACCAAATCCATACATGCGAACTCTTCCGACCTTGTCATTTCCAAGAACTTTTGAGAAAATATCATCTCTTCCAACATCTTCTGTTTGAGATGTTTGACTTCTAATTTCCTTCATTTTTTCCTACATATAATGAATATTAACTCTTTCACATAATATTTTGTATACTTTATAATTAATTTATGAAATAGTTTATTATCAGCACTTACCAAGGCTTCACATGCCTCAATATTATTAGAAATTTCTTCTTTTGTGTAACACTTTTCAAACATTTCAACTCTCGTTGGTGAGTGTCCTATACTTTTCTCCTAAATAATTAAATAAATAATATAAAAGTTAATTAAAATAAAATATTAATTGACTTCTAAATTTAAGTCTAACACACACACTGATACAAATGTATATACAAATAAAATTTACCTGATCTTCACGCACTTGACCGAAACTCCTTTTTTCCAGTTATATGCATCAAACTCTTTCTTGACCTACTCTTTTTATTTCGTTCACTTATACACTGAACACAAATATGAATTAATAAAAAAATAAAGCATGAATAACACTTTGAAATTTAAAGGTTATAATAATATACCTTTGATTCTTCTGAAATCCAATAGGTTAGAAGATTTTTCCATTGATCTTTAAGTATCCTTTTTGACACATTACATAGTTGTAATTCTAAAGACATTTTTGGGTCATAATATTTAGATTTAACATGTGCTTTCCAATTTCTCCATTTCTTCCCAATTGATTGAAGAATCCATACATCACAAGCACGGGGAATCTCAAATTTCTCCTAAAAAAATAAAATACTTTTTGTTATATCCAAATAAATTTGTTGTTTTATGCATGCAACTGAAATCAAACAAAATAAGTACGAATATTATGAAGATAAATACCTGAACAACTTCTAACATATTTTTTTTAAAGACTTCGGCATTTTATCCCAACTTCTGATGTCAATTGGTGCATGTTTCCCATTCCGAGCAATAGTTCCTAAAAACTCAACAAATAATGATTTATTTTGCCCAATAGGTTGACCATATTTGTTAAAATTAACAACAAGTCGTTCTCCACCATGTTGGATAGCATGATATCCCCAAATACTACACATATAGGTTGGACCTCTTTTTCGTTTTTGCTCCTCGTTGCTTGTACCTACTATGAAAAAATTATTTTGAAATTAAAGTTTTGTAAGTAAGATAAATGTAAATGTAAAATAAGCATATAAAATTTTGATAATATCTTAAATAAGAGGCATACCTGCAACAAAATTTTCAATGGTATTTGTTGGAACATCTATTTCAACTTCAGTTTGTTCTCTACATCCTGTATTTCTAACACGTGTTCTGGTGTGTGGTGCCATTTCTTAAAAATCATTAGAAAACATATACGTGAGTAGAGTATAATAGAAGATAAACAATGCAATATATCACTCATATTTCTCACATAATCTATGAAAAATAATAAAGTATGCAATATATTAAAAAAAATGTAAGGTTCATTACATAAAATCGTTGCACTCGTCAAACTTCTTGATTCGCTATTGACGTCTTCTAATAACATAATGATTGATTAGCCAAAACAAAGTACTTTCATAGAGATTTATAGTTTTCTTCATCAAACTAGTTAGTACGAGAGATTGGTTGGGATTTTTCTAATGTAATATTGCAGAGTGGACACCATTTAGGGTTGGACACCATACCTTATCACAATCTTTTTACTGTTTGGATTGGATTCATAAAGACCCAAAGATGAAGCTTGATTGCAAATGCCGTGAGAAATTTGTAAACACCAAGGAATATATCAATGAGATGATATGCAAGATGATTCCACTTGGCATAAAATGAAGCTATCTCGGACAGTTTATACATTCATGAGGTATATATCATTGCATTGACAATCTTATCATCTCACGAATGAAAAAAAAATTGTACGTTAACAAGACTGCAATGAAAAATGTAATAACAGCAGGGCAAGCGGGTATGTTTATCAATGTAGGACACAAATTCCTATTGAAGCCAGTCTGCCTTGCTGATGAAGAGAAATATATAGCCGTGCTCTCCTTACCTTGAGCATGGAAGATGACAGGTATGTATAGAGGTAAACTAAAGAGTATGTATCTCTTTTCAAGGAGGCAAAATGATTGCCACCAAAAAATAAAATTCATGATGTACCAAAACTAAATCATCAAGATGGACTAACCACAATGAAGAATATCAAAGAGTGGCCAAAAGCATTTACAACTACACATCGATGTATCTTCAACTACACCAAAACATTCAAAAGAAAGAAAATTAGGTCTTCTAAAAGAGCAATGAGGCAAGAGATGACACCAAAGAAGAAGCCTTTGAGACATGTCATTAGAAACATTATTATATAGAACCAAGTTAAACCAACTGGTGCCAATCTTCCAATGCTGAAAATAAACATTACTAGGTATTGAAAGGTGGGCTCTCAAGCATTACTAGGTATTGAAAGGGTTTGCAAAGCTCACCTTTCCATTTAACAGCTTCATAATAATGCAAAAAATGCAAGTTTTTTATGAATTGTTACACATTCAGAGCCATTTGGGCAAATAAACACAATGATTCAAAACAAGCATAACAAAACTAAAATCAATACAAATTATATTATTAATTTTCCAAGAGAGATTAAATCAAGGGGGGAGAAAATGTGTTTGAGATTTGGAAATATTTACCAACTTTTACAAATTGATTTCAAACAGTAGATGTCATTGCATTCCCTAAGGTATGGACTTTTAAAAATAACGTGGTAAACATACTTGGAAAAAAGTACACAAATAAACAATACACAAATCGACAGTACACAAATGTTTTAAAATTACAAAATAAATAGAACACAAATTAATTACTCTAGTAGAACGCCATCAACTTCATCTCTAGTCCACTGAACTTCATCATCAATAAAATATTGTTGAGTAGAAGTCTCACTTTGCAAGTAGTCATCAACATCCATGTCTACGTGAATGTTATTAATTTCATTTCTTGGTGCTGTTGTAACAACAATATATCATGTAGGATCAATAGGATCTTCCACATAAAAAACTTGTTGAACTTGAGAAGCAAGCACAAAAGGCTCTTGATGTCGTTTAATTTTATTGAAATTAGTCAAGATGAAGGCATCCTCGTCCTCCTTTAATCTTTTTCCTTTAGAAACCCAATCACATTCAAATAAAACAACACTTCTCTCTGCTGTGTAGTCCAATTCAATTATATTTTTTAAGATCCGTAGTATGTCAAGTTACTTGAAATAGGGTTCTTATCTTTGATGCTAGCAAAGCTTGAAGTTAGAGCTTTAACCATCACTCCACAATTTTGAGTTTTTCTTTTTTTCATTAAATCTACAACATGAAATCTAAAACCATTTACAAGATATTTCTTGTATAGAGTGACAACATTGGATGGACCTCTAGCTAAGCGCCTCAAATCCGTAGAAGTAGTATCATCCTTCAATGGATCAATTGAAGCAATCTATTAAA
Organism: Dendrobium huoshanense; assembly: GCA_016618105.1. NCBI lineage: Eukaryota > Viridiplantae > Streptophyta > Magnoliopsida > Asparagales > Orchidaceae > Dendrobium > Dendrobium huoshanense. Next base: position 28,425,699 of record CM028347.1, read on the forward strand.
ACAAAATTGATGTCATCAGTAAAAATTCTTATGTAAAGTACATTAGTATTACAACACTAACCTTATTAGCAAACCAATCAACAAAACCCTTATTGTGAACTCTTTTAGCTTCATGCTCTCCATAGCAAGACCTTTTTTGTCTTATCGTTTCTTTAACTTTAGTGTAATGTTCACTGTATATAATCATAAACTTTATAAGAATATAATAATAGTTCTATGTAAAAAATGAAAATATGTATTCTTCAACTTTTACTTACTTAACATATGGCTCTATTTCCTCACAATTGAAAAGGACATATTGATGTGCTTTTATGAGTGTCTCATCGTTGAAGATCTTGACCTCTCTTTTTCCAAGTGCCCGACCATTTGTTTTAAAGATATTAAGTCCTTCATTCAAAACATTCTCATCCAACTCATTTCTTCCAAGTTGATTATGCCTTGTTTCCACATGCTCAGCAAAATATAAAGAGCAAAATGTTAAACATTCCTCCGCAATATAGCCTTCTACAATTGATCCCTTTGGACGACTTCTATTTCGAACATATGACTTTAACTTTCCCAAAAATCTAAAAAAATTGTTTGATAAATGATATAAATTTTTTTTATTAAAGTTAGATATGATAAAAGAAATAATAATACATGAAATAATTACTAACCTCTCAATAGGATACATCCAACGATAATATACAGGACCTCCAATCCTTGCCTCGGTGGCCAAGTGAATTGTCAAATGCACCATGATATCAAAAAAAGCAAGAGGAAATATCTTTTCAAGTTGGCAAAGTGTAATTGCAATTTCTTTTTCCAATCTAAGAAGCTCAATTGGGAGAAGAACTTTAGAGCATAAGCCTTGAAAAAAATGACTCAGTCGAATTAGAGGAGAGCGAACTGACTTAGATAGGACTCGTCTTAAGCATAATGGAAGCAATTTTTGCATTATTATGTGATGATCATGGCTCTTTAATCCAAGTATTTTTAGTGGTTTCAGTTGCACTCGTCTTGAAATATTAGATGCATATCCATCTGGCAATTTAATATTTTTTAAGACTTTACAGAAAATTTCTTTTTCTTTTTTGTTCATAGTAAAGCATGTAGCATGTAAATAAGTATGTCCAGATGAAGTACAAGTAGGATGCAATGTAGGGCGTATTCCCATTTTCTCCATGTCCTTGAGTGCATTCAAATGATCTTTTGTCTTTCCATCAAGATCCAACAGCGTACCCAAAAGCTTATCACATACATTATTTTCAATATGCATAACATCTAAGCTATGACGTAAAAGATTTCTTTCCCAATATGACACCTTGAAAAATATACTAAATTTCTTCCAATTAGAAGGCAAATTAGGATTAGCAGGTGTTTTCTTTCCAAACTTCACATTTATTCTTCTTAACATATCAACAAGTTTGGATCCATTAACAGGTGGTGGTATTGTCCCATGTTCTTCACAACCATTAAAAAATCGACTATCTCTTCTATCAGGATGATCGTGATCTAAGAACCTCCGATGTCCCATATAACATCTCTTATGACTGAAATGTAACCACTCTGAGCATGTATTCTCCTGACAAATAGGGCATGCAAACTTCCCTTTTGTACTATAACCTGATAAGTTAGCATAACATGGAAAATCATTTATAGTCCATAATAATGCAGCTCGCATTTGAAAATTCTCCTTTGAATATGCATCATAAGTTTGAAAACCAATTTCCCATAATTCTTTTAACTCAGCCACAAGTGGTTGTAAATAAACATCAATATCATTTCCAGGTTGAGTTGGCCCAGGAATAAGCAAAGAAAGCATCATAAATTGTGATTTCATGCACAAGTTAAGAGGAAAATTATATGTCATCAATACAACAGGCCAAGTACTATGAGTTGAAGTCATTGTCCCAAATGGATTAAATCCATCTGATGCTAAACCCAATCGTACATTTCTAGGATTTGCAGCAAAATTTGCATCTTGGTAGTCTAAGTGCTGGCAAGCTGGAGTGTCTGCCGGATGCCTCATGCAACCATCTTTTATGCGATCTTCTTTATGCCATATCATATATGTTGCAGTCTTAGATGACATGAATAATCTCTGCAATCTTGATGTTAATGGGAAGTGCCACATGACTTTTCCTGCAACCTTTTTATTTTTTTTACTTGATATATCTTTTGAAGTGCTATCTTCTGTAACCCATCTTGACTCATTACAAATATCACATTCATTATTAAATTCATGAGGACCCCAATATAAAATGCAATCATTGCGACATGCATCATATTTTTTATTACTTAAGCCCAAATCCTGAATTATCTTCTTTGTCTCGTAATAAGACTTTGGTAGACGAATATCGTCAATTGCTTCCCTTAACAAGTCAAGTAACATAGTAAATGATTTCTGAGTCCAATTACCAAGGCATTTAAGTTGAAGTAGCCTAACAAGAAAATCAAGTTTTGAAAATTTTTTACATCCGGGAAATAATTCTTGTTGTGAGTCACTTATCAACTTATAAAATTTTGCAGCATCCTCATTTGGTTTATTACTTTCTTCTTGTTCATCTGCAGTATTACTTTCAAACCAAAAGCATCATTTAATAGCCCTTCCATGTCATCATTAACACCATCAACATTGATGGAATGTGATCCAATGTCATTTCTAAATGAAGTTTCTCCATGAGCAGTCCAATTGTAATATTCAGGTTTGAATCCTCTCCAAAGCAAATGAGCTTCAACATCATCTCTTGTCCTACAAATGCCATTTCCACAATCTCTACATGGGCATAGTATCATTCCACTAGAACTTTCATTACTTAATGCAAAATTTAGAAAGTGTTTAACTCCTTTTTTTAAAAACCGCATTACTCCTTGAACAATACATCTAACTTCTATCCATTTCCATATCAGAACCTTCATAAGCAAAAGAGAAATGAATATTAGAAACCATGAGAACTAGTTGATGCATATTCAAAGGGTTTGAAGTACACTCTTTGATTTGCAATTATAAATAAACAAGTGATTAAGCAAGGAGTAAAAAAAAATCTTCATACAAAAATAAAATATTTTATGATAACATTCGTAGTAAATTTTGGCAAATTGATTTTTGGAGTGAATTTATTTTGAGTTAGACGAAAGTAAAAAGGGAGAATATTTGAGGGTACTTTGAGTAGAAGTTGGCACTACATGCTGAGAGGAGAAATAAAAACATTGCTCTCTTCTCGCTTTTAAACCTACAAGCTTTGCTTGTGGGAAAATGTAGGGAGATGGTGGTCTCTATAAAGTAAAAGATCAAGATTCAAATATTTTATTACATGTACTAAGAAAACCTTGAGAGCATAATAATTTGTTTTATCTCCCCAAGGGTTTGTTACTACAAAAAAGTAGCATGGCAGTGAATTAAAAGAAATGAGGAAGTAAATTAGAAAAAAATGAAGATGAGATAAGCATCATGAAACATTTGCAGTTGAGTATATCGTAAATAGTATGAATGCTTAAGCAACAACAACATCAGTCATATTACATTTGATTTACTCTTTTTTCTATTGTTTTAGTATTTATTCTATCAACCAAGTCTCATTTATCCTAAATGATTATTTTTTAAAGAAACTTTTTAGTAAAAATAATTAACTAAAAACTTTTGTAATAACAAATTAGTTTAGAAAGCACTAAAATGTTGTGCCAAGCAAAGCCTAAATAAATTAAATTTAAATTCTCTGTTAATAATGTATTTGATTAGGTTAAATTAAAGATTTTGTTTTTTATAAAAAAAAATCAAAATTAAATTCTCTACTTATCTCTAAATTGATTTGTCAATATAATTGATCAAATAACATTGGGATGGAGTGTTGGGGGATGCTTATGATGATATAATTGCATGTAGGAGGGGGTCAGGCACATAATTAATATTAATGACTGTCATTTGAAAGTGATTGTTGCATAACAAAATTAATTTAAATTATACATTTCAAACATAGACTTTCAATCTTTTTAACTAAGAATTTCATAGAGACATAACCTTTTGGGAAAAAAAAAGGTAGGTCCTTGTTCAATTACAGAAGCTCACTATTTGTGAATATATGTGCAATGAAGGTTTGCTTCAAAATAACAAGAGGAGCTTTATTATATTACTTGATGAGTGTTAGACTACAGCTAAGAGATGAGTATGTGGCATTCAATTGTAAAATGAGGGCAATTTTTGTTATCGTTCTCATCGTATATAACTTGTTTGATGTAGCTTAGATAGCTATTTATAAGAGATAAATGTCATTCAATCATTAATTTGCTGATGGGGACATTGACATTGTTTTCATAAATAATTCATCTAATGCGGCTATGATGATGGTTGGATGGACTTTGATGAATACAAAAATCAGTGAATAATAAAGAACATTATTGTATTCGAGGGGCCCCTATATAACACTTAACAGTGTAGTCTTTAAATCTATAAATGTATTTGCAATGAACATATGGAATTAATTTTGGAAAAGAGCGCCAACATAAAATATTTAATAATTTCCAGTGTTTGTATATGCATATAAATTACATCAGAAGTTTGAGTGAGAGGGAAGTAAAAAGGGAGAATATTTGAGTGGACTGTGACTAGAAGTTGGTAATATACGCTGAGAGAAGAAATAAAACCATTTCTTTCTTCTTGCTTTGAACCAACGATTTTTTTGTGGAAAAAATGTAGGAGATGGTGGGCTCTATAAAGTCTAAAAAATCAATTCCTACTGCATTTCTCACCAAAACTTATCAACTTGCTGATGATCCATCCATCGAACATATGGTGTCTTAGGAATAAGAAGCTACGATCTTTGTGGTGTGGAGACCTCCAGAGTTTGCAAAAGGTATCCTTCCCAATTACTTCAAACACAACAACCTCTCAAGCTTTGTGAGGCAACTCAACACCTATGTAAGTATTTTATTGCAACCTTATTCTAATACATCATAATTGTCTCCTTACCTTCTGTTGTAAAAAGTAAAGTTTATTCAACTGTTGTCTTAGGATAAATGAATTGATTAAGAATAGTTTTTATAGGTAGTTCACTAACAATTTCTTAAAGCTTAAAGAGTTCTAACAATGTTAGTTCTTCTTCTATATCAAGTTTATAAGAGATATCATTACCAATTACTTTATGTATTAGCACAAAATAAAGACATTCTATTTAAATATCAAGTTTTAGTCGAGTTCAAATTCTAAAGATTGGTCTTCTAAACTATTATATGGCCGGGGGTCCAAGGGGGCAGTGCCCCCTGGCGGGGTTCGACCTGCCCGGTCAGGTCGCGGGGTCAAGGGGCAGCGCCCTTGCTTGGATTTCCGGGGGCAGCGCCCCCGGAACAAATTTTGGTTGTAAATGTATTTTTGGTTCATAATTCCTTAAGAAATTCATATTTAGTCCTGAATGTATTTTCAATGCATAGACTTGTCAATATCAAAATATCAGAGAAAAAACATAATGCAATCAAGTCAACTAGAGCAAACAATAAACTCAGTTTGTAGCACGGAATATTTCCAATATAAATAGGGGAAGCAACAAATCAAACAAGAAAATGCAAACAGATTAAAACTAGAGACCAATGTCCTGAAGAACTTCAAGATCAGCGATAACAACTTCTATACGCAGATTGTTTAGAAACTAGAACATGAAAAGAAAAATGAAAAGAATGCAAACATATTAAAATGCCAATGAATTAAAGAGGCGAATAAATTTGACTTAAACGAAAGAACAAGAAGCAGCACCGTGAAAACTTATTCGCACGATCTCTGTTTTATCGCCAAACCGCCAAATAACTCGGTTTTGTGTCAAATTTATATGATCAAGAACCCTATAAATCAAAAGAAGAAAGAAGAAATTTTTTCAAACCCAAGACCGTGGGGATTTGGCTTTTGAAGTATAAAGGCTTGATTGAAATCATTTTACCTGATGCAGGGTCTTGATTGTTGATGTCGCATTCACGAATCAGAGAGAATAAGGAATTGCAAACAGGAAGAGAACGCGCGCTTTCGACAGAGGCGAAGCAGCGATGGAGGCGAAGCAGCAACAACGGAGGCGAAGCAGTTTGATATGAGAAAAATGAAATACACAGTAACTAATCAGACGATGCCTTTGTTAGCGCCTTAGCGCCAAATCGCTAATTAATGGGCGCGAAATCAAAATATACCATAATAGATATCTCTTAAGGCACTTAAATATAAGTGTCTTAATATATATTTTGTTATATATTATTTTTTTTGTAGTAGAAGGTAAACATAACAAATTAAAGTAATTATCATAAATAAATGAGTGACTAGCTCTTGAATTAAATAGAATGTGGCAAGGTATATAAAAAATTATAAGTTGTGCCTGTAACCATATCAAGAGCATCTATGACATTAACTAGAGTCAAACTGTACAAATGTGCTTGAATAAGAGCCTGAGCAATAGAACTGTTAGACTCCCTCTCACCACTACAAGATAGTCTTTCTTTTACAGAACCACCACCTCTGCTAGAAGAACCCTTAGTAAACACATAAGGTGGAATTGTCCTCAATCTTTCTACTTGTCTTACGGAGCACTTAACCCTAGGCTTAGCATGTCTGTCCAGTCTTGCCTGTGGGCACTTAGCTACTCGATATCTTGTCTAAACACAATAAAAAAACCAACACGTCATCTGATAATACTTTCCCTGATATCTCCTACCATAATTTTTTCACATTGGTACTCCACTCACTAAATCCTTAGAACTAATAATTTACCACTGTTAGGAACAAATACAGAAGACTCACCTCTCCTAGCATCTCTAAGTCAAAACTTACAATTTTTCCTAAAAAATTCAGTACCACGGCCTCACCACCAAATCTTTTCTAACTTGTGGCCCATCATTGATGAGCAGCTGTCATATCATTCTTAATCAGACGAACACTCTTCACCAGCCCAAACAAATAAAAAATACATAGCAAAAATAGTAGATGCCTCATATTGTCCTAAAGCCATTTAAAAAATCTATAACACTTCTCCTTCTAAGAGTCCATTAACTACGGAGCATAATTGATTAGATCAGTAACTCTACCACGTACTACATCACATACCTGCTCCCTTGAGTGACCCTTAAAAATATCTTTTGCATCTGTTGCCGTACATATGGGGTTACAAATCACAACCTAAGAGCTTCTCCAGCCGAACTGCAGTCGTGTGTATGGAGTGGCTTTTTTTCTCCAATGGATCGCCAAAAAATACGCCAATGGCATGCAGATGAACAGTCCGACGCCAATATTGGCATCGGACTGTTCACCTATGCCAAAAAAATCGCTCTATTTTTTCGCTTCGCGGGAAAGGCGCGAAACAAGAGAGCGAGGGAAAGAAGAGAAATGGAGTTCCATTGGAGATGAATTGCGACATTTTGAAGTTTTCCTCCTTATAGAGTGAAAAATGGAGTTTTCGGTTGGAGATGCCCTAAGAGCATCTATAAACTCCTCCCAATTGATCAAAAATTCAACCTTTCTTGAAACATTTTCTTATGTTGGATTAATCATCAATGATCCGTCTCCCCACCTAATAAAAACACAACTAGAGGTATATTCCTCTTAGGAGAACACTACAAAGCTATCAAAAGTCTTCTCTAATCTCATAAATCAATCCTCTACTTCTCTAGGTTCAACAACACCCTCAAACCTTAGGGGCATTAATGGTAGAAATATTTGGAAATGTCTATCTACATCATCAGACCTATCGAAAGAACTCCTGTGCTAGGCCTCACACATTAACTCTACTACTAAATGGAAAACTAAGATATTGAATCAAAACTAATAGCAAGAGAAGTACTCTATAAAAGCATTGTATGAATACCACTATACCCATTATTTATATCTTGGTCTTATTAATCCAACAAATGATCATACAGAATGGACGTAGTTAAATAGAAACATACACATTAAAAACAAATAATTTTGAAAGCCCAATACTGCCCAAAACTATCTCACTTGACTAAAAATAAATTTCTATAGTTTTGTTTACAATCAGTTCTCCAAAACCATTATTTTCACACTAAAAATGGACTATCACAACCAACCCCATATAAACTATAGATAAAATGGGTCAAATCATGTTGGATGGTGGCAGATCAAGCCCAAGATCAAATTTGGAGATCTTATCAAATTTTCTTTAATTACTATCAGGTAATAAAGCCACTATTTAACTACTAATAAATATAAAATACTAGTTCAATTTTTTCCTTTCCATCATTTTCAAAATATATATATAATAAAATCTCTACAATATAGTGCATGTATGTAAAAGAGAAAGAGCATAGTGTTGATATGACATTTAGTGCAACAACACCGGAGTGCTAGCTATTAACTAAGAGCACGGTGTCATAATGCCCCAATCCAGCACCACATCATTCCCCTTAAATTTTTAAAATTAGATAGAGCTCAATTCCATAGTGTTGCTAACCCTTATGCTGTGGCGCTCCCAAAAGAAAATTTTAGGTTTTATATGACATATATAAGACAATAAAACGACTCTTAAGAGAAACAAATGGAGCTTGAAAATAGGGGAAAAGCAAATTGCCCATACAATGAGAGGGAATTTATACCTAAAGAGGGGGAGTGAAAGTTACAAAAATATATTTTCCAAAAAAAATATTGAATTAAAAAAAATGAGAGAGATAGTGGAAAAATTAAAAACAATGAGGCAAATCTATTGAGGCGCCAAATAGCGCCTCCCTTGAGAGGCGCTCACACCATTTGACACAAAATGGCGCAAACAGTGGCCAACCAAGCCGAACTGACTGGCTTTAGCTCTGTTTAGGATTTATGTTTGTGCCTGAAGAAGCCTTTTCTAACATTTTTTAGATCCTAGAGACCATTTTGTGATATTTCAGAATCAATTATAACTCTTTTATTAGAGCCTAACAAAGCTTCTATAATAAAATGCAAGAAGATTTGAACAATTTGGGGAAAAATTTATAATATTATTTACTCCAATGACACATTGATTTTAAGGAAACCTAAAATTATAATTAAGAATATTTTACTTGGTTCATATGCTTGAAAGATGGTTCACATTGTCATTGCAGGAGCGACTGCATCTTGTAATTTTTTCAAAATTATAACATTATGCTAAGAAGTTTTCTTAAGATTTTAAGTATATTTTTGGATGACACAAACCTCAACTTATGAAAATAAAGAGGTAAATTGATTAGCATGAATCTAAAGGTATTATTTGATTTAAAAACTTTTAAAAATAAAATTCAGAATAATTTGAAGTCGGATTTAAATGAACATATAATAGAACTAAACCTCTCAACAAGGTGAGACCATTGATCTGAGTCTAAAAGAACCAAAATTAAGCACTTGAATCATATTTGAAAAGTTTGTTAAGGGGCCAAATGCTCTCTAAATCTTATGTACTTATAGTCAAATGGAGCAACTTAATAAGAAAAATCTATTAAGCTTAAGATTATTTGACTCTAACATCACTAAAGCACTTAAATGTTAGACAAACAATCTATGATTAAGGGGATAAATTTGTATTGTTGAATTGCGTATTTTTCATTTTGCCAAAATCATCAAAATGCGCCATCTCAAAAGGGCTATAAATATGACATCATTTTCAACAAGAGAAGAGGGATTTGAGAGCTAAATGACATAAAGAACTATATTATTTATTCCAACTATCATCACCATGTTGTTGGGCTTAAGTTATCCTCTTGTAGACACCAAATTTATGTACTCTCTATAACAATAATCAAACAATTATTCTCAACAACGCATAAATCCATCTTCTTCAATTATTAAGAAATATGATTCTTGTATCTTTTATATATATATATATATATATATATATATATATATATATATATATATATATATATATATATATATATATATATATATATATATATATATATATATATATATATATATATATATATATATATATTCTTGTATCTTTCATTGTAATAAAACTTACACTCTACACTCACAACCCTCTAAATAACAAATTATATTGAAATTTAACCTGAATTGAAATTTTGCCAACCAATGTGAATGAATTTAAAGCAAGGAAATACAATAAATATTTTTCCTATGACCATCTCCAGTAATATATTTTTTATTACATAGATAACAAATTAAAATAAATTAAATCAACTAATAAAAATAAAGAAAATGTGATTAGATTGATATTTGAAGTGATTCTTTTAAAGAGAATAAACAAGAAGATCTTCATCAAATTTGTCCAACTTGAATAAATTTGGCATTAAACATTATATTCATACAACTCCATTATCAATTATGAGCTTGCAAAATTTCTCACGTTTCAAATAAGTTTTACAATATACAGAGATCATTCAATCATACTCGATCTTAAGAGTAGCTATGATACCACATATAATACTTAAAGAACCACCAACTAAAGCATCATCAAAATAGCTAATTTGGTATCCATATAATCTTTTAAGTGTTGGGTTCAAAGTCCTTAGTAGCCTGTTGGTTAAAGAACAAAGAGTAGTAATTCTTGGGAACAATCTCAGAACTAGTAGTGTGACTCTATACTTAACCTTTTTATATAAGATAATCCAGAAAAAGTAAGATTATGCTATTCTGAAAATTGAATAAAAGATGAAAAAAAGGTAAAGCTAGCAGAAAAGAAAGCATATAATTGTAAAATCATTCAAGTCCAAGCACATTGCATGATCTCAAATTTGATAATCCAGCCTACAAATTAATGTGATTTATTTAGTGTGTGGAATCAACAGGAGCTTTAATGACATAATACCTTAGTAAATGGAATGTTGAAAACCTTAGTCTCCTCTGCTTCCATTCATAAGACACCCCCTTGGTGATGCTATGAATGTTAAAGACACTGTAATGATGGTTGGACGAAGAATTTTCTAACTATGTGAATTTCTCGAACTAAGATTTCGTTTGGGACGGTTTTTTTATTGCTTCTTAAAGTAACTTTTTAGAAAAAAAAAAAATTTATATTAAAAAGTTGCTTTAAGAAGCAGTAAGAAAGCCGCCCCAAACGAAGCTTAAATAGAGTTTAAGTGATGCGAGGACAACTTTTTACTCATCCTGATGGCTGCACCTTTCGCTTAATTAGTAGACAATTCAAAGCACCTACTGGTTGTTTTTGGGGTTAGATGCTGGCTAGCCCTTTGATTATCAATTCTTACTTCATTGTGGACGTCCACTTCAATGACTGAGCAAAAACTTGATTATGATGGGAGAATCACGTCAAACTTCCCAAGAAGCAGAAACCTGATGATCTTACATCATTTAACTATTCACCAGAAATCTCCACAAGAACACGAACCATCTTTGAAATGATGAAACCGATTGGTATCCCTCACAGTAATATCCCGTCTAAACACCTTTGACAACAACTTAGTATACTCGTGACAATCGCCACAAACTCGAAGGTTTTTGGTGATCCTGATAGTTGATCCAGGAGGAATATGAATTAAACCAAATGCAATTGCTAGCCTCTCACTGTGTGCATAAAGCATCTTTATTTTCTCCTCCTCCCCAACGTCATGCAAAACAAACCTTGTATCTGCGACATAACCTGCTTCCTTCTCCAAACTTTGGGTTATCTCAGCCAACTTGGCGTAGACTTTTGATGAATCTTCATGACATTTATCCCTTGCAACAAATGAATGAACCTTGCTTCCCACTTCAATCCAACTACATGCTGGGTCCTTCTTCAATCCTTTTTGCTTCATCTTCGATCTCAATTCCCGGACATCTTGCCATTTTCCCATTGCAGCTAAGGAATTTGAAATAAGCACAAGGTTTCCTGGATTTTCTGGCTCCAATTCAAGAAGCTTCTTAGCTGCAAGTTCACCAAATTCATAGTTTGAGTGGACACGGCAAGCCCCGAGGAGGGCACACCACACTGGCGCAGTTGGTTTAGTTGGCATCTTTCTAATGAACTCATATGCCTCCTCCACTTTCCCTGCTCTACCAAGAAGATCAACAATGCAAGCATAATGCTCTGGCCATGGTTTCAACTTGTGCTCATTGATCATTTTATCAAAAAATAATTTTCCTTCCATAATTAGTCTGGAATGACTGCATGCATAGAGAAGAGCTAAGAAGGCAATATGATCAGGTACTATTCCCAGGGTCTCCATTTTGTCAAACAAATCAATAGCATCCCTTCCTCGACCATGCATACCACAAGCATCAATGATACTTGTCCATAGAACCAAATCTTTATATTTAACACCATCAAAAACTTTGAAAGATTCATCTATACTACCACATTGAGCATACATATCCACGAGCAAACTACTGACAGATCCATCTATTCCTAGGCATCTTCTCATCATGAAACCATGAACTTCTTTTCCTTTCATCAAGGATGCCATGCCTGCTATGGCAGAAAGGATACTGAGGAGTGCAACCACATCAGGCTCTATATTGGCTTTCGTCATCTCTACACACAAACTTAAAGCATCGTTGAAGAGCCTATTATGTACATAGCAAGTCATCATGCTAGTCCAAGACACCACATCCTTAGTCTTCATCATACTAAATATTTGCAGAGCCTGACGAGCCTCTCCGCATTCTCCATAAGCATCTATAAATGTGTTCTCAAGTACAAGATCAAGCAACATGTGCCTGATAGTATAGCCATGAATCTGCTTCAAGAGAGAAAGACAAACTAAACTGCTACAAGCAAGTAAGATACTGCCGATTATCATTGGATCAGCTTTAATTTCTTCTTTCAGCGCTTGTCGGAACAATTCAACTGCCTCCAAGTAGTAGGAATGCTGAGCAAAACATGCAATCATGGTCGTCCATGATATGACATCCTTATTAAGAATTCCATGAAACACAAATTTGGAATAGTTTACAAGGCTGAATTTCGCATACATGTTTATGAGAGTATTTCCCATTTGCAAATTGGAATCGAAACCTCTTTTTATCGCATAACCATGAATCTCTTTTCCATTCAACAAGTTCCCTAACTGCCCCAAAGCAGAAGCTACAGTTACGAGAGAAACTTGATCAGGTTGAAAACCCATTTGAAGCATCTGATAAAAAATTTCAACAGCTTTCCTATATAAACAATTCTGAGCATACCCAGATAGTAATGAATTCCATGACACATTATCCTTCTCATTCATCTCATTAAACAATCGAACAGCATTGGGAATACAACCACTCCTTGTATACATAACAACCAGAGCATTTCCTTCATAAAGTTCAAAACTCCTATTGTTTTTCAAAAGTGAGCAATGAACCTCCCTACCCAATTTCAGCAGGGACAATTCTGTGCAGGCTTGAAGGACACTAACGGCAGTATAAGTGTTCATGCTCAAACCAAACCTATGCATTTCTCTAAACAGGTAAATGGCATCAAAATAATTTGCAGCTTGCACACAACCAGAGATAATAGAATTCCACAGCACAACATCACCTTTCTCCGGCATCCACTCGAAGAACTTTCTTGCTAGATCAAGTTGCCCACACTTTGCATACATGGAAACAAGTGCATTTGCAACAAAACCTAGACTAGTAAGACCGCATCTAATAGCGAAACTATGAATCTCAATCCCACTGTGAAAGTCTTCAACAAAGCCACAAGCCTTAAGAACAGAAGCAAAGGTACACCCATCTGGCATTTCACCCAACATCCGCATATTCCAGTAAAGCTGAATAGCTGATTCAGGTTTTCCATTAGAGGCATACGCCCCAATAAGCGCATTCCAAGCAAAGATTGTTCTCTGAGGCATTTCATCAAACAACTGCTGTGCTGCATTGAGACACCCACATTTTCCATACATAAATAACAACTTTGTATGCAGAAACCCATCAAAAGAATTCGAATAAGTTTTCAGAATGCGAGCATGGATCTGCTGCCCTTGGGCAGCTGCGTTCTGCGAGGCGCAGAGTTCTAGAATCAATGAATAGGCTTCTTGGGAAAGATGGTTTGATGGGTTGACCAGGAAGAAAAATGCTTCTTTGAGATTTCCTTGCTTGCAGAGTTCTTTGAGGGAAGTATTAGTTTCTGGCTTTTGACGAGGGACGGAGAAAGCTAAGGGAGGAGTTTTGGGGCAAATGGAAGGGGGAAGTAGAAAAGAGAGGGCCATTAAAAATGAGTGAATTTTGGCCGTGAAAAAGTTGGAGAGAATGCATTTACAAATAGAAAGGAGAAAGAAAAGGGAGAAGTAGCCACAGCCACTGGGATTTTAATAAAGTGATTAGTTCCTTCAAATTCAGAATGAGAACACAAGAAACAGAAGTTTGTAAATGTAACGGCTCAAAGGCTTAGAATGCCTCGAGGAGAAGTGAAGAACCATTCAGAGTACAGTTAAAAAAGAAAAGAAAGAAAAAAAAAAAAACTATTTTCCGCCACAAACGTAAGCATATTCTTTTCAAATTGTTGGTACACATAACACCTTAAGAAAAAATAGACGAGGATTATATGCATATCACAAAATATATATATATATATATATATATATATATATATATATATATATATATATATATATATATATATATATATATATATATATATATATATATATATATATTATTTATTTATCTATCACTTTAAATTCTAAATTACATCAAAAAATCTATATGAAGATTGTGTTCTATTTTAATTAAATTATTAGTAGTGATACTTTTGATGTGATTTAAATTTTTGAGTGTCTAAATAATATAAAGATTTATGAATTAGATATGTGAATAGATAGAAATTTTATAGAATGAATAAAAATCCAAAAAAAAAAAAAAATAGAGAGGTGTTTAACATTTTTTATTATTAAAAATTATACAACTTGAGAATAATTTCGTATTATCTAATTTACTCTCTAACCCCTTATTTATAGATGGAGGCCAAGGTATATTGTTATATTAAAAAAATGAATAAATTATGTTTGGTGGCCTAATAAAAGTTTTACACAAAATGAAGATTTAGGATCCACTATCCCTTACATTGGGCATGCATTAGTGATTTTTAAATATTGAGATCATGGACATGAAGTTGTTCAAAACAACTTCACCTAGGCTAGTTGGGTTTCAACAAGTAGGTTATCTTAAGTGTCTTGAATGATCTTGCCTTGTTATTCCATGGGCTGAGTAAATGGGTGATTAGGTCGTATAAACCTCAGCTATTTTGTTTAGTCGGTTTGTGTGCCGAGTATGCTGGTGGATGACTTTAGTGAGCTAATTCTAACAAGTTTTAAATGTTGACACCACCTAGTTAGCCAGGTAGCCTTAGACTCGACACAAGTGAATTCAAGTGAACATATAATTTTTATATTCTTTTTATCTTTAATGAAATCTAAAGAGTATTGGTACTAAATACTACCGCTAGGGTACATTTTCACATCATTCATGACTAAATGGCATGATTTAACTCTTCGATATACATTAGCATGCTAAGAATCCACAAATATGGATTAGGGCCATCTTCGCAGAGTTTCCTTTTTTTTGCACATTCCATCTCTTAGAACTATGTGCAAATCAATTTTCCCAGATGAAGAATAAGTGTCCTTCCTCTGACATCAAGTTTAAAAATCCTTTAAAGAGCTCTATAGTCTTCCCCATAATGAATGGATGAAGGAAGGTTAAGTTTTAGTAAAAGATGGCATGAATAGAAAAGTTAAACATGATTTACGTACCCTTATGTTTTGGCTATGTATTTTTAATGTATAAATCCATATAGACATATGGTATGATCCAAGGTGATGAATACCCAAGTATGAATCAAGTGGAGCTCAATATGGAGACCAAAGTTGTCATATTCTATTCTTATACTTAACCTAAATTTGGGCCTTTAAAAATTATATATATATATATATATATATATATATATATATATATATATATATATATATATATATATATATATATATATATATATATATATATATATATATATATATATATATATATAATTCTATTTTATTTAAAAAAAATTATGAAATCAATTTGCAAAGTGGGAATCAAATGGTCTCAAAATTCTTACTTCTACCAATAGTTGTAAGGATCTACACCAATGCCCAGGAATTACAAAATAATTATTATAATTAAAATACAATAATATCAATCTTATGATGAATTTTTTTTTCAAAATTAACTTTTAACACATAATAAGGGGTTACTACGGAGTTTCATTTGAATTATAAAAATATCTATGACTCTATCTCACCTAAACAATGCTCAAGTTTTCTTTGATAAATAAAAATAACAAACCATCTTAATATTCACAAGTGTACATGCCAAATCAAGCAATAAAGTGATATAGTTGAGTCTTAAAAACTTATGAAGAAGTACAATTTTCAGCAATCAACTACTATTGTTTACTCTAATTGCATAATTATCATACTAAAATAAAATTGATGGTTGTAGAGATTCAATCACTGAATAAAAATAGTAAAATAATGAATACACTATTTAACTTAAGTATTTTGGATTTATGAATGTAAATTACATATCTTTCCTAATAAAAGTTTAATTTTTAATGTGATTTAGAGCGTATGCATCCATAAATCTCTGTCAAGCTTATAGAGGGGAAAAGGATATATGGAGATCTCCTACATTTATATCATCTCCTTAAAAATCAAACATATTTTACATCCTATGTCTAGGTATGCAAATATACTATTTCAATATTCATGATAGTTCTACCATTCCTCCATTGAGGCTATACATCACTCTGGATTTTAATTATACATATAACCAATGCGTGCATTACATAAAGAGCAGGATAATATTGAAAATATTATTTAACTTTAGATCACATTACTTTTTATAAGTATTTAATATGTTCTCTTCATCATCATTCCAAAACTAAGAAATAGTCAAATATGGAAGAAAAGATAAGCGAACTTATTTTTATGGAAATCATAAAATAATCAAAATATAAGAGATTGATATCACTAGGAAGGATTAATGTATCTTATTTACACTCCATCTTCCTTAACATATAGAGTTGCTTGAACAAACACTGACTAAACAATCTAATGATTGTACTAATTACTTCACTAATCTTTCCTAAATTTGACTCCAAGAGAGATCTAAAGAAATACTTTGAAAAGTATTAAAATTATACAAATGATTGAACTCCCCTACAAACATAACACAATGAAATTTTTTAAGAAAATATAAAATAGGTAGTTGGAGTTGCGACACTTGATCATCGTCACTTTTTACAACAAATGAACTAACATCGTTGTTTTACTATTTAAGCTCCGTCGTGGTGCATATTGATGTGGATCAATTACTTAGTGAACATTCATGTCGTTTAACTAACATATCGTGTCTTTTGGAAGTTATAACTTCTACACCACGATGCTACTGACTTTCAAACATTGCAACATTGGAATGATAATTTTGGCATCAAGGCGTCATAGATTGTGATGCTACGACACTTGAAGATAATGAACATATATGGCACTATAATGCTGCCCATTTTTACCCCATAATGATGTCTAATTGTTAATGATGCTGCGGAGTTTTTTTTTTTTTTTTTTGACACCACAATAGTGGATTATACTTAGAATTTTGTGCCATTTTTTATATTTTTCTTGCACAACATAACAAACAATACATTTTAATTGAATATATAGCATATAAAGTAAAAAACAAAAATTACACTTATCAACTCCTAAAATAAATTATTTGATTCAATTAAAATTTGGGTTATACATTTAGTTTAAGTAAAGTGCATTAAGGGCAAAGATAAAAAAGGTGTGTTTTAGAAGAGAATATTCGTTAAATGTCGATGAAAATTTTTGATAATTTTTTCATTGAGGGTTGTGAGAATATGATTGACTTTATTAAGCCTAGCACCCTAAATAAAAATAGAGAATTTTTATTTTTATCATCATATTAATAAAAAAAAAGTTGGATAAGCGTTAAAGAAAATAATTTATGGAAAAATAATAGGACTAGATGATATTTCATTATAAGTGTGTTAATGCTTAAGAGGTCAAGAAATATCTTGGCTTAATAAACTTTTATTATTATTTTAAACACTAAAATGATTCTAGATGTGTGGAGAAGGTGTATGTTATTTCTTATTTTTAAAAACAAAGGAGATGCATAAGAGTGTGCAATTTATAGAGGAACTAATTGATGTATTATACATTAAAATCATGGAAGAGAGAGTAATTGAAAATTTATTATGGCATGATACTAATATTTCTCAAATGCCCTTTAAATTTATTATGGCTAAGTCTATTATGCAAACTATACATTTATTATTAGATTTGATGGAGAAATTTAGATATAGTAAAAAAAGCTTTTGATAGAGTTCTAAGAGAAGTACAATATAGAGTTTTAAAAAAAATGAATTAATAATACATATATTCAAGTCACATGGCCTATTATGTGTGTTCAAATACAAGGTGGTTTAACTAAGTATTTTTCTATTTTAGTTATATTACATCAAGGATCAGTTTTAAGCCAATAACTTTTACCTCAGTAATGAATGTTCTTATTAGAAATTTGTAAGATGATATACCTTGGTGTATGTTTTTTTATGGTATTCTTCTTATTCATAAGATTAGAGAGGGAGTTAACGAAAAAATTGAATTATGGATTTAAACCTTAGAGTGTACAGGTTTTCATTTGAGTAGATCTAAAATTGAATACATGGCGTGTAGTTTTAGTAGTGGTAAATACAATGGTTGAATTATGACATTAGCGGGACAAGTCATTAGAAAGAGTGCATGCTTTAAATATCTTGGGTCTATTATTCAAAGAAATGATGAAATAGATGGGGTATTATTAGTAGATTTCAAGTTGGATGGTTGAAGTGGAAGAATGGATTGGGCTTGTTGTATGTTAAAAAAGTACCGCTCAAACATACAAGAAAATTTTTAAGATGGTGGTGAGACTTACAATGTTTATGGCGCAAATTATTATCCATTAAAAGAGAAACATAAACATAAGTTATATGTTACAAGGATGAGGATGCTCAATTGGATGAAAGGTTCTACACTTTGAGATAGAACAAAAAAAGTGTATATACATGAAAAAGTTGGAGTAGCTCTAGTGGCATATAAGATTAGAGAGAATTTCCTTAGATGATTTGGTCACATGAAGCATTGGCCTTTCGATGACACTATCAGATGAGTAGATGTATTCAATTAGCCCTATGTTAAGAAGGTATGGTAGACCTAAAAAGACATTGGTAGAAAGTGTTAAAAATGACCATTTTTACTAGATTTAAATGAGAATTAGATTTTTAATAAGACACAATGGAGGGAAAATATTCATGTAGGTAACTGATAGGAAGTGGATGCAATTTCAAAAAATCAAGGAAATGATAGCACAAAAAATAGTATGAAAACACAAAAAAAATGTTTTATTTAAAGAACTACGAAAGAAATATAATTGGATCTTCAATTATAAAGGAAGATCAATCTGGCTCTCCCAAATCTTTAGCCATCGACTAGAGCCCTCTTTAATCAAGTAATTCTAAATTTATCCAAAATCAATCATAAAAGCTGAACCATAGGGTAAATAACTTAAGGCATACAAAACCTAGCAAATCCCTAAACAGACCTCTCCCTTTTAAATTTCCCTCCTAGCCACCCCCTTCTCATTCAAATTTTCCCTTGGGCCCACCCCAAAGGGAACTGCTACTTCAATCAATACCCCCTTCTCATTCAATTTTTCCCTTCATCAATACCCCTTTCTAAAAGACTCACCTTATCCTCAAGGGGGAAATATGGAAACTTCTACTTCAATCTCTTGTATGGCTCCCATGTGGCATCATAATTAGGTATGTTCTTTTATTTTATTAGCACTTCCTTGACCCCTCCCTCACCCAATTGTACCACTTTCAGCTCCAATGGTTCCAACACAACCTCCAAATCCTTTGTTAGTTTCACGGATAACTCAAAACTAGATGTATGATCCCTGATAGCTCTCCCAACTGTGACATGTGGAACACTATATGTATAGTAGCAGTGAAGGGTAACTTCAATTGATAACCTATTGATACATTCCTTTTCAGTATCTCATAAGAACAAAAGTATCTCAGGTCTAGTTTCTCATTTTTCTTATTAGCTCCCATTCTTTGTTTGTAGGGATGAAGCTTCAAGTATATCATATCGCCTATCTCAAACTGCACATCCTTCTTGAGCTCGTCCTCCTACTTCTTCATGATTTATTAGGCCCTCAATAAATGCCACGTTAATTTGACTAACACTCTATCCCTCTCCTCGAAGTACTGCTCCACCAATGAGACTAGTGTGTTAGTCTGTCCAAAGAGCACCAAATGAGGTAGGTCCCTCCCTTACAACACTTTAAAAAGGCATCATCCACGAAATCAAATTATGTGATGTGTTGTAACAGTACTCCACCAAAGCTACACTCTTGTTCCACACCTGAGGTGTTTCTAAAATAAAATATGATATGTATATCTCTAAGTTCCTATTTACCACCTTCATCTATCCATCCATTTAGAGGTGATAAGCGGTGCTCCTCTTCAATTCTATCCCTTGCATTCTAAATTCCTCCCTTGAAAAATGACTAAGTAATACCTTATCTCTTATGGACACTATAGATTTGGAATCCCATGTAATTTGACCTCCTCTTTAATGAAGGCCACTATCAATGTCATTTTTATTATTATGTATGGATATTATAGGGGAATAAAATGAGTATACTAGCTAATTATAACCACCACCACTAAAATCACTATAAACTCTTTAGACCTGGGTAGCCCATCTATAAAATCAATGGTGCCTCCTCCCATGATCTATTTGAAAGAGCTAGAAGTTACAATAACCCTCATGGAGTAAAGACCATAAATTTTCTCCTCTGGCACACCTCACACCTATCCACCATCCACTCTGCATCCTGATGCATCCCCTTCCAATACAACTCCATTATAATTCTGCTCTACATCATCTGCACCCTTGAATGGCCTCCAACAGTTATCCTAATAAACTCCTACAAAAGGTGAGGAATATAGACAGAGGTATATGGTGACATAAACTCCCTTCGTATAGCAGTCTCTTCACCTCTATGGAATAGCCAAGGTTTTTACTCTCATTTCTCAGTAAATCGTTCCTAATCTAACTTAGTTCCTCATCCATAACACTCTCATCAATAATATCCCTCCAATCCGGCATCAATGGCACCAAATTGGTTTGCTCCAAGAGCTTCCCCATACATTAAGATAAGGCACTAGCCTCCTTGATCTATATCTTTTGCCTATAATGGTTCTCAAAAAATATATCTCAATACCTTGATAACAATATTTGATGTTCCTCGATTACCATCCTCTACTCTAACATGTACTCCAAGCTCCTTTGGCAGTCTTGATGATGAACTGTCAGCTCAGTAGGTAGGGATACCACTTTTAAATGGATAACATAATGGGCATTAACTCCCTCTCATAGACTTACTTTAACCAAACTTTGGCAATCAAAACCTGCCTAAAGTAAGCAATAACCTTCTAATTTTGTAAGCCCATCACCCCCAATCTCTTCCTTAATGCATCAGTCTCCACCAAAAAAACCTAGCTAAATTTTGGTAGGGCCAGGATTGGTATCATGTTCATGGCTTTCTTTAGTCTCTCAAAGGCCTAGGTAGTTGCCTCTCCTCATAAAAAAATATCTTTATTTAACTGCTTAATCAGTGGCATTGCTATTGTGTTGTATCCCCTCACAAATCTTTTGTAGTACCGAGTCAATCTTAAGAAACCCCTAGGCTCCTTCAAAGTCTTAGGTATTGTCCATTTAAATATAGCCCTAATCTTGGCTTAATTAGTAGACACCCCCTCCAAAGAATTCATGTGCCCCAAGTACTCCATACTAGACTGTGTAAAGTAACACTTATTCAGGTTGGCTCTTAGCTAATGCTCCTATAACACCTCTAATACTACCTTCAATTGCTTCAAATGATCCTCATCTTATCTATTGTATACCAAGATGTCACTAAATAAGACCAATACAAATCTCTTGAGGTATGGTTAAAACACCATAATTATGAGGGACTAGAATGTAGCAGGTGCGTTGGTGAGACCAAACATTGTTAACAAGAACTTGTAGTATCCCTCATGTATCCCGAATGTCATCTTCAAGATATCTTTCTTTCCCATCCTATTCTAATGGTACCAAGACTTTAGATTGATCTTCATAAACACCAATGTTCTATAAAGCTCAACAAGTTACTCATCAATCATCAGTATAGGAAACATATATGATATAGTTTCCTTACATATGGTTTGATAATCTACATAGAATCTCTAAATCTCATCCTCCTTCTTGACATTTATGACTAGGATAGAAAAAGACTCATGCTCAGCCTGATGATCCCTTCCTCCAACATCTCCTAGATCAACTTTTTTATCTCATCCTTTTATATTTGAGGGTATTGATAAGATATAACGCTAATCAGAGACACTCCCTCCCTCAAGGTGATGGCATGCTCCTACTACCTCTTGGTCTGCTATGAATCCTCTCTCTTTTATGATATGATTTTGAGTAAATCCCACAACTAAGTTCAAAGAGACCTCCACCAAATCTAAATGTAGCTCTTCTTCTTCCTCCACCACTACATCACTCCCACCTCCCTCCTCAACTTCCTTATCAATATAGATGATGAGAACCTGAAGAGTTTAATCCTAACAACTGTTCCCTTATGCATATATCTCATCACATCTAAAATATATCCCCATTCACCCTCATCTTTTATAACTCTATCTCAGTGAGATTCTTGAAGTTTCTTTCATGTCTCCCTTCTATAGTCTTCTCCTTTGGGGTTTCCCTAAGAATACTCAGTGCTGGGCCCTTAGGAGCCAAAAAGGTGATGGTCATCTTGTATAAATCTTTTAAGCTACTTCCTCTCTCCCTTCTCTAGGTGCCTTTGATCTCCCACTAATTAGGCTAGCTTTATAGCCTCTCTCAAACCATGAGGCCTTATCACTCTAACTATAGCCCGAGTCTCTTATTTTAGTCTTTTTATAAAGTTACCCTCTAGTATAGTCTTCAAAAGTTGGTCACTAGGATGCAAGGTACTTAAACCTCTCATGGTTGATGAAAGTTGTAGAGCACACTTTTGAATTATAAAAATATTTAAGGCTCTATCTCCCCTAGATAATACTTAGATTTTCTTTGATATGTAAAAAATAACAAACCCCACTTAATGTGAAGGCTATACATCACACTATATTTTAACTACACATACAACCACTATGCACATTAAATAAAGAGTAAAAAAATATTAAAAATATCATTTAACTTTATAGCATAAGAATATTCTTTAGTACTTAATATGTTTTCTACATTATCAATACAAAACTAGAGAATTAGTCAGATATGGAGGCAAAGATAAATAAACTCATTTTCATTGAAATCATTAAAGAATAAAAATACCATAGAATGATATCACTAGGAAGGATCAATATATATCCTCTACACTCCTTCATCCTTTATGTAAATAGTTACACAAATACTCATAAACACTCTAATGATTATATCTAGCACTTCTCATGTGTCTCTTAGAACTAACTCTAAGAGAGATCTAAAGAAGCACTCTAAAAGTAATGAAGTTAAACAACTGACTAAACTCTCCTACAAATATAACATGACAACTATTTATAGGAAAACATAAAAATAGCAGGTAGTGTTTCGACGCCACAGCTCCCTGGAAATGAATTAGCACTTTAGCGCTGGAACTTCTACACCACTGAAGTGCTTGCTGATATAGATTGTTAATTAGTGAATAGTCACTTTGCTAGAATATCATGTCCCTTAGAACCTACAACTACTATACTACGGTGATGCTAACGTTTGGACAAAGTTGCATACTAGTGGCAGATTTGGTGCATGGATGTGATATATGTTTCCACTATAATGCTTGAAGACATTGAACACGGTGCTACCAACCTAACCATTTTGATGCCACGGTGCTTAAAGAGAGTGAACAAGGTACTACCATGTCTAAGCGTGATGCCTCGACGATGTGGAAGAGGGTGCTGCGATGTGTAATTATTGGCCGTTATGACACTATATTCTATTTAGAATTTTTTCCATTTTTGAGTTTTCCTATACATAAATAACTTAAACAACACATTTAAACTGATGAAAACATATAAAAATATGACATAATTTACACTTATCAATGGTACTCCACCACTATCTTGTCTTATGTTAGAGCAAATAATTACTCATAGAAGTCCCCTCCAGCTGGATCAATAATATTCCAAAATAAATTCCTTATACTCTTTCTAGGTATGTATGGGCCACATTAAATCCCTCCACTAATACCGTACTAATGCTTTCCCCTCCAAGCATTATCTGGCTGTTATCATTCTCTCCTCCTTAATAAATCCATTGATAGTAAATTATCTTTCCAACTCGTAGATCCAGCCTATGTGTATCATCTCCTTGAAAAAGAGACATCTTCAGTTTCCTCACTCTTGGATCTCTTCCATTTCCCCTGTTTCCTCTATAACCTACCATTTTTGAAAGGAGTGTAGTGATGCCTCAAAATCTAATTTGAAAGAATTATTTATTTTATCTTTATCATACAATAATCAAAGTTATGTAATTTTATCTTAATTAGTATTATGTGAATCAACAAATGATAATATTAAATCGTAGTATTTAAAAGAAAGCTCATCAACCCACCATCTTATACAAGTTCATTAGTCTTCAACCAATGTTAGAGAAACCAATTTTTACTTATCCTCATACATAATATTATCACAATACTATAATAATAATAGTAATCAACTATTACTCAAACACATGCTGATATTCAGTTCAAATGCTAATATTAATAGTATGCATATAATAAAAATACCAGTTATTCAATCAGTAGAAATAATACAAAATATAATAATTTTTATTTTACTCAATAAAATTTAATAAATATTACAACTAAAATATCCTAGATAATCATTATAATAAAATACAAAAAAAAATTATGCGGTAAAAGTTTAATTAATACTAAAAAGCAAGAAAATTAGTTTTGAGGATAATCAAACAATTAAAATTAAAAAAATAAAAAATTGAGATAGGATTATAATCACCTACAATTATCTGAAAAATTTCTACAAAGTGGTAAAGTGATTTGACCACTAAAAATTGACTTTCTCCCCTTCTTCCTGCTATGCTGAAATTTAATAAGTATTCAGATTTTCTATTTGTAGTTACGTTTTATAATTTGAATTATTATAGGTGATTCCCCTCAAGAGTCCCGATCATCCATTCTACACTCATGCCTAAACCCATAAAATTCCCCTCCTCATTCTTTCAAATTTTGCACCCCTTCGCTCATACCAAAATCCCTAACGCCTCTCCTATAACCTCTTATTGTATGCTCCCAAGGAGTAGGCTCTAAGGGACACTTTCTCTCTTCTCCCTCCATAATCTCCACTTCCTAATCTTCCATTCTCCTTATATAATTAGGGTTTTTGCCACTCTATTGGTTACTGGAAGCTCCCCTCACCTCTGATGATGCCATTTTGGCTTAGTTCTCGATCATCAATCATTTCATCTCCTCCATGATGGTAACTTCCCATCAATCTTCTCATAGAAATTTGAAATTTGAGCTTGGAAACCTAAAATTTTTTCATTGAATTAAGATTTCAATCATCTAACCTCCCTTCTAACATTTCTTCCTTTCTTCATTCCATGGGTACTTGGATCCTCACTATGATACCACACTCTGATACCAATTTAATATGTAGTGGATGCAATTTCAATAAAACTGGGAAATGGAAACAAAAAATTTTGAAAATTGTTTTTTTAACTAATCGTATTGTACGATCTCGATCGTATTGTATAATTTGTTTTCAACCTCAAACCCTGGTCACCAAAATAAACATTGTAGTGTATAATGTAAATCATATAGTACGATGCTAATCGTACTGTACAAAAAATTGAAATCTTACTAAAATTAGCCCCCATAATTAATCAATTAAATCAATATTTCATTAATGATTTATGATCATACCATATGAATAGGATCGTGCTTTATGATGAACAGAGGCAAAATTTAGTCATACCAAAGATCGTACCAATCAAATCCTTAATTTTTGAACTAATCATAATGTATGATGAATACATCATACATGATGAACTGCATAAACTCAATTATCCATATTGTGTTATTAAACAGCATGGGATAATGAAAAGAGATGATTTTTAGTCATCCCAACATTCGTCTAGTATGAACAGAAGAATGAAAGTACATAATACTAGATAATTTTCTTATCCTATTGTATAATGTACTGAAAAATTGTGACCTGCTTATACTAGGATGAGAGTTATTTTGAACTGATTGTACTAAATGATTTAATATTATATTGTATGAATAGTAACAACTAATTTAAAATTTTAGACTTTCTTTAAACCTATTATATATATAATGCTTTTATTCGTTAAAAGATAGAAGAGAGGAACGTAACAACTGAAGGAACTCTAGAGTGGGAACTTTTGAAGAGATTCAGGTTTATGAGAGGAAGGAGAAGTTGAGCTTGAGCATGAGGGAGAAGTAGTATGAGGGAATAACACAGTAGCTCTGAGCTTGCTATACACTTTCTTCTCTTTTTGCCTTAGTGAGTCTTATGGAAGCTCTCTAGGGAGAGAGGCTTCTAGGTCAAAGTCCTCAAAGGTTCTCTGTCTTCTCCAAGAGAGAGAAAATGAGAAGGTCCATTGCCATCTCCAGAAGGGTAACATAGTTTTTAGCACTCCGCCACACAGAGGAAGGTGAAAGTGAGTTTTGTAAAGACTTCTCCACCTTGCTGTGGGAGCAGAAGGAGAGTCCTTTTTAGTAGTGCAACCTCATAGTGGAGGAATCCGGGAAGTGGATGTAGGTTAAGGTTGTGAACCTCTATAAAAATTTCTTGTGTGCTTTTTCCATTTATCATATTTTATTTTCTCGCTTTTAATTTTATATATAACTATGTGGTGAAAAATAAGAAATTATTATTTTGTTATGACAACTAGAATTTCATCATCATTATTTTTCAAGGCATATTTAATTTGATAACTTCCGCCTTAAAAATCAAAATTTATTACTTCTAAGTATTTTGAAAAAACAAAGTACTCCTATTTATGATTAATTTTTAAATTTACCAATTCACCCCCCTCTTGACGCATCTTGTACTTTCAAGTGGTATCAAAGAGGGGTCTCAAAATAGTATTTTAGAAAACCTATAGACATACAATCCATGACGCATTTTGGTAACTGTAGCACTACAGAGTTTTATTCCATAAACCATCCACCCTTATTTTATAACATACCGTTTGATTTTTGGAAATTTGATTGTCTATATTTTTATAATCTATAGACTACCGCATGTGGATGTTGGTACAAAAAAGTTCCACTACACCTTTTTAGCTTTTGAATGGCGTTAAGACTAAATTATCATTTAATGAATTGAGCAATGAGGATTGAGAACTTCCACAATTAAATGCAAATTGCTTAAATTATTTCTTTTGTGTGTTAAAATCAAAAGACGATATGAGAGTGTCCACTTGTGCTTCTGGTAAGGAGATCTAGGATAGATCTTGTATCACATATGAAGGAACTAGTGAGGTTAAAAATTCAAGGTTAAACATATTACTACATGACTATGAACTCTTTTGCATGAAACCTAGCGAGACTATATCTGACATGTACACTAGGTTCACCCAGATAGCAACATCCTTGCATACACTAGGTAGAGAAATATATAATTCTAAAAAAGTTGATAAAATTTTAAGATGCTTGCATAGTTCTTATAATGCAAAATAACTGTAATCAATTAGTCTAAATATTTAAATGTTTACTCCATTGACAATTTTTTTGGGTCACTCATTGCCTACAAACAAGGAGTGAGTCAAAGGCAAAATAATGTAGGAGAAAAGAAGAAGGAGAAAATTATGACTCTAAAAGTAAACAATTTAGAAAGTGACAGTTTTGCAATAGAGGAAGATGAAAACATAGCCTTGATGACCTGTCAATTCAAGAATTTTTTGAAGAGAAAATAAAGACATCATCAAAATAATTGGAGTAAAGGTAAAAGCTCAAAGAATATTACACTTATATCTGACACAATTTGATTTAAGTGTAGAAAAAAAGGTTACCTTTGAGTTGATCGCCCCAATGTAAAGACTCACCCAACAAAGGAGAAGGGCGAGAAGAAGCCAAAGTACAAGAAGGACAAGCTAAAGACATAGAAAGCCTTTTGGATTGACTCTGCCTCTAAATCGTCAAAAGAAGAAGCTGAGGAGGAGGTAACGAATTTTTGTCTAATGGCTAATGATAATAATTATAAATCAAATCAAGATGAGGTATGTCACCTTTCTTATAAAGAATTGTTAGTTATTTCTAAAAAAAATTCATGATTTGTATAAAAAATTAAAGAAAATCAATACAAACCTTAACATCGAATTTAGTAATTTACGAAAAGAGCATATTAATTTAGTTAAAGTTCATTCTTACTAGATAGAGGATTTGTTAAGGTAGTGTAGACACCACCCTCTTCCTATAAAGGATAGAAAATGAAATTCTCATTGTTCATCTTTATGTAGATGACATTTTGTTTTGATCTTTAGACAATACCTTATGTGATGAGTTATCAAAAATAACGAGTAACGAGTTTGAAATGAACATGATAGGAGAGCTAAATTATTTTCTTGGATTTATTATAAAATAGATGAAGAATGGAACATTCCTTAGACAAACTAAATACATCAATGATATTTTGAAAAAAATATGAAATGGACAATGTTAAGGACATGAACACTCCCATGTGTTTTACTATTCAACTTGACAAAGACCCAAATGGAAAGTCAGTAGACCAAAAAAATTATAGGGGGATAATTATATCACTCCACTATTTAACTTACATTAGCCTAGATATAATGTTTAGTATATGCCAATGTGCCCAATTCAAAGCTAACCCAAAAAGAGTCCCACTTGAAGGCAGTCAAGAGAATTCTTAGATATCTACTAGGCACCCCAAACTTAAGAATTTTGTATCCTAGATATAGCACCTCTTTTGAAATCTTAGGGTATTCAAATTTTGATGTTGTAGGGTGTAGGGTGGATAAAAGAAGCAACTCCAAAACCTATGAATTTTATTAGGACAAGCATTAGTTTCCTGGTCCTGTTGAAAGCAAAATTCAGTAGCCCAATCCACGGCTAGGAAGAATATATAGCAGTAGGGAGTTGAGTTATGCAAGTTTTATGATTGAAATAACAACTCAAAAATCTTGGATTACCTGTATGAACCATCTCAATTATATGTGACAACACTAGTGCAATTTATATATCCAAAAATCTAATTCAACACTCCTACATAAAATATATAGTGATTATACATCACTTTATAAGAGATCATTTAGCCAAAGGAGATATAGCATTACACCATATAGCTATAGGAGATCAATTGGTAGAAATATTCACAAACTACTAGCCTATGACACATTTAGCACCTTGAGGATAAAACTAGGTGTTATAGATATTCATGCTTAATTCAAATAAAAAAAAAAAAAAACTTGGTTTAAGATGGTTCATGATCTTCACACACTCATCTAACTAAATTACCAAATTGTTCAATTTTCTATTTATATTGTACTATATGATACATATTTGTATTGTACGATCATCACAAATGAACATATCACAACCCTCTATTTAATCAATGATCCAGATTAGGTCACTGATATATACATCATACTGTATGAACCACTTGTTGTACTATATAATCCACGTGTCATTGACAATCAAGGCATTCAATCTGTTTGGTACGACATAATTGCCATTCGTACTGTATGATATCTACCTTCTTATGGTACGACACACGTGTTATAATGGATTGGGATGAATTTAACTCGGTCGGTACAATAATAATTACCATTTGTACTATACAAATACTCATTCATACTGTACGATACTTTTTGTCAAAGCTCGTACTGCTGACCCCTCAGGATGAATGAATTTATTTAATATCGTCCAGTATGATACTTATCATAATATACGATTTGACCAACTTTTCTCGAGAGGTCATCCATATGAATTAACTCCTTGATTGTATTGTATGATTCTAAATTGTACTGTACGAATAGTAAAAGACTGTATAAACAGAATGATTAATATGCTCAATCCACTCAACTCTTCTTCAAACTTCTACTTTCAAATTTTCTCTACTCAATGGTTGATTGAAGTAAACGTGAATGATTGTTATGGTATTTATTCTCTACTGATTGAAGTAAACATGAATATCCTGAAGAAGTCAAACATCATTTAGATTACAATTCTATGACTGATATGCTTCATAAAAGAGACTAATCATCACCTTGGCATTGGTTTTTCCAACAAGTGTATGATGGAAGAATGGCATGATTTTTGATTGCTTGAATGCGGTAGACTGAACACGCAATTTGACACAGATGCTTCGCACCTTTTTCAAAGTTAAATTGATTTCTTTTGATATGAAAAGAAAGACATAGTATATATATATATATATATATTAGAAAAAGTCACTAGCTTGAGCTTACCCTGACACACATAAGGCTAGAATTATCGAATGTTGTAATTCAAATATATACAGGAATGTTAAGATACTTCAATAAAAGCACTAGTGGCTGATTCTCACACTTTGTTAAAACATAACTGGCTCTTATTCTCACAACAAGTGAGTCGTAGACACCTTATGATTCTTTCCTAGCAACCATCGCTTCGTCAGCATGAGATAAGGTCGACTAAAAGGCACTGGAGAGAGGGAGAGCCCATTTCTAAGTTAGGGAAAGTCAAAATATGCCATTCTATTTTAGAGTACGTACATCCTCGTATGGATCATTATCACCCAAGCCAGGAATCTCCATCTTAATGTGCTCCTGAACTCGGTGACTAGCTAGTCTAACCTTCACCCCCAATTAAAGCTATCTTGTCCTCTAGCCCCACAAGTCTTTTTTGTACCAAAAGAGCGAAAGAATTTTTATAGAGCCTACTCTAACTCTATTCTTTGTTTGCCAATGCCAAAGAAGTAATGGTTCAGCCATCTCATCTAGGAGATTTCTCATATCAGATGCAAAGAGTCTGACCCACTGCACACCTTGTCCAAAGACATGGTAAAGTCGGGCTAAAGTTCAAGATTGTGATTTACTGCTTGACAACTCTTGCAGTTCTTTTTAGTTATAGCATGGGATAGAATACAAAAATTCATTCTATATTCTATTCATACTTCTTCAGTTAGTGGCTCATAGGTGTCAATCTTGGCTTGCTAGATTTGCTTTTAAGAATTGGAAATTGAAGATATGTATTTGATCCCTTATCAATAGCTTGAGTCAGAGCTCATCCCTCCCAAAATGGAGTATTGAGAAGAGGGTGACTATCATATCATATGTAAGTATGGAAAATCACTTTAAATGGAATTGTGGATGATAGGAATCTTTCTGCCCAATTGAATCACATATTTGTAATTCAAAAGGATGATTTGGTAATATTCTTACAATATGAGAGACTTATTAGAGAAGTAAGCCAATTCGATCAGGAAATGGAAGTCTAGAAGATGAACTTGAAGCATTGTACAATTAATTAATTGTCAATATTATTAAAAATATATTTTTTTTTCAATATAAGTAATTAAACAATCATTCATCCAAGAGTCTCCCATACAATTGCACAAACAATTCTTCATAATTTTCATAGCTTCATAGCTGAGAAGCTCGCTCGACTGTGTGCAATTGTAATATTTATCCGTGAGTTTTGAGTTATGTCATGGTATGATTTGTACCCTCAATTTTTCTACAGTTATGTCATTCTTTGGCTGTGAAATCTACTTTTTGACTTAGTCATATTTTCTTGTTGGTTCAAAGGTTAGAGTGTGATGGAATACTTGTTTGAGAATGCTCTCAATTTTCATGTTGTTGAGTTACCACTTATGCCATTTTGTTTACATGATATTTTTTGCTTGTCGTTAGTTTGTTGGGTGGCTTTCATGAGAAATGTTTAAAAGCATTAGAATTTTACAAATATTGTGTTGGTTTACTGTGTTGTGATGTATTGCATTTGTGAGGCAATTATATGGAATACTTGTTAGAGATCGCCATCTGCATTCGTCTTTGTGATCGTACGACTTATGTTTTTTGGTTTACTAAAGTTGTGAGGGAAATATAATACATGCGTTGGTTTATTGCATGTGTTTTGCAATTGGTGAGATGGGTCATCAGTTGACTTTATTTCACTGAGATGGGTCATAACTTGGTTGTACTTCTGTGAGTTGTGCTGTGATGGATTTGGACGGCCATGGTGTTGATAGTAGGAGAAGAAACCCGTATTATTGTTGTTTCTATAATATCATCTCCATAGATGAATCTTGCTTGCATCTGAGTCTAGTTGTTTGGTTTGTTTATTTAGTCACAACAATGGTCTCCATTTATTGGTTGGCAGCATTCACATGAACGGTTAATTGATTCTTTTGATGTTTTCTTCCATATGTGAAGAACTTATTTATTCTATTTTCTTATGAAGTAAGATGCTCTTAAGTTGTATTTTCCTGAGGTAGCTGACCCCACGTAGTGGAATAAATGCTTGATGTTGTTTTTGTTGTTGTATAGATTGTACAATTTGCCAAAAAAACAATTTCCTAGGGTAAGTAGTTAGTTTTACTGTTTTTTTATGTGCTGCTTTTAACTAATAGCTAATGTTTCGTTTGGGAAGGCTTTCTTCCTGCTTCTTTAAGTAGCTTTCAAGTATAAAAAATAAAAATTTTGTACTAAAAAACTGCTTTAAAAAGCAGCAAGAAATTCGTCCCAAATAAAGCCTAAGGCTTCGTTTGGGACGGCTTTTTTATTGCTTTATAAAACGGAGTTCTAGTACAAAAATAAAAATTTTTGTACTAAAACTCCGTTTTATAAAGCAATAAAAAAGCAGTCCCAAACGAAGCCTAAGTCTCCAACAAGCAAGGAATTATGAATACATATCCTTTTTACCATTTTCTGGAAACTCCACCACCCCAATGTTATATTTTCGCTTAAAACACAATAATAAAGTTAACACAGGACTCTTTATGCTTAATGCAAACATTACATCGACTAATTACTACAAAAATCCAAATTTTAGCTTGTCTTAATTTGACTATAACGAAAAAAAAATGCTCAGCATATTCTGATATAATTTCTGACTAAAATAAAATTTAAATAATTAAATTTATTTTAAGATGTGAATGAATCATTCAAGGATCAACTACAAAGTCTCCATTTTTCAGCTTGAGCCAAATCTTCAATAAATTTGATGTGAATAATTATATGAATACCATTAAATTCAACAAATTGATTATAAGTCAATTCTAAGCCGAAATTAAAATTCAACCACACTCCCATCATGCAAAGCCAATTCTAGAAGTTCCTGATCCAACAACCATATAAATTCAAGTGACATTTTCTCTGTTGAAACCCTTTTTTTTTCCTTCCATTTTGCAGTCTTTCTTAAAGGCAGATTTGAACCAACTATCCTTTTCTAATTCCATCTCATAACAGTATAACACAGGACTCTTTATGCTTAATGCCAACATTACATCGACTAATTACTACAAAAATCCAAATTTTAGCTTGTCTTAATTTGACTATAACGAAAAAAAAATGCTCAGCATATTCTGATATAATTTCTGACTAAAATAAAATTTAAATAATTAAATTTATTTTATGATATGTATGCAACAATAATAAATCTTTATCCTACTACATCAGTTCTTCTTTATCTTTTATATTTTATTAAGAATTAAATTCTCATTATAATCTAATAAAAAAAGATTATTTCTAATACTTTCTAACTAAGGCTTCGTTTGGGATGGCTTTTTTATTGTTTTCTAAAATGGAGTTATAGTACAAAAATAAAAAAAATTGTACTAAAACTCCGTTTTAGAAAGCAGTAAAAAAGCCGTCCCAAACGAAGCCTAAGGCTTCCTTTGGGTCGACTTTTTTATTGCTTTTCAAAACAGATTTTTTTAGTAAAAAAATTTTTATATTAAAAATTATGTTTTAAGAAGCAACAAAAAATCATATCAAACGAAACCTAAATCTTTTGAGATCTATCTCTATCTTTCTTAACGTAGGCATCATCTAATACATTTATTCATAGAACTTTATTATTGCTTCCTAAAATTTATAATTTAAGAAATTTTTATTCTGAAAAAGTATTTTAGAAAGTAACAAGAAAGTTGCCCCCAACAAAAACTTACCTTTTTTTTGGGGTAAAATTGGGGCATAAGCCCATATCATTAATCTAAAGAAAAATTATAGTAAGTAAAAGGTCAAAAGACTAAAAGCAAACACGAAAATGCTGCAAGAACCTAACAGCCAAGGCTGCATAAAACCAAAAACAATAAAACATTAGAAGAAGAGGGGGCAGAGAGAGGAAACATGTAAGACCTCGTTCCTTTGCTGTAGCTACTGGAAAATGATTTTCCTCCCAGGATCGGCCAGGACGAAGTTGAGATCGTCCAGGCCGATCAGTGCATTGAAAACAGCTGATTTCTGGAGCTATTTCTGGACTGAACCGTCCAGGACGATATTGAGATCGTCCAGGACGATCTGCACTGTTCCTAAAATCGTCCTGATCATCGCCCTGGAGTATCGGCCAGGACGACCAGAATTGGTCTGATCGTCCAGGACGATCGAGACGATCGGCCAGGCCGATCTGTGTATGATATAAGGAAATGAGCTCGTTTTGAGGAGAGAGAAAAACATTTATAAAAACGAAAATATCTGAGGAGAGAGAAAGAGCGAAAAAGCAAAGGAAGAAGTCCGATTTCGGGGCCCGCGGAGCGATTTTCGTCGTTCGTTGCTGTTGGATATTGTGTTTGTCTCGCTGTAAGGACTCCGAACCCTACTTCTGTTTTCGAAGATTTCGAGGTTTTGTAAAATGGTGCTCAGATTTGTGTTTTTGTAAGTGATTTTCGTACCTGGTTTGGTACTGGCGAAGATTTCACCGCATAACTTTTGGTATGCTGTAGATATGATTATTCTGCACGTTTTGATTATTTTCTGGTAGATTTCGTCCGGTCCATTTTGGTTTTGCGGGGTTTTATTTTGACTGCAAATTATTATGATGTCCGAATTGGTTTGAGCAGTAGAAGAATAGTCTTATAATGTTACTGTGCACGTTCTGTATGAATTTGGTGAATTGTCATTTTTAGAGATTTTTGTGTAAATTTGACCGACTACTGTTACTCTGCCCGATTTTCGTATGATTTCTGATTTTCCCGGAATTGATAGATTGAATTGATCTGCCTATGATTATTGATATGATCGTCTTAGATTTCTTTATTTTTGATTATTGCATCGATTATTGCATTGATTGATTGTTACTGAAAGACAAGTGGGAACCTGGTTGAACGTTGGTTGAAGATTGATCGATACCTGTACAGGATGGTGGGCCGACGGGCTTTCCTTTAAATCATAGATCATGGATCATGGATATAACGATGGGAGTCATAAGGAGATTATATGCCGACGGGCGGCCGACGGGCAATAGAGTGACGACTCTTTTTTCTTGATAGAACCAACGTGCGGATAACTACAACAGCATCATTGAACGAACTACAACAGCATCATTGATCATTGATAATAGCTAGTGTTTGTGCTTGTCGAGTAAGACCATTGTATGGATTTCCTGATATGCATTGATTTATCGATTTCCGACTGATTTATTGATATTGGTGGATTTATCGAATTGATTTACTATCGTACGGATTCATTGATTTCATTGAATAATCATTGAGCATTGGTACTACTTGACTATTGATCATTGATATTGATATGGATATGGACGACATAGATTCATAGATTCATTGATACTATTGATCTTGCATTGATTCGACCTGTTACTGTGTAAATTTATCGTATTGTCCTTCTGATTGATTGGATCGACTTGATAGTATAGACTGATTTCGGATTGATTTATTGATATTGACGGATTTACTGATTTACCGATTTCTGCTTTATTGGAATTGATCGGATTTATTGATTGATACGACTTCACTGATTTCATCGATTGATTACCGAGCATTGATTCTACTGAACATTGATATGGACATTGTATAGATTCATTGATATTAGATTCACTGTTGCTACTGTTCTACACCGTATGGACTGTTTTATAGATTCATTGTCTCGTATCGCTTTTCTCGATTGACTTCATTGATTAGATCGTACTGATTTGACCGTAACGATTTGATTGACGACATTGACTTATTGAATTGATTCATCGATTTGCCTGCCGCTGCATTGATTGGTTTTATTGATTATTGATTTCTGTATTGCACTGACTCATTGATCATGTTCGATTTATTGTTTTGATTTGATTTGATTAACCTGCATATTGTTTTCAGTGTCGTGCTTTGATTTCAGTTGTAGGCTTTGGTGACCTGCTGGGCTTTGTAAGCTCATTATATGTGGTTAATATTTCAGGTGCAGAGCCTCCAGTCTGAAGATCTTTCTGTCGAGTTCAGCCTTTTGTTTTGTAGCCTTTGGTAGGCTTTCTTTTGTAGCCGGTGTGGCTAGTGTAGATATTTCTTTTGGACTCTTTTGTCACTTCTCTGATTGTACTATATGTGAATTATAGTATCTGCTGTAGTTTCTTTTTGTAATGTAATTATCTCTGGCTCTGGATATATGTTGGTATGTATTGATATGAAAAACAGATGAGGAACCCGACAGAAAAGGAAAAAAAAAGAACGATCAGATGAATCCTTTCGCTACACGGATCTTGGGGTTGTTACAATTGGTATCAGAGCAAGTGTAGTGAAAAGGATTTGATTATATCCAGAGTTGATGATTGCATTATTTGATTTGTTTTGTTTTACGTATTTGATTTCCGCGGTTTTGATTTGAATGCTTTGTATTGATCAGGCCAATGGATCCGAAAGGCAAAAAGATTGAGTCTGAGCCTGCTGCTAACCTCCCTCTCACATCTGAAAATATGAATAAATTTGCTGATATGGTTGCTCAGATGGTGAGTGACAAGCTAGCGAAACGCTCTGGGCGTAGCAAGAAAAGTGGGGAAGGTAGAAAAGCAAGAATTAATGTTTGTACGTTTTGTGGAAAGAGACACTCGGGACAGTGTTATCGAAGAACAGGGCAATGCTTCCGATGTGGTGCACATGGACACAGAATGACTGATTGCCCGAGTTCTGAACTTAGGCAAGGACCTGTTCCGACTGTTCAGACTGGAAATGTACAAGCTATGATGGAAGATGTTCCTTCCGTGCCTGCTGGTGAGACTGGTACGAGTTTAGTTTATTGTTTGTTTTGATGTGTTTTGTTCGATTTTCCGATAGATTGGATTTGTTTTGCTTTGTTTTGTTTTGTTCTGGACACGTTAGGGAAATGTCGGGACGACATTTTTCTAAGGTGGGGAGATTGTAAGACCTCGTTCCTTTGCTGTAGCTACTGGAAAATGATTTTCCTCCCAGGATCGGCCAGGACGAAGTTGAGATCGTTCAGGCCGATCAGTGCATTGAAAACAGCTGATTTCTGGAGCTATTTCTGGACTGAACCGTCCAGGACGATATTGAGATCGTCCAGGACGATCTGCACTGTTCCTAAAATCGTCCTGATCATCGCCCTGGAGTATCGGCCAGGACGACCAGAATTGGTCTGATCGTCCAGGACGATCGAGACGATCGGCCAGGCCGATCTGTGTATGATATAAGGAAATGAGCTCGTTTTGAGGAGAGAGAAAAACATTTATAAAAACGAAAATATCTGAGGAGAGAGAAAGAGCGAAAAAGCAAAGGAAGAAGTCTGATTTCGGGGCCCGCGGAGCGATTTTCGTCGTTCGTTGCTGTTGGATATTGTGTTTGTCTCGCTGTAAGGACTCCGAACCCTACTTCTGTTTTCGAAGATTTCGAGGTTTTGTAAAATGGTGCTCAGATTTGTGTTTTTGTAAGTGATTTTCTTACCTGGTTTGGTACTGGCGAAGATTTCACCGCATAACTTTTGGTATGCTGTAGATATGATTATTCTGCACGTTTTGATTATTTTCTGGTAGATTTCGTCCGGTCCGTTTTGGTTTTGCGGGGTTTTATTTTGACTGCAAATTATTATGATGTCCGAATTGGTTTGAGCAGTAGAAGAACAGTCTTATAATGTTACTGTGCACGTTCTGTATGAATTTGGTGAATTGTCATTTTTGGAGATTTTTGTGTAAATTTGACCGACTACTGTTACTCTGCCCGATTTTCGTATGATTTCTGATTTTCCCGGAATTGATAGATTGAATTGATCTGCCTATGATTATTGATATGATCGTCTTAGATTTCTTTATTTTTGATTATTGCATCGATTATTGCATTGATTGATTGTTACTGAAAGACAAGTGGGAACCTGGTTGAACGTTGGTTGAAGATTGATCGATACCTGTACAGGATGGTGGGCCGACGGGCTTTCCTTTAAATCATAGATCATGGATCATGGATATAACGATGGGAGTCATAAGGAGATTATATGCCGACGGGCGGCCGACGGGCAATAGAGTGACGACTCTTTTTTCTTGATAGAACCAACGTGCGGATAACTACAACAGCATCATTGAACGAACTACAACAGCATCATTGATCATTGATAATAGCTAGTGTTTGTGCTTGTCGAGTAAGACCATTGTATGGATTTCCTGATATGCATTGATTTATCGATTTCCGACTGATTTATTGATATTGATGGATTTATCGAATTGATTTACTATCGTACGGATTCATTGATTTCATTGAATAATCATTGAGCATTGGTACTACTTGACTATTGATCATTGATATTGATATGGATATGGACGACATAGATTCATAGATTCATTGATACTATTGATCTTGCATTGATTCGACCTGTTACTGTGTAAATTTATCGTATTGTCCTTCTGATTGATTGGATCGACTTGATAGTATAGACTGATTTCGGATTGATTTATTGATATTGACGGATTTACTGATTTACCGATTTCTGCTTTATTAGAATTGATCGGATTTATTGATTGATACGACTTCACTGATTTCATCGATTGATTACCGAGCATTGATTCTACTGAACATTGATATGGATATTGTATAGATTCATTGATATTAGATTCACTGTTGCTACTATTCTACACCGTATGGACTGTTTTATAGATTCATTGTCTCGTATCGCTTTTCTCGATTGACTTCATTGATTAGATCGTACTGATTTGACCGTAACGATTTGATTGACGACATTGACTTATTGAATTGATTCATCGATTTGCCTGCCGCTGCATTGATTGGTTTTATTGATTATTGATTTCTGTATTGCACTGACTCATTGATCATGTTCGATTTATTGTTTTGATTTGATTTGATTAACCTGCATATTGTTTTCAGTGTCGTGCTTTGATTTCAGTTGTAGGCTTTGGTGACCTGCTGGGCTTTGTAAGCTCATTATATGTGGTTAATATTTCAGGTGCAGAGCCTCCAGTCTGAAGATCTTTCTGTCGAGTTCAGCCTTTTGTTTTGTAGCCTTTGGTAGGCTTTCTTTTGTAGCCGGTGTGGCTAGTGTAGATATTTCTTTTGGACTCTTTTGTCACTTCTCTGATTGTACTATATGTGAATTATAGTATCTGCTGTAGTTTCTTTTTGTAATGTAATTATCTCTGGCTCTGGATATATGTTGGTATGTATTGATATGAAAAACAGATGAGGAACCCGACAGAAAAGGAAAAAAAAAGAACGATCAGATGAATCCTTTCGCTACACGGATCTTGGGGTTGTTACAATTGGTATCAGAGCAAGTGTAGTGAAAAGGATTTGATTATATCCAGAGTTGATGATTGCATTATTTGATTTGTTTTGTTTTACGTATTTGATTTCCGCGGTTTTGATTTGAATGCTTTGTATTGATCAGGCCAATGGATCCGAAAGGCAAAAAGATTGAGTCTGAGCCTGCTGCTAACCTCCCTCTCACATCTGAAAATATGAATAAATTTGCTGATATGGTTGCTCAGATGGTGAGTGACAAGCTAGCGAAACGCTCTGGGCGTAGCAAGAAAAGTGGGGAAGGTAGAAAAGCAAGAATTAATGTTTGTACGTTTTGTGGAAAGAGACACTCGGGACAGTGTTATCGAAGAACAGGGCAATGGTTCCGATGTGGTGCACATGGACACAGAATGACTGATTGCCCGAGTTCTGAACTTAGGCAAGGACCTGTTCCGACTGTTCAGACTGGAAATGTACAAGCTATGATGGAAGATGTTCCTTCCGTGCCTGCTGGTGAGACTGGTACGAGTTTAGTTTATTGTTTGTTTTGATGTGTTTTGTTCGATTTTCCGATAGATTGGATTTGTTTTGCTTTGTTTTGTTTTGTTCTGGACACGTTAGGGAAATGTCGGGACGACATTTTTCTAAGGTGGGGAGATTGTAAGACCTCGTTCCTTTGCTGTAGCTACTGGAAAATGATTTTCCTCCCAGGATCGGCCAGGACGAAGTTGAGATCGTCCAGGCCGATCAGTGCATTGAAAACAGCTGATTTCTGGAGCTATTTCTGGACTGAACCGTCCAGGACGATATTGAGATCGTCCAGGACGATCTGCACTGTTCCTAAAATCGTCCTGATCATCGCCCTGGAGTATCGGCCAGGACGACCAGAATTGGTCTGATCGTCCAGGACGATTGAGACGATCGGCCAGGTCGATCTGTGTATGATATAAGGAAATGAGCTCGTTTTGAGGAGAGAGAAAAACATTTATAAAAACGAAAATATCTGAGGAGAGAGAAAGAGCGAAAAAGCAAAGGAAGAAGTCTGATTTCGGGGCCCGCGGAGCGATTTTCGTCGTTCGTTGCTGTTGGATATTGTGTTTGTCTCGCTGTAAGGACTCCGAACCCTACTTCTGTTTTCGAAGATTTCGAGGTTTTGTAAAATGGTGCTCAGATTTGTGTTTTTGTAAGTGATTTTCGTACCTGGTTTGGTACTGGCGAAGATTTCACCGCATAACTTTTGGTATGCTGTAGATATGATTATTCTGCACGTTTTGATTATTTTCTGGTAGATTTCGTCCGGTCCGTTTTGGTTTTGCGGGGTTTTATTTTGACTGCAAATTATTATGATGTCCGAATTGGTTTGAGCAGTAGAAGAATAGTCTTATAATGTTACTGTGCACGTTCTGTATGAATTTGGTGAATTGTCATTTTTGGAGATTTTTGTGTAAATTTGACCGACTACTGTTACTCTGCCCGATTTTCGTATGATTTCTGATTTTCCCGGAATTGATAGATTGAATTGATCTGCCTATGATTATTGATATGATCGTCTTAGATTTCTTTATTTTTGATTATTGCATCGATTATTGC
This sequence comes from Dendrobium huoshanense, assembly GCA_016618105.1. Classification (NCBI taxonomy): domain Eukaryota; kingdom Viridiplantae; phylum Streptophyta; class Magnoliopsida; order Asparagales; family Orchidaceae; genus Dendrobium; species Dendrobium huoshanense. Next base: position 28,466,945 of record CM028347.1, read on the forward strand.
ATTGATTGATTGTTACTGAAAGACAAGTGGGAACCTGGTTGAACGTTGGTTGAAGATTGATCGATACCTGTACAGGATGGTGGGCCGACGGGCTTTCCTTTAAATCATAGATCATGGATCATGGATATAACGATGGGAGTCATAAGGAGATTATATGCCGACGGGCGGCCGACGGGCAATAGAGTGACGACTCTTTTTTCTTGATAGAACCAACGTGCGGATAACTACAACAGCATCATTGAACGAACTACAACAGCATCATTGATCATTGATAATAGCTAGTGTTTGTGCTTGTCGAGTAAGACCATTGTATGGATTTCCTGATATGCATTGATTTATCGATTTCCGACTGATTTATTGATATTGATGGATTTATCGAATTGATTTACTATCGTACGGATTCATTGATTTCATTGAATAATCATTGAGCATTGGTACTACTTGACTATTGATCATTGATATTGATATGGATATGGACGACATAGATTCATAGATTCATTGATACTATTGATCTTGCATTGATTCGACCTGTTACTGTGTAAATTTATCGTATTGTCCTTCTGATTGATTGGATCGACTTGATAGTATAGACTGATTTCGGATTGATTTATTGATATTGACGGATTTACTGATTTACCGATTTCTGCTTTATTGGAATTGATCGGATTTATTGATTGATACGACTTCACTGATTTCATCGATTGATTACCGAGCATTGATTCTACTGAACATTGATATGGACATTGTATAGATTCATTGATATTAGATTCACTGTTGCTACTGTTCTACACCGTATGGACTGTTTTATAGATTCATTGTCTCGTATCGCTTTTCTCGATTGACTTCATTGATTAGATCGTACTGATTTGACCGTAACGATTTGATTGACGACATTGACTTATTGAATTGATTCATCGATTTGCCTGCCGCTGCATTGATTGGTTTTATTGATTATTGATTTCTGTATTGCACTGACTCATTGATCATGTTCGATTTATTGTTTTGATTTGATTTGATTAACCTGCATATTGTTTTCAGTGTCGTGCTTTGATTTCAGTTGTAGGCTTTGGTGACCTGCTGGGCTTTGTAAGCTCATTATATGTGGTTAATATTTCAGGTGCAGAGCCTCCAGTCTGAAGATCTTTCTGTCGAGTTCAGCCTTTTGTTTTGTAGCCTTTGGTAGGCTTTCTTTTGTAGCCGGTGTGGCTAGTGTAGATATTTCTTTTGGACTCTTTTGTCACTTCTCTGATTGTACTATATGTGAATTATAGTATCTGCTGTAGTTTCTTTTTGTAATGTAATTATCTCTGGCTCTGGATATATGTTGGTATGTATTGATATGAAAAACAGATGAGGAACCCGACAGAAAAGGAAAAAAAAAGAACGATCAGATGAATCCTTTCGCTACACGGATCTTGGGGTTGTTACAAAACAAGGGCTCAGGATGCATAGTAGCATAAAACCCATGAAACAAAATCATCTAAAAAGATGTAAGGAAACCCCTGGTTGTCAAATCTGACCATCCAAGGGGGAGCATAGATAAACTAGCATTCATCATCGCCCATCAAAAAAGATCCCCGGCTGCCAAAAAGACCACCCAGAGACCCAAAAATTACCACCCACTGTTCCAGCTTACAATATGCAATAGAGAAAAACGCAAGGACCCCACACCGTTGGCGTCAAATAAGCATTTGTTGAAAAACATGAGAATTCTTCCATTTTGAAAATTTCTAAGAAACAACCTTCTTGATATTAACAATTATGATGGCTTGGCCGTTAACTATTTTTCCAAATAATTTATCATTTCTAGCTCTTTAGATGAAATATATGATAACATCAAATAATAAAAGATTTTCCAGCTGTTATCAGTAACACATTCATCAATACAATTAAAAAACTTACTCTAAAAAATGAGCTTTGGAAAGATTGATGTTTTTATATGACCAATCATGTAAGGATACTTTTAAGATAAATATACTATAATTTTTTTTATAGAGCATCAATTTTTAAATAAATATATATTAATTTTCAGATTTATCCTAAGATAAGTTGACACAAATTTTTCCGATTATAATATTATGTTGATGTCAGACATGAATAATCAAAATAATAATGATGGTGATGACAAAGCAAAATATTAATTACAGGAACTTGTTCCGCAGGCAACAGCAACGGCTACCAACCAGTTGAAAACGAAAAACTACGGTTTTTCTGGAAGGATGCTTCGCATGCCCACAGCTTTCTATATAATTCAAATAATTCTTAAGAAATATTTAGAAGTGATTATATTCCCCAAAAATGATGATTTCCAGCCAATTCGGATGGATTTGACATGGGATAAATTTTTTTTACTATTCTTTTAAAATAAATTTTTAGAATTGTTGTGTATAGGAGTATTCTCCGGCCGTTAAGCCGAAAAACGAAAAACTACGGTGACTACCGGATTTGTAACCGGCGGTTCTCCGGCAGTTAAGCCGCCATTTATATTACCGACGGCTAACCGGCGGTCACTGCAACGATGATATGCCGGCGGTTAAAGAGGCCGTTGTGTGTTCGGATAACCGCCGGTAGCCGTCGGTAACCGCCGGTATTGTACCGGCGGTTTAAGGGAATTACCATTGGTGTAGCTTAAGCCATCCGGTATTGTAGTTACCGGCGGCCAAACTGCCGGTTGGCCACCGAAAACCTGTAGCACCTGAAAAAAAATTGACAGCATTCCCTCTATTTGAGGGAGGTTCACCCTAAATTCTAAACCTGCAGAAATAGCAATAGATAATAAGATATTTTGGGCAACACGCCGCTATATTCATCACAATTATATACATAACCACAAATTAAATAAACAAGTTTACAATCAAACATTAAGAAGTTCTAAATAAGTTCATCAAACATAAAACAAGTTCACCAAGTTCTAAATTCAATAAGGTTATAATCACAAGTTCTAAATACAATCATCAAACATAAAAAAGATCTAATCCTCAGCTGTATCCTCACTGTCTGGAGATGGCTGCTCCTCATGCTCCTTCCTTTTATTTTCAACTCTATATGATTGTAACTCTTCTTGTATTTCATTTTGAACGTTTCTCATTTCTTCAATCTCTCTAGATTGAACCATTCTCATCTCTTCAATCTCCCTAGTCAGCGTTGCAACCCTCTCGCTTACAGATTTTTCAGCTCCACTTGGATCAAGAAATGCGGAGGTGTATGAACTGCCCTTAATAGCATAAGCCTGTGAACCCATGCCATATACCGTCCCCCTCTATCTTCCACTAACAACTTCTGACCATATTTTAGTGTGAAAGCTTTGCTATTCTCCATGCAGTAAGGACATGCTAATTTTCCTATTATGCTCCAACCAGACAACATACCATAGGCTGGAAAATCACCAATGGTCCTCAACAATGCAGCTCGAAGGAGGAAAATTTGTTTTATTGATATGTCATATGTGAGCACTCATTCTTCTCATAATAACTTGAGGTCATCAATTAATGGTTGCAAAAAAAACATTTATTTTTGCTTTCGGATTATGTGGTCCAGGTATTATAAGAGTTAAGAACATGTACGGAGTAGTCATACATATCTCTGGTGGAAGGTTGTATGGTGTTAATATAACTGGCCAACAAGAGTACGGTGTAGTTGTTTGACTATAGGGTGTAAAACCATCAGGACATAATCTCAATCTTATGTTGCGGGGCTCAGCAGCAAATGAAGCATGCACTTGATCAAAATGTTTTCACGCTTCAGCATCTGATGGATGAGAAAGAACATCACTTTTTGCTATTTTTTCCTTATGCCATCTCATATGACCTGCTGAACTCATTGATGCATAGAGTCACTGAAGTCTTGGAATGATTGGTAAATAAAATAAACGGGAATATGACACATTTTTCTTTGGACGACGTTGTTTTCCCGAATTTGGCTTAAACCGAGGAGCATTGCATGTGCGACAAATAACTTCTGCTGCATCATCCTTGTAGTATAACATACATCCATTGATACATCAAATAATTTTTGTAGCAGTGAGACCCAGCTTGGATACTAATTTCTTTGTTCGGTACAAGTCTGAGAGAATTAAATTGTCCGCTGGATTAGTTTCTTTCATAAGACCAACAAAGTCATTAAAATAATCACGGGGAATATTATACTTAGTTTTAATACTTAGCATCCTCACTGCAATGGATAATTCCGAATGTGCACTGCAACCATCCCAAATTGGCTTTTCAGCTGAATATAATAACTCAAAGATTTTTTGTGTTTATGCATTTGGTGGCTCTTCTACATTAGACCTTAAACTATGACCTGCTACATCAAAAATAAGGTCTTCATAAGGTCTACTCATTTGATCTTTATCAAATGTTTCATAAGCTGTAGATGAACCGGCATGAGCATCTCTGTGTGGCTCGACTCGCCATGTGATGTCCAAATCCAGTAGTTTGGAAGAAATCCCCTACGATATAAATCAAGCTTCACATCATCGGGCTTCAGGAATGCTAGATTTTTATGCTTCGAACATTGACATCGAAATATTTTATCATATTGAAAGGAAGACAGTTGAGATGCAACTTGAATGAAAGTTTCAACTCCCTATATAAATTCAACTGTCAATCATTTTCGACTCGGTAATAATCTGTTATGCATCCAATATCTCTCTTCTTGGATAATCATTTGGACGTTGAAGCAAACGTCATCCTACATAGTTATCAAAACATTTATTAGAATACATGCATGTGCAAACGTGTTATAATTTAGGTGGATGAGTGGATTTACTCATAGTTTAATTTTCAATGAAATTGATCTCCAGAGCAAAAGGCATTAATCCAAGAAAGTTGCTATATAATAGCTTGTGTGATCCCATAGGGCTACAAGCGGACCAAACTATCTTATTCACGCATCTATCTTATGTGTGATCATATAGGGCTACAAGCGGACCAAACTAACCATCTACATCAACTATCAACAACAACAACAATATCAATTCTTTATCCCACCACATGGTATGTATCAAATCAATACAAACTAATCATCTACATCAACTATCAACTACATGAAATTAAACACGTTTACAAACATCTAAAGAATAAAAGTTCATTTTGATGCCAACAACTTTCTTAACATGTATCAAATATAACAATTATGCGACCAAATCAAATAAGGCAACTCTATCTAATCTTATGTACCACAGGAGCTACTCCAAATTTTTCACATATATTCTCGTTTCACTCTCGCTCTCTCTCTACCCCTCTCTCTTTCTCTCTAACTATCGCTCTCTCTCTCTCTCTCTCTCTCTCTCTCTCTCTCTCTCTCTCTCTCTTGTTCTCTCTCTCTCTCTCTCTCCCTCTCACTCTCTTCTCACTCTCCCTTTGTTTTCTCTCTCCTCTCTCTCTCTCTCTCTCTCTCTCTCTCTCTCTCTCTCTCTCTCTCTCTCTCTCTCTCTCTCTCTCTCTCTCTCTCTCTCTCACTCTCCCTCTCTCTTGCTCTCTCTAACACTTGCTATCTATCTATCTCTTTTGTTCTCTCTCACTCCCTCTCTCTCATCTCAATGCTAGCTCTTGTTCTCTCTCTCCCTCCCTCTCTTTTCTCTCTCTCTCTCTCACTCTCCCTCTCTTCTCTCTCTCTCTCTCTCTCTCTCTCTCTCTCTCTCTCTCTCTCTCTCTCTCTCTCTCTCTCTCTCTCTCTTGCTCTCTCATATATCTCTCTATTTATCTATCACTCTTGTTCTCTCTCTCTCTCTCCCTCTCTCTCTTTTATCTCTCTCTCTTATCTCTCCCTCTCCCTCTCTTTTCTCTCTCTCAATCTCTCTCTTCCTATCTTGCTCTAACCCAAAGTCACAATCAACAAATTAGATCTATCATTACTAAATTAACACTTAATAAATAGAAAATTTAGATCTACCCAAATGATTACAACATTACCTCTTGTATATGTCGAAATTACTACCTAAATCATCCAAAATATTAAAAACTCTTGCAAATGTCTAGTGAGAACAAATAATAAAAAAAACGTTAAAGAATACCTTAAATTACTAATTTTTGTTCAACTCACACGAACCCTAGGCCAGCCGGCGGCCTGAGATTCGGAGTGAGATCGACGGCGGCAAGTCACAGCAAAGGTTGACCGAGCGAGAGGAGGCCGGTGTGGGGTCGGCGGTCAGAGATACTTTGTCGGCGGCAACAAACGGAGCTCAATCCAGCGATGCGGGCACAGAGGCGACGGGAGAGCGACCAAAATAAGAGAGAGAAGGAGAGAATAGAAATGAAATGCGAGTTGCGCGTTTGTTCGTTTTAGGGCATTTACCGGCGGTCTTCCGACGGTCCGGACCGCCGGTACCATTATAACTTATTAGCGGCGGCGCAGCCGCCGTTAAACCGCCGGTTTATATTGACGTCTGGCGGTTTACCGACGGTTTTTAGACCGTTGCTAGTACCGGCGGCTTTACAGAACAAACCCACCGGTTAGGCCGCCGGGAAATGCTGGCGGCGAAATCGCCGTTAAAACCGGCGGTTAGAACCGCCGGTAATCAGCATTTTTCCTGTAGTGGCGGCGGTGGAGTTCTTCCCTCCTATCCTTCTACTCTTCTACTTTTTATCTTGCTTCCGCCCCCTCTCATGAGAAATGAGGGGTCTATTTATAGATATTCTAGACTGGCATGACTTGTAAATAGTTGAGAGATCATGGGTAAATAGGGAGTGATCGAATGGACGGTCGATATTGAATCCTTTGATTGTGGACTGTTCGTCAGGTATTTAATGGCCTTAATGATGTCGGAATTTAGCGATCCTGGGCTTGTTATATTTGTCTCGTCGTGCCGCTCGGTTCGACTATAAGCATGTCAGTTTTGGAAACCGTTTGGTAACTCAAATTATGGTTCAAACTTTCCAACATCACTTCAGGTCCCTGATTTGGACTTATTTGTGCTCGGATTGAGTCGAACTTGGTGCCGTTGGGTTCGTATTTTCGAGATGATAAGTTTGATTTTAAGTTTGCTGAAATCGGAGTTCAGATGGTCCCATAATTAACTTTTGAAGTCTCCAACTTAATTTTTGCCTTGAGCTTCGTGCTCGATCAAGATAATTTTTCGAGGATATATCAAGAATAAAAATTTATTGAATTTAATATTTTTACTAAAAATTTATTTTAAAACTTTTGACTCTGGAATTTTAATATTTTTTGTATATACATGCTTTTTCATAATAATATTTTGTATCAATTCAAATTAAATTTAAAGGCAAAGAATAATTAAATATAAATTATATTTGTAAGGGTGCTCGAAATTAGATTAAAATAATCGAGGCTTCATTTGAGACATCTTTCTTATTATTTTATTTTTTAAAAAACAATTATAAGTTTTTTTTTTTTATCATTGTTTTTTTATTACTTTGACTAATTTTTTATGTTAGTAAGTTATTTTTTACAAGAGATTTAAAAAAAATTAAATTTTTTATAGTAATTTTACAATCATTTTTATAGAAGTTTTAGGGATCCGAGCAGATTAGAAATTGATTTCTATTATTTTTAATGGTCAAAGTTTCTGTATAAAATCATATATTGATAGTAGAGAACTTCATGGAGAAAATTGGAATGAGTTGTTGGCCTACCCCTCCTACTGCTTTGAATGTGCAAAATGATCCATATCCGCGAGTTAATGACTAACCCATAAAGACTCAATTTCTTTGAATATATCTAATCAAACACTTTTTAGTACAAGTTGGACTCAAGTGTCTTTGAATATATCTAATCAAATAATTTGTTAGCACAAGTTGTTAATGCATCGGTATCAACTAATTTTTAGGATTAGATAATTATAAATCAAGACTCAAGAGTAGTTAGTGTATATTTGATTTATGCAAGAATCTATACATTTTATTTTCTTGAGTCAATCAATGTAAAAAGTATATGTTAGCTTGGAAACTGAACACACACACACCCAGGAAGTGAGATTAAATGTTTTAATTTTTTTGAAGATCATGCTAGATGATCTCGATCATATTGTATGATCTATGTAATTAGAAATTACATAAAATGCTTAATTAATTTAGAATTAAATTTACATAAAATTTAACTTGAACTGTAAAATCACCACATCGTACAAGATGATCATATATTTAAAAAAACCCCATCGTTAATTAAGTTAGATAATAATTTTATTTTTGAATTTTATTCTATATGTACTATACAAACATAATCATATTGTATGATGTTTAAAATATTATCTAACTAAATTCCCATGATTAATCAATCTAATATGCACTAATTAAGATTTGTATCGTATTGGATGATCAACATAGATGATATTTTTTCATCCTAAGGTTTGTCCTAGACGAACTACAATTTAATTAAACTAATCATAATATATTATTGTTTATTAATGTAAAACAAGGCCCCTAACAAAAAGAGAACAACCATAGTTACTTCCTTTTGGTTTTACGCCCCCGACGTTTACCAACTCCATGGGAGAAGGCATTCTCAACCATGTGTTTCAAATTCAACTTAAATAAAGCATCAAAATCCTCCTCGACCCCTTCCAAGTCTTCCCCCTCACCCTCACCAAGAGGGAACGAGTGTTCTTCAAACCAATCTGACTGGTCACACAAGAATCATGCAAAGACATATCCAATTGAGCTTTTAAATACTCATTAAAAACAATTGAAATGGGGATCTCAACCGTTCCATCAAAAAACTTTCGAAAAAGAAGAGGGCATAATAGGTTCAATAGCAACACCAGGCAATTCACTTAATAAATCATTTAACTCCATTGTATTAACACAACACAATTCCATGTTAACCACTTCCAAAATAGGAGAGATTGTTGGAGAAAAAGTGAAAAACCCAAAGATCCTTCCCAATAATAGCTAAATATTAATAATCTCTTGTACGGGATAATCAAAAATAGCGACAAGAGGATCCACTACCTCAAAACCATCAGCATCCAAACCATTTAGGCCCAAACAACTAGCCTAGGAAGCCCAGCATCACAAACCAAAGCAGTCACAGGGGAAACCACAAGATTGGGCAAACCCAAAATGCCAGCATCAGCATAAATTTCTAAATGACCCTCACCAACAATAATAGCCTCGTTTTGTAAATACAAATCCACCTTATCCATAGTGGTTGGAAAAACACCCTCATTACCTGTATTAGCAGAGGGAATTATAGGAGGAATAGGGTTAAGGGTACTACATTCCACCTTAAAAAGGCCAAGGGATTTACTGTGCAAACAATAAGAAGAGAATTCTTCTATGAAAATAGCCTTAACATAGCCCAAGTTTTCGGGACCAACCCACACTCGAACAGGATTGTGTTTGGTAATATCCAACTCAACCATAACTCGAGCAACCAACGACTTAGAGCAACAAGTAGTGGCATGATCGATTTTAAGAGGTTGACCAAAATGGGAACCTAAACCATTAAGGATACGGGGTGAAAATATGTGCAGTCTCAGATGGGAAAAAGACACCCAAATGAGGATTATGGGAGATCCTACCTCAATATCAAATATAGGAGACCACATGAACAACATTATAAAGCAATTCTTCATAAAGTAAGACTCATGAGAAAACACCCTACAATAATCTAAATCATTAACCAGCTTAGGAGTGTCAATATTTGACAAGACCCGATAACCCCACCCAAAAATTTTGGGTTCAAGTTCAACATTTCGACCAGTTTCAAAAATCGAGTCGGGTTCGGGTTAACCCATTGACCCGAAATTGACCAGAAATTGACCCGATTTTGACCTGACAACCTGAGATTGACCCATTTTTTACCTGAAAAAGTGGAGATAGATCATTTCGACCTGAACCCGACCCGTGAACCGAAATTGACACCCCTAAACTAGCTTAATCAAGACATGCCTCATATTTGGAATTGTAACTAATTCCTAACCAATAAGCTTCAAATTGGAAAAAAAAATTACAAATAGCTACAAGAGAAGGACGGTGAGACAAATAGGTTCCAACTAAGGCAAACTTAAAAGGCACAGGAAGTGCTAAAATTTCGTCTTCTGAAATCCAAATCGACGACATACCACAATGAAATAAAATTTTCAAATCAGCGAAACTCGAAAAATGAGATTCATTAGCTAAAGCATCTTTGAATGAAAGACAAGATGACATCCCATTAAAAAATTTGATTCGGCATGGCGAACAGCCATATCCGCAAAGACAACAATTGGTACCGTAAAAACAATCGGTAAAATTGAAGAAAAAATAATCGAACAAAACAAAAATTAGAGAGAATGGAAAAAATGTACTTCCCTGAGAACAGAAGGACATCAGAGAGCCAAGATCACGGAGATGACTAAGGCGAAAACCCTAGAGAAGTGTCCCAATGATTAAGACTGGCTGAGAGACGAGTTTAGGTTGTCCAAGAAGCAGAAGATAATTTTTCTAGACATTTACCTAAATGTAATCAATTTTTTGTATAAGTTTTCTAAATTTACTAACTTTAAACATGATATTCATATTGTGTGGATTGATGCCTTAGGTGGAAGAAATTTTTCTTCTAATTTTGGAAACCTCGGAGCACAAAAGATGAATATGATATGTCCAGAGAAAGATGATTTATATAGAGAAACCATAAGGATTTCAGTGTTATGATAAAATACCCAAGAACTACTATACGCCTGAAAAGTGACCCTTTGATTTCATATTTATAGGGTTTAGTGTGCTACACAAAAAGCCAAACAAAAAATAAGAAAATATATCTTGACACAAGATGTGCGTTACCTAAAAGTATGTAGCCGAAGAAATATAATACTGATACATGTAAAAGTGCACATGGACTATTGACATATTGATAGCCATCAATCAAAGTCTGTTGAAGTCATCGACTGATTAGGTGAAGTCACAAACTTGTTGGGTGGAATTGCAGACTTATTGGATGTAGTCACCGACAGTATTGGTCAGTAACTCCTGTTGACTTGACCAATGACTCCCACAGGCTAAGGCGAGTGGTCTTGATGAATTCATTATTGTGAATCTGATGAGTTCGTCATCTTGTTTTGCTCAAACTCCGCCAAATTATCTTTGGCCGATTTTACTTGACCTATCCCATATATGAACATTCAGCATGTCTGCGTATCACTATAAAAAAATAAGACAATAGCAGCACAATTTTTTACCTATTCCAGCGGTTATAACCGCCACTATTTTCATTGTAGAGGTTTTAAAATTGCTACACTCACGTTTTAATTGTAATGCGCTGCAACGATATTTCACAGCGGTTCAAGAACTGGCGGGGTAGATTTTACAAAGTGCTAGATTTAGCAGCGGTTATAACCGGTGCAAATATCCAGAAATCTGCTGGTTATAACTTAACTGCCACAAATAGTCGCAAGGAAAAAAGTTTCAGTAATGTGGCAGTTTTAACCACCATAATTCTGGATGCTAGTGGCGGTTATAACGGCCACTAAAGTTCAAAATTTTATTTTTTTTAAAATACAAAACTACAACAATCACAAAATCGAAACATAAAACCCACATAAAAAGAGATGTAGATGAAACTAAAACACCAGTTATGTCAAAGATATTCATAACAACATATATGCTGATCAAAAATCTGAATTAGATTATATGATTAAGGACATATAAGTCCTTAATTGTGCAAAAATAATTATTATAATAGTGATGACAAATTAATATATTAATTAGCCGATAACTTGTTCCTCAGGCAATGGCTACGGCTACCAACCAGCTGGGGAAGACGTAAATTATGCCCTATTGTTGAAGGCAGTTTGACAAGGGCCGATAGCATTCATCTCTCTATCTTTTTCAGGTAATATCTTAAGAAAAAAAATTTGCTCTGCCGATAACTACATGAAGATTATATTTTGAATATAAAAAAAATCTTGGGGAAAATCCAATTGAGTAGTTGGTCCACCTCCAAATGCTGTGAAAGTGGCTAAAAAATTCAGACACCTTGGCTAATGACTTTCCCCCTCAAGATTAATATTAATTCTTTGAATACATGATCCAATCTTTAATACTTTGTTTAAGGACAACTTGTATATATATCACCATCAACAAATTTGTATGATTAGCAAATTAGGAGCAAAAATTTCTCTAATTAGCATGCAAAATTGATGTTATCACATTCCCTTTCTTCTTGTTTTATTTGAGCAATCTATAGAAATAATTCATATTTATAGATCTGATGAATTATCAAGAATTCATCTAAACAAATATAATTTTTTCTATAAATCATGAATATTAATATGCTCAAAGGAATTTAAATTAAGTCCAGCAAAGCTTCGTTCAAGACAGCTTCGTACTACTTTCTAAAGGAAATTTTTAATACTAAGAAATTTTTTTATTAAAAATTTGTTTTAGAAAACCCTAAAGCGAAAAATCACGGGGCCACAACCAATTGAAATGATTTCACTAATGTTTGAATATGTTACAAATGACGAGCTCATCCTTGAAATCGGGGATGATCAAATTACAAAAGTCAACCATCAGGTTAAAATCTAGTGACGAACGAAAATCAGATGGTTATCTAGCGACGTTCGGTGGTCAGACAGAAATCTGACGTCCGTTGGCTGCCGGGCAGAAGTCTAGGGTCAGTCGGTGGTCCAGCAGCCTAGTGGCAATAATTCTGGTTTCTCTTTCTTCATTCCTTTCCTTCTCTTTCTTTCTTAGGTCTCCGTCAATGAAGAATGAATGGGCTATACTTTTTTTGGGAGTGACATGGATAATAAATAGGAGGGAGATCAAGCATATATTTGGAGTGGTTTGAATGGATGACCGATGTTGATCACCATAATCGTTGGCCATTTACTTGGCATTTGAATGTCTTAATGATATCAGAATTTGATGATCTTGGGCTCGATGAAATTTTCTCGTCAAGCCGCTTGATTCGACTATAAGCATGTCGCATTTAAAAATCGTTTGGTCATCCAATTTATGGTTTGAACCTTCCAAAGTGGCTTTGAGGACCCATGTGGGCTCGGGTTGAGTCGAATTTGGTGTCGTAGGGTTTGTCTTTTTGAGATGTTCAGTTTGAGTATAAGTTTGCTGAAATCAGAGTTTGTATGATCACAGATTTAATTTTGGAAATTTCCAACTTGACTTTGTTAAGATCCATGCCAAATTATGATTACTTTTTTAGGATATATCAATGATTTTGTTAACATAGCGAAATAGTTAAATATGAACATGTTTTACATCCTTAATTGACATGAGTTGAATGAAGCAAATAGGGCTAGACTTCTTCAGGTGGGCAAACTAAACATTTTTCTCCTCACACGATCAAGATAGGGATGGCTATTGTCCTTCTATAATAGAGCTCAACTTGATCTGTTGGTTGGGAGTTTAGACTATCAACAAAAAAGCTTGAGTTTGAGTCTTATGTATGCGATGTGTATATGAATATGCCTAAATTGACCTAAATGTCCAAAAAAAAAAAATACTTGTCCTTCTATAAAATAACTATTTTTAGCCGCATTGAATTGAGTTATAGAGTAATTTGTTTTTAGTCAGGTTGCTCTAATTCGGTGGCATGAATTTACTTAATACATTAAATGCTCCACTAGAGTACTTTTGTTGTCCTATTAGCTACGTTTCACTTCTTATTTGGCTTGAAAGTTTATATCTATGTTAGTTTGGGCTATTGTACCATATCTGCCTGGTGTATATATTAAGATTTTAATTATTATAAATATTATTCATTATACGGATGTAATTGTCTTTTTTTTTTTTTTTAAATTAAACTGTTTTTTTTTTTTTTTTGAAAAACATTAATGTTGCGTCCTGGAGTATTCGCGGCGGTAGAGAAATATTTAGTTTAACTTCTTAGCATTGTACGAAGATCCAGCACACAAGCAGATAAGTGAGAGGGTGTAGCATTCATAAGAGACACCAGAGTTTTTACGTGGAAAACCCCTGAAAAGGGGGAAAAACCACGGGGCCTGGCCCAGTTTGAATGAATCCACTAGTATTTGCAGTCGATTACAAATGAGGCCCTTCATTTGGAGAAGGCCTTGTATTGATGTAGCAACTATACATCATATATATTGCATTACATGTTAGGAGTTACATATACATGTTTGTTCAGTTGGAAGGACCGTAGTCGGCAGGAGACCGGGGTCATAAAAACCGTTGTTTGTTGATGGAGGTCAGAAGGACCATATTAGGCGACGAAGGCCTGAAGGACCATAGTCGATAGAAAACGAGGGTCTGAAAGATCGTTGTCTGTTGATGGAGGTCGAACGGACCGTAGTAGGAGACGGAGGTCGGAAGGATCGTAGGCGGTAGGAGACAAGGAGTCAGGTGTTAGACCCAGTGTCACTTGGAAGATCGGGTGTTGATGGTCTGGCCTTGAGTAGGACGTCTGGTCTGAACGTCGGGCCTTAAACAGGATGTCAGGCCTTCAGCGGTACGTAGAGACTGAACGTCGGGCCTTAAGCGGGATGTCGAGTCTTCAGCGGTATGTAGAGACTGAATGTCGGGCCTTAAGCAGGACATCGGGTCTTCAACAGGACGTAGGGATTGAACGTCGGACCTTAAGCGGGACGTCGAGTCTTCAGCAGGACGTAGGGACTGAACGTCGGACCTTAAGGCAGTGGTGCAATGAAACTCCGGCGAGGCTTCGGTGGTGGACCGGCGAGGTTCCTACGGTGGTCCGGCGGTGGTCCGACGAGATTCCTGCAGTGGTCCGGCGGTGGTCCGGCAAGGTTCTTCGGTGGTCCGGCGGTGGTCCGGCGGCTGTCGAGGAGGAACTCCTTCCTTCTCTTCTTCCTTCTCTTCTCTTCTTCTCTCTCTTGCTTGGATCCCCTCTTATGAGAAATGAGGGCTATATTTATAGATTTTCTAGAGTGGCATGGCCCGTAAATAGGCGTGAGATCAGGGGCGAATAGGGAGTGGTCAAATGGACGGCCGTTATTGAATCCTACTATTGTGCACCGTTCATTGGACATTTTAAGGCCTTAGTGATGTCAGAATTCTATGATCTTGGGCTCGTTGGTTTGACTCGTCGAGCCCTTCGATTCGAGTATAAGCTCGTCAAAATCGGAGACCGTTTGGTAACATAAATTGCAGTTTGAACCTTCCAACAGTGTTTTGAGCCCTTGATTCGGACTCATTTGGGCTCGGATTGGGTTGATCTTGGTGTCGTTGGGTTCGTATTTCCGAGACGCTCAGTTTGACTATAAGCTCGCTGAAATCGGAGTTTGGGTGCTCTCAAAATTAATTTTTGAAGTTTCCAACTAGCTTTTGCCTCAAGATTCGTGCCCGATCAAGATAATTTTTGTGATGTCGTATCAGTTGCCCACCTATTTTCGGACATCGAAGCTCCAGGAGTCCGAAAATACTTGTTTTGAAATTTTACATTGGCCGAATCGCAAAAAATTGCGTTCAAAAAATTAATGGCTTGCTCGAACTTCACCATAGAGGCCCCGTTGAGTTCCGAAAGTGTCGTAATCGAGTCCGGAACGTCGAAAAACGTGTCCGGGGACCCCAAAAATGTTGGAATCGGACCGTCCGGGCCGAAAATCGGGCCCGGACACGTGTAGGCGCCCAAACCGGCCGGCTGGCCGGCCGGCCGCCGCTGCCGCCGCTCACCGGCGGCGGCTCCCGCGGAACCGCGCGGTTTGACCGCGCGGTGCTCCGCACCCGCACCCGGGCTAACCCGGCTGGACCCGCCGTGGCCTGCTCTGCCAGCCGAGCGTGGCTGGCCGCAATCCATGCGCAGGAGCCGCGGATTGCTCCGCTGGCCGCGCCCAAGGGGTGTGGCCGATGGCTGCACCGACCTAGTGGGCCCCATTTCGAGAAAAATAGTGTTTTTTTTGCTATTTTGGGTCCAAAAAATTCCAAAAAAATTCAGAAAAATTTAGAAAAATATGAGAAATTCGAAAATGCTGGAAAAATCTAGAAACTTCCCTTCTTCTCTTCAAAAAAGTATAAAAATGCCCCTAGGCCTTTAGAAAAATTGCTCTTCTCATCTTCTTTTCTTTTCTTCTTCTTCTCCTCTCCCTCTGTCCTTTCTATTGAGGCTTTCCCTCAGGTTTCTGAGGCCCCTCTCTTGGCAAGGAAGTCCGGAGATTCCCCTTTCTTCTCTTGTCTCCCTCTGTCCTTTCTATTGAGGCCTTCCCTCAGTTTTCTGAGGCCCCTCTCTTGGCAAGGAAGTCCGGAGATTCTCTTTTTTCATCATCTCCCTCTATCCTTTCTATTGAGGAATTCCCTCAGTTTTTTTAGGCCCCTCTCTTGGCAAGGAAGTTCGGAGATTCTTTTCTTTCACCATCTCCCTCTGTCCTTTCTATTGAGGCCTTCCCTCAGTTTTCTGAGGCCCCTCTCTTAGCAAGGAAGTCCGAAGATTTTCTTCTTTCCTCATCTCTCTCTGTCCTTTCTATTGAGGCCTTCCCTCAGTTTTCTGAGGCCCCTCTCTTGGCAAGGAAGTCTGGAGATTCTCTTCTTTCACCATCTCCCTCTGTCCTTTCTATTGAGGCCTTCCCTCAGTTTTTTGAGGCCCCTCTCTTTTCAAGGAAGTCCGGAGATTCCCCCTTCTTCTTCGAGAGATCCTATGGAGGTCTGATGTTAATCAGTTGGTTGGAGATGGAGGTCGGAGAGACCGTTGTAAGGAGGGAGGTTGAAATGACGGGTATACTTCCAGTGTCGGGGAGAAGTATGATGACAGGTAGGAATTCAACGTCGGGTAGTCATACAACATCGAGCAGAAGACCAACGAAAGTCTATTAACTGGTAGAAGTCCGACACCCGGTAGAAGTACGAAGTCGGGTAGAGGTGCAACTTTGGGTAGAAGACTGACAAAGGTTTGTCGACGGACAGAAGTCCGACTACGAGTAGAAGTCCGCTGACGAGCAGAAGTCCGACAACAGGGAGAAGTCCGACGTCGTGTAGAAGTACGGCCTGGGGCAGAACACCGATGAAAGTTTGTCGACGGGCAGAAGTCCGACGACGAGTAGAAGTCCGCTGACGAGCAAACGTTCGACGACAAGGAGAAGTCCGACATCGTGTAGAAGTACGGCCTCGAGCAGAAGACCGATGAATGTTCATCGACGAGGAGAAGTTTGATGACGAGTAGAAGTCCGCTGAAGAGCAGAAGTTCGACTATAAGGAAAAGTCCGACGTCATGTAGAAGTACGGCCTCGGGCAGAAGACCGATGAAACTTCGTCGACGGGCTGAAGTCCGACGACGAGTAGAAGTCTGCTAATGAGCAGAAGTCTGCTAACGAGCAGAAGTCTGACATCGAGTAGAAGTCCGCTGACAAGCAGAAGTCCGACGACATGCAGAAGTCAGACGTCGGGTAGAAGTACAACGTCGGGTAGAAGACCTACGAAAGTTTGTCGATGAGCGGAAGTCTGATGACGAGTAGAAGTCTGCTAACGAGTAGAAGTCTGACGTCGAGCAGAAGTCCGACGTCGAGTAGAAGTCTGCTGACGAGCAGAAGTCCGACAACAGGGAGAAGTCCGACGTCGTGTAGAAGTACGGTCTGGGGTAGAACACCGATGAAAGTTCGTCGACGGGCAGAAGTCCAATGACGAGTAGAAGTCCGCTGACAAGCAAATGTTCGTTGTCGAGTACAAGAGCGACGAAGGTTTATCGACGAGCAGGAGTCCAACGACGAGTAGAAGTCTGCTAACGAGCAGAAGTCTGACGTCGGGTAGAAGAGCGATGAAGGTTTGTCGACGAGCAGAAAGTCCGATGATGAGTAGAAGTCTGCTAACGAGCAGAATTCTGACATCGGGTAGAAGTCTGCTGACGAGCAGGAGTCCAACGACGAGTAGAAGTCCGCTGAGGAGCAGAAGTCTGACGTCGGGTAGAAGAGCGACAAAGGTTTGTCGACGAGCAGAAAGTCCGACGACGAGTAGAAGTCTGCTAACGAGCAGAAGTCTGATGTCGGGTAGAAGTCTGCTGACGAGCAGAAGTCCGACGTCAAGGAGAAGTCCGCTGAGGAGCAAAAGTTCGTTGTCGAGTAGAAGTCTGCTAACGAGCAGAAGTCTGACATCGGGTAGAAGTCTGCTGACGAGCAGGAGTCCAACGACAAGTAGAAGTCCGCTGAGGAGCAGAAGTTTGACGTCGGGTAGAAGAGTGACGAAGGTTTGTCGACGAGCAGAAAGTCCGACGACGAGTAGAAGTCTGCTAACGAGAAGAAGTCTGACGTCGGGTAGAAGTCTGCTGACGAGCAGAAGTACGACGTCAAGGAGAAGTCCGCTGAGGAGCAAAAGTTCGTTGTCGAGTAGAAGTCTGCTAACGAGCAGAAGTCTGACATCGGGTAGAAGTCTGCTGACGAGCAGAAGTCTGACGTCAAGGAGAAGTCCGCTGAGGAGCAAAAGTTCGATGTCGAGTAGAAGTCTGCTAACGAGCAGAAGTCTGACGTCGGGTAGAAGTCCGCTGACAAGAAGAAGTCCGAAGTCAAGGAGAAGTCCGCTGTCGAGCAGAAGTCCGACGTCGGGTAGAAGTCCGCTGTCGAGCAGAAGTCCGACGACAAGGAGAATTTTGGCGTCGGGTATTAGTTTGTCGAAAGTCCTGCAAGGCAAAAGTTCAGCGTAGGAGGAAATTCAAAATCGGGTAGAATTTTAACATTATGGAGAAGATAGAAGTCCATTAACGACATTCTGGCGATGTTAACCAAGGATGTGAGACTTCTCCTAGGTTGTAAGTCGGAGCCCTGCTCGATGATGTTAACCTGTGTGGAAGAGGTCGGGAGAATCCACTAAGGATGTGAGACCTTTCCGAGGTTGTATGCCGGAGCCCTGCTCGACGATGTTAACCTGTGTGGAAGAGGTCGGGAGAATCCACAAAGGATGTAAGACCTATCCGAGGTTGTATATCGGAGCTTATGCTCGATGACGTTAACCTGTGTGGAAGAGGTCGAGAGAATCCACCAAGGATGTAGGACCTTTTCGAGGTTGTATGTCGGAGCTTTTACTCGACGACGTTAACCTGTGTAGAAGAGGTCGAGAGAATCCACCAAGGATGTAAGACCTTTCCGAGGTTGTATGTCAGAGCCTTTGCTCGATGACGTTAACCTGTATATAAGAGGTCGGGAGAATCCACCAAGGATGTAGGACCTTTCCGAGGTTGTATGTCGGAGCCTTTGCTCGACGACGTTAACTTGTGTGGAAGAGGCCGAGAGAATCCACTAAGGATGTGAGACCTTTCCGAGGTTGTATGCCGGAGCCCTGCTCGACGACGTTAACTTGTGTGGAAGAGGTCGGGAGAATCCACCAAGGATATGAGACCTTTCCGAGGTTGTATGTCGGAGCCTTTGCTCGACGACGTTAACCTGTGTGGAAGAGGCCGAGAGAATCCACTAAGGATGTGAGACCTTTCCGAGGTTGTATGCCGGAGCCCTGCTCGACGACGTTAACCTGTGTGGAAGAGGTCAAATCGAATCCCCCTGGGATTGATTTTGCTTTGATTGGGAGGGGGCGAACGCCGCGTATATCCCGAATCAAAGGTGATGAAGTGTCTAACTTTAGACCGTTACTACCTTTTTGAGGTTGAGATCAAGACCTTGCCTGAGGAGTAGAAGTCCAACAATGGACTGTATAAAGCTTGTAATTGATTTGAAGTATCCTTGCATTTGCTCGGATATTCCTAAAATATCAACTTGGTGTTGAAGGTATTAGATGATCTATTTGACCATGGTTTGAGTCAAAGTTGCCCCCCAGTCCGCATCTGCTTCTTATTATATTGATGCTATGAGTTATCTTTTGAGATTGGAGCAAAAGTTGCCCCCCAGTCGGGAACCACGTTCCCACAGACGGCGCCAAACTGTTGCATCCTGGAGTATTCGCGGCGGTAGAGAAATATTTAGTTTAACTTCTTAGCATTGTACGAAGATCCAGCACACAAGCAGATAAGTGAGAGGGTGTAGCATTCATAAGAGACACCAGAGTTTTTACGTGGAAAACCCCTGAAAAGAGGGAAAAACCACGGGGCCTGGCCCAGTTTGAATGAATCCACTAGTATTTGCAGTCGATTACAAATGTGGCCCTTCTTTTGGAGAAGGCCTTATATTGATGTAGCAACTATACATCATATATATTGCATTACAAGTTAGGAGTTACATATACATGTTTGTTCAGTTGGAAGGACCGTAGTCGGCAGGAGACCGGGGTCATAAAGACCGTTGTTTGTTGATGGAGGTCAGAAGGACCATATTAGGCGACGAAGGCCTGAAGGACCGTAGGCGGTAGGAGACAAGGAGTCAGGTGTTAGACCCAGTGTCACTTGGAAGATCGGGTGTTGATGGTCTGGCCTTGAGTAGGACGTCTGATCTGAACGTCGGGCCTTAAACAGGATGTCAGGCCTTCAGCGGTACGTAGAGACTGAACGTCGGGCCTTAAGCGGGATGTCGAGTCTTCAGCGGTATGTAGAGACTGAATGTCGGGCCTTAAGCAGGACGTCGGGTCTTCAACAG
Source organism: Dendrobium huoshanense (assembly GCA_016618105.1). Classification (NCBI taxonomy): domain Eukaryota; kingdom Viridiplantae; phylum Streptophyta; class Magnoliopsida; order Asparagales; family Orchidaceae; genus Dendrobium; species Dendrobium huoshanense. The sequence goes on from CM028347.1 coordinate 28,487,325, forward strand.
GACGTAGGGATTGAACGTCAGACCTTAAGCGGGACGTCGAGTCTTCAGCAGGACGTAGGGACTGAACGTCGGACCTTAAGGCAGTGGTGCAATGAAACTCCGGCGAGGCTTTGGTGGTGGTCCGGCGAGGTTCCTACGGTGGTCCGGCGGTGGTCCGATGAGATTACTGCGGTGGTCCGGCGGTGGTCCGGCGAGGTTATGCGGTGGTTCGGCGGCTGTCGAGGAGGAACTCCTTCCTTCTCTTCTTCCTTCTCTTCTCTTCTTCTCTCTCTTGCTTGGATCCCCTCTTATGAGAAATGAGGGCTCTATTTATAGATTTTCTAGAGTGGCATGGCCCGTAAATAGGCGTGAGATCAGGGGCGAATAGGGAGTGGTCAAATGGACGGCCGATATTGAATCCTACGATTGTGCACCGTTCATTAGACCTTTTAAGGCCTTAGTGATGTTGGAATTTTGTGATCTTGGGCTCGTTGGATTCGTCTCATCGAGCCCTTCGATTCGAGTATAATCTCGTCAAAATCGGAGACCGTTTGGTAACTTAAATTGCAGTTTGAACCTTCCAATAGCGTTTTGAGCCCTTGATTTGGACTCATTTGGGCTCGGATTGGGTTGATCTTGGTGTCGTTGGGTTCGTATTTCCGAGACGCTCAGTTTGACTATAAGCTCGCTGAAATCGGAGTTTGGGTGCTCCCAAAATTAATTTTTGAAGTTTCCAACTAGCTTTTGCCTCAAGATTCGTGCCCGATCAAGATAATTTTTGTGTTGCCGTATCAATTAATATATTAATAATAAAAAACAGCAAAGGTTACAACATGAAAGTAAAAGAAAGAAAAAATAAAAACGGAAAAATACAGCCAAAAGGCGGGCTTAGTAATCGACTAGGACTATCAGCACCCCCGAAGACAAACACGGACCATCCAGTTAGGTGGGAGAACACCAAAGGTTGCCACAAGCTGAACCACAGGGACGCGAGCCCCAACCACATCATAGTCCTTTTCTCGTCGCAAACATCCAATCAACCAGACTAAAAGCAACAGAAACACGAAAAGAGAGGCCAGGACAAAACTACGAAAAAAAAAACCATTAGAGTCTACGACGCCCTCTCCCACGAAATCGCCCCCGAGATGCAGCAGTTATACTAGGTATAGTGCGAACCAAAGTGAAATCATTGCCAGGGTCCGAACCCCCACAAAATTCCGGAGACGTCAAACCACCTTCAGAAAATTCAGATTCTGATTCATTCTCCGACGATCCGTGCAACCAATTAATATGGTTCCTAATGTCCAAGCCAGATGAATCGCCCAACTGATTAACCAAAGCATGCGAATCCATCAAATTAACAAGAACCTCAATAAAACTATTGCTAACTGGATTACCCTCAACTCTCGCATTAGACGAAGGAGCCATAATAGTCGACGGTAAAGCAGGAGGAAAAAAAGGAAGGGCATTTGGTGAGAGACCAACCGTAACAACATCAGAAACAATGTCGCCAGCCCCAAACCCAACAGAGTCCTCCACAACAATTACATTCTCCAACCCGCCATCAACGACAGGTAATTGAGCAAGTTCCGGTTCAGAAACAACAGGAGAATTCACAACACCACCCATACCTAGTACCTGAGCAAGTTCGGGTCCAGGAACATCATCACCACCAGCCAAAATAACAGGGGAAAACCCAGTCGCAGGCTCAACAGAGGGTAAAGCCTCAAAAACAGTCTCAGAATTTGCAATAACATTACCCAAAATTTCCGTCATAGAAGGGGCAACACCCTTATCGACATTAACAACACAAATAGGAGATCGAATATCAACCGGAGTAGACGAAACATTAGGATTCCCAGAAGCAGTATCAGGACGACACTTACCCGATACATGCCCTAAGCATTTACAAACAGCACAAAATTGTGGAAAGTCATCTAACACCACCTCCTGAACATAACCTAATGAATCAGAACCTAACAAAACTTGGTTAGGGTAAGTTTTAGTAACGTCGAGTTCTACTAAAACACGAGCATTCGACGGACGAGAGCCAACCGACGTAGCTTCATCGATTTTTAGAGGTTTGCCAAATAATTCACCAAGACCAAACAGAATCCTCAGCGAGAAAAAATGAGGACGAAGATGCGGAAAGGAGATCCATATCGGGACGATCGGCGACTCAATGCCGATATCCAAACTAGGTGATCATTTAGTAAGTTTCATAAAACAATTGAAAACAAGATAAGAACGGTGACAAAACACCTTACAATAGTCTAAATCATTTGCCAGTTTGATCAAAATGTGAGAATTATCCAGGACAGTAACAGACACTTCTCCGTTCAACTTCAAATTAAAAAAAAAATTTGCGAATGGCATCGAGGGGGGGGGGGGGGGGGGGTGTGTTTAGATGGAAAAAAACCGACTAAAGAAAAACGAAACGGTGCAGCAAGTTCTTTGATTTCCTCATTGGAAACCCAAAGGGACGGCAAACCACGAAAGGTAGAAAGCCTCAAATCCGGGAAAGAAGAAGAAGACCCAGCTAGAGCTTCAAGAAAAGACTTAGAATGAGATATCCCACCAAAAAAACCGGGATCCTTCAGTTTAATCGACGCCATGCCGAACGGCCGGTGAAAAAGAGAGAAAACCAAGCTAAAAGCCTTCAAGAAATAAAATACATAAGCAAGATAAGAAACTTTCTTGAAACGAGAGATCAGAGGAGCGAAATCCCCCCCGCCGACGGGAGAGAACTCCAAACCCTAGCAGAGCGTGGAAAAGAAAAAGAGGGGACTTGGAGGATGAGAAAATATTTGCTAGACAAGAGAAGGATATAGAAAACAAAATAAATTGATCCTAGAATTGCAAGTGTACGTGAAGCCGTTCAAGGTAAGATCTGAAAGAAAGTAGAAGTGTCTATATTTGTAATTTTTTTTTTTATAGGAATATATTGAGCTAAACAATAAATCACACACACCCCTGAGTGAAAATTTAATTAAAAAAGAAAATAATAAAGGTTAATTAAAGCACTTGATCGATCATATCATACTGAAAGTTTTTAAAAATTACATAATCAAGCGATTTAATTTATAAAATAATTAAAAACTGAATATAAATTATTATATTGTATGAATTATATCATCATGTACAATCTTCTATTTTGAAATTAAAATGACAACTTTTGTTATTTTTAAAAATATATATATTCGAATTTTTATATAATCATACGTACTAGATGAGAAGGTTCATATTGTATGAATTTTAAATTATTTTTAATATTTATCTATTTTAGGACCTGAAATCAAGAAGCTAAATATGAGTAAATTTCATATTGTAGATCTATATCGTACAAGCTATGCAAACAGAGAGTTTGTTCAGGCGATCTTCATTCAGACAAGATGACTCAATGTTATGCGTCGAAAATTTGAATTAATTGTACTATACGATCCATAATGTACAATATGATCAAATAAAGAGCAATTTATACTGTTTCAGACTAACCGTACTGATTGTACTGTATGATCAATAGATCATACAGTGCAATTAAGCCGACAATATCAACAAACAGATTTTTAAGGGTTTCTTTTGGATCTCTCATATAAATATAAATTTTTTTCTATGAGTTTGAGAGAGTTTTTTTACCAGAGTTTTCTTGATAGCTTATGAGAACTTGTGTAACTTTTTGGAGAGAAACTTTCAAAAGAATTTTTGGGAATGAACATGGAGAGGCCTTGAGAGATCATTTGATAGAGATCAAAAGTTTGAGTGAAAGAATCAACAAAGGTTGTCTAGTTCAACTTAGGTCATTGTTCTTCTAAATTGTTATAAAAGCACTTGGGAGAAGAGCTTCAGTGAGTCTTTGTGAGAAGATTTGGATCTATCCAAGAAGGTCAGAGAAAAGTTGCTTTCAAGGAGAAAGTCACTATAGAGTTCCAGCATTACCTGTGAACAAAAGTGACTTCTCTACCTTACTAGCTAGGAGCAAAAGATAAGAAGATTTCTCACCTTTTTAGAAGCAAAAGAAGAGAATTAGCAGTATTCTTAAGGGAGGATTCGGGGAATGGATGTAGGTAGAGTTAATTCAATACCTATAAACAGTTTACATTTTTATTTTATATTTCTACTGTTAATTTATTGCAATCTTATTTCCTGCTAATGAAAGATTGATGATTTGTGAAAAAATTTTGATATTGCAAGATAGTACTCATATTAGCAATTCTGCTTGTTAAAACTATTCAAAAAAGTAGCTATTTCAAAATAGATTTTCATTTACAAAAAAAGTTTATCTTTTTTCAAGTTTTAAAAAAGGGGTTTAAATTATTATGATTAGTATTCTTACTTTATTTTATTTTTAAATTAAAAAAATTATTATTTTTATTTCTCAACGCTTTCACACAAAGTTAGAATTTTCATGAAGCTGCCTTTATTATATACTCAATTACCTCATCATCTTTGGTATAGGTTGTAATAAAACCGTCATAAATAGGGCAATGACTTAGCAGCTTCACAATAAACCTTAATATGTCAAATTTCAAAATAGGAAATGCTATGCTTTTCAATTCTATAAAAATTGATTGTTGTGGGATTTTAATTGGACGACTTCTGCCAACAATATATTTAATTAGGCACAAATTTGTCTAATATAGTTAAATCTACATTGCGCCCCATCATCAATTAGATGACTTCTTCACTCATCTTAGTTTCATGATTCTAATTACAATAATTAATAGCATATCTCAAGTCTATTGCTATATTTCCAATTGATCAAACTAATTCTTCGTTTGGGCTAATTTTTTTACTAATTTTTGAAGTAGATTTCAAGTACAAAAATTTCTAGTTCAAGAAATATTTGTACTAAAAAGATAATTTATGAACCATTAAGAAAACTATCCAGTTTGTGACTGTTTCTAAAGCATTTTTTTACAAAAATTTATAGTTTAAAAAATTTTTATACTAAGAAATTGGTTTAAAAAATAATAAAAAATTTGTCCCAAATAAAACTTATATACAAAGCCTAAATTCTGGTAGAATTTACTTAAGACAATATATCATATTACTTTACTTTCTTCATTTATCTTTCCACTCTATTAAAAATTTGTTTGTGATAGTATTCTTATTTCTTTGTATTTCAGATCATATTTATGATTTCTATTGGACTACTATTTTTTCACTACGTTCAAAATATTTATCTGCCGAGAAGTTGCTTTTGTTAGCAACTTTCAAAATATTTATTTCCCCCATAATAGCTTTATAATTACTTCGATAAAAATTATAGTTGTCCCCAACAGACCCTAAGTTTATCTTTTCATCTCTATAGAGCAACTCCTCTCTTTCTTCGTAAGCTCAAACATAAGGATTCGTTAATATGGCTTATGAAGGTGATGTAAAGTTTTTGTAAAGTAAACAGCTATTTCGAAAGCTATTATAGAAAATTACGATGAAAGAAAATTTTATCAAAAATAATGATCAAATAAATTTAAAATTGTAATCTTAAAAGCAAAACAACAAAATAACTATCTCAAACAAAGCTGTAATATGTAGCAAAATTTAGATTAATAATGAGCCTATCCTAAGCTGTAATTAGAATTCAACCACACTCTTATCATTGTCAACGCTCTCATCAATGCCAATCAGAGATGGAGCACCCATACAAATTCGAAGTGACTTTTTTCTATTGAAATTTTTTTCTTTCCTCTTCGCAATCATTGATCACATTTTGAACCGGCATCTACTGCCATTAAACCTTTTTTTTCCTCAATGTAATCACACAACAATGTAGATAAGCTCTCCTTATGTTTAATCACACGATTAATTCACTAATCAGTTCATAATTAGGATAACATTAATGATAGTGATGACAAAGCAAAATATTAATTAGCCGGTCACTTGATCCAGAGGAACTGCAATGGTTAACAGCCCGTACAAGACGTCAACACTGCCTTATTGTTGACGGCAGCTTGCGAAGGGCCCGTAGCTTTCGTCGCTCTATCTTTTTCAAACAATATCTGAGGAAAAAATTTAATAATGGTTATTTTGTCCATAGATATATATATATATTTGAGACAGCTGGAACTTTATATTCAGAAGCAATAAAAAAAGTCATCTCAAACGAAGCTTTAGTTTGGAAAGGCTTTCTTATTATTTCTTAAAATATTTTTTTAATTAAAATAAATAATTTTTTTTATATTAAATTATTATTTAAAAAAAAAAGTAAAAAAATCTTTGCAAACAAAACATAAAATGTGAATTCAAAGAAAATTATGAGAGAATTTCAATTAGTAGTTGGCCACCTCCTAATGCTATGAAAGCGACAATAGGATTCAAATCCCCTGGCTAATGATTTAACCTGCAAAGGTTGAAACTTTTTTAACGTATTCAATGATTGAGAGGTTATGTGGCTTTAGTGTAAATGCTATATTTGAGTACTTATGGTTGTCATTTAAACTATGCTTCACTCTTTGCTTAAAGATTGAGAGGTTATGTGGTTAGAAAATTCACTTGAACAAGCTTGAATCTTTGGGCATTTTAAGAATTGAAAACTTTTGGACGGTCAAACACAAATTTTAGTAAATTTATAACCGATTAAATGCCTCGATGAGAAAAGCCTATTCATTTCAAATTTATATGATTTGAATCCAAATGAACATATATCAAATGTATATTTATTTATATTGATTGAAGGATCAAATAATTTTCAAATCTTATACTTTTATAGTCAAATCAAGCATTTAAAAGAGAGGAATGCAATGAGCCTAATATCAGTCAATTCTGAGGTCATGAAGGCATTAAAATTTTGAAAAAGTGATCTATAAACATGGGAGTCAATATGGGTCATCTGATTGATTATTTTGGGGCTTTGATCAAAATAACCAAATCACTTCTTTGTTAGACTTTATAGAGACCATTCTTCAAATGAAATGGCGAAGATGAAGTATTGAATTGATATGAGAGAGAGCACATTGGTATGAAAAAACCTAAAGCTTTATATTGCCACCAATCTTAGATTGCCTCAACTAGCCCATTGTCATATGACTATCATTAGCTAACCACATCAGTAGATCATTGCCACCTGACAACCACCATCAAATGTCACCACCTAACCAACACCATTGGGCCATCATTGCTCAACCTCCATCGCTTAACTACCATTGTCTGATAATAGTTTCCTAACCATTATAATTTGACCTCAACTTTTTAACCACACCATCACCAAACATAGTCACCTGAACACCATCACCCTACTAGGATCTCTCATACGCAATTTTACAATTAAGGTTTCCCTATAACCACCGCTAGAATACTGTTGCCAAGTTATAGTTTCCCAACCGCCACACCCGATATCAATTTCTTTAACACCGTCACTCAATTTTGACCTCCTAACACTAAAATAACTAAAATTATCATCACTCAATGATTATTATTTAATTATGATCTCTTTATAATAATTATTTGACTATAATATAATGTCCCAAGATCTTAAGTAGAAAAATTTCTTTTCTACTCTCTTTCTTGCTTCTTCTATTTTCTTTAATCAACCAATATTTATGCATTCACAACCAGTTAAATTTAATATCAAAAGTTGATTAATTGCATTAAAAAATAAATAAACAATAGAAAAGTATAATTCTATTACTACATTACTGTCAATATTTGTATTCTACTATAAGCTCTAAAACTTAAAAAAACATATATACAATAGTCATCACTAGCTACAAAAAAATACTTATAAATGAAGCTGCCATTTTATTCCATCACAAATCCGCCGCCAAAAAAGTTGCAACGGATTTTGTCTGTCGCAACTATGTTTGCGACAATCATTTTAGCATTGGAACTATATCCTTCACAAATCCGCCACAAAATAAGGTTTGTGAAGGATTTCTCATATTTTGTGGCAAATTTGGCCTCTGCAATAGCTGACTTTCCTGTTGCGAATAAAACCAAAATGATAATCTATCTAGCTTTATGTTGTAGGCCCCTTGCCTTTATCTCAACCATATGAAAATCCACAATGATCATAAAAGCATAGCAAGTAACCAAAAGTCTATCACTGTATTAAATGCTAGACAAAAGAATTAACGTGTATATTCCAGTTTAAATCAAACGGAAGTCAAAAGAGATATAAAACTATAAGAAAAATCAATAAAAAGAACTGTCACCCAAAAATCCATGTCAATATGCTATACTATGTTGTATCAATATTAATACCAATATGATTGTAGTTTTATCTATCAATCATTTCAATACACTAACATATAAATATTATAATTATGAAAAGGAAGATAGGACATCAAGTTTTAATGTGGTATTTTCATCATTTTATCTATTATGTACCATATCTATGACTCTATTAATCTCATCTTATATTTTATTTATTTATATTAATCTTTTAATTTCATAGATGACTTATTATTTCATTTCAGAGTCATCATTCTTTACCCGTCAGAGTAATTCAGTCATTTTGTTATAGGCAACAACTAGGATTACAACACTAACATTTTATTTAAAGGAAAACTCGTCCGCCCACCCTCCTATATAAGGTATTTTATTTTAAGAGTCAACCCATATTAATTATAATATTAACATCTAACCTTCCTTACTTTCATTCAAATGCTACATTTTTACTTACATATAAATGGCACATTTTTTATGTAATGTAAGTTAATATCATATAAGAAATGTAATAATTCATAAAAATATAAGAAAATCTACCAAATTTATCTACTATTTATTTACTTCAAAAATTATAGCTACCAATTTAACTAGTTAAAAAACAATATATATTTCTATCAAAATGCTTGTATTGACGACATCAATCGCATACCAAAAGATATGCTGTGAAAGTTCTCTAAAAAATAAGATTTATCAATTTTTATAAATTTTGACCAAATTAAAATATATAAACTATAAAATACACAAAATTATTAAAATTAGAGATAGGATAATTGTTCATTATAATGAGACTGAGCAACATTTGCAACTGCACAGACTAGCAAAATTAGCTCTAAGCCCTCCAAATCCTAACTTCCCTTTTCATCTACCACTCGTTTGCCTTTAAATTTAGTTTCTGTTTCTCTCGTTTGTGCAAAATGAAGAAAGAAATTGTGATATAAAAGTTATGTAGTGCCATATATATATATATATATATATATATATTGAAGATTCAAAAATTATAGAAAAATATTCTTAAACAACCCTTATTTTTAGAAAATTTTTATGAAATTAATTTGCAAAACAGATACCAGACAGTCCTGAAACCCTCACTTCTACCAAAATTTGTCAATTTCTTATGAATTTGCTTTAATATCTAAAAATTATGGATGAATCAGTATAAGTAAAGCATCATAATATCTATGATATGAAAAATATGATTTGTGACTTGGACTTATAATAATTTTCTAAAAAAAATATTTATCTGAGTCAAACATAAGAGTTGTTACATATGATATCCTAATTATCCTTGTTCAACTATCATCGCTTAACTATTACCTCATTATCACTATCATCCAAGTATAATATCTTGAATATTATTACACAACTACTTTTATCCAATTACACTCTCCTAACAACTTTTAATACATTATAATCTCACTAAAATTTTTGGATGACTAAGATCTCTCAACCAAGGTTTTAGAAATTGGACAGACCAACCAGTTCAATCAGTTTAATCGAGAGCCGGTCGGGCAATCAGTCTAATTCTATTATATATTTAAAATTATTTTTCAAACAATGAAAACATCTTTTGAATCATGTTAAGTTGACATTATGTTATGTTTTTTTTTTTTAATTCTAGTAATGATGTGTGTTTAAGTTCGTGTTGTGTAGGAATGTCTAAGAAAAAGTGCAAAATTACAAAGCTTAGAATAAGCATCGTAGTGTCTTCAACACCCAAATGCTTGATCAAGACATTGCAGTACTAGAGCATAAAATAAAAATTATTTAATTCAACGCTCTGAAGAAGAAAAAGTCAACGCCATATAATGCCAAGAGTTAATATTACAATGCCAAAGTCTCAAAAAATATAGATAATTCAATACCAGAGGGCCAACATCAAAAGCATCGAAGTGCGGATGACATAAGCTAGTACGACTGCTCTCATTTTTTGTAATGAAGCATGGAACAGTTAAGGAAGAGAAGCATTATGCTAACTTAGCAAAAAAGTCGCACTGATCCAGTCAACAACCGCGCTGAGTCAGTCTAGCACCATAATGGAGTACATTTAATAATGTCGGGGCTCTAATTCATATTATAACATCGCAGCTCCACCTTCCTTGTCAAGGGTTGCAGTGCCTAAGTCTGTTTATATATTAAGTATATATATTTTTATATCTTTTTTGAGAGAGGGTAATTAGACCTTATTTAGAGAAGTTTGTAAGAGACCAATGAATAGTGAAATACATTATTTAGAGTTATTGGTCAATATTGTAGTGAGCAACAATGCATTGGAGAGGAAAGGAGTGTGGAGAGTTAAGTTGTAAGGGGAGATTCACTTTGTTAAGGATCCATCTACATGATCTATTTGGGATTCTTCATAATTAGTGATATTTCTTTCATCTTTTCTGTGTATACTTTCTTTCTTGAGTAAGAATTTTAATTCCATGGCTGGCCAAACACTTACTTTTGGACTGATGACATGAAAACCTTTATAATTCCTAATGTAGACTCTTGTGTTTAAAAGTACAAATGGTTATTTTCAATATATCTCACTCTTCATTTAATTTATACATACAGTGGCCATGTATAAAATTTAACATCTAGTGTGATGTATTACCTTGATAAAGGAATGTTGAAATAATTATGAGATTTGAAGTAGAATGATTCTATGTCTAGACATAGGATATTTAGCATTCTATGGTATATGGAAATAGAATAATTATAGGAAAGCAATAGTTTTTTTAACATCATTACAAGCTTGAAAGAGATCTAAGGATGCATATACTTTAATTTACAACTAGTATAAATGATTTTGATCAAGAAAAACTTATGATTTCAATATCATTAGTCCAAAACACTTCAATTATGTATATCTTCACTATTTTTTTTTCATTTCTCATTAGACATAAAGATTATCCCTAATTTCATTTAGTAGGATAAATACCATAGCTTGAGTAGTCAATACTAGAAATATTTATGTATAACACAATTTTCTTGTGGGATCGATACTCTTTCACTCAATTTATTACTTAATTGACACTTACACTTGCTTTTTCATTGGGGTTATATTCAATCAATCATAAAATCAAACATAACATACTTCCCATCAAGAATTTTGGGCCGTTGGAAATTTTATTTTGCTTTTGCAATTATTTTATATTATCGCAAATGCTACATATTTAATTCTACTTGTTTCTTGGTTTGTTGTAATTGTTTGTGAATGGTGTAAGGGATATTATTTGCAAAATTTTATTCTTTAATTTTTTTCTTACAATTTAATTTCTATGATTATTGGTGTATGTGTTGTAGAGCTAGTAAGGAACTTTTATTGTTTGATTAAGACTTTTATAAAAATTAGAAAATGTAAAAGACTTTATCACTAGGAATGGCTAAATTAAATCAAGATCAAGACCTTCCTAGACCTCTTAGAGAGTATGTCAATCCCTTAGTATATGTAATTCATCAAAGTATTAAAAGACATGTTATTCAAGCCAATAATTTTGAGGTGAAACCTATTGTTATCCAAATGGTATAGAATTCTTTTATTGAGGATCCCAACCTATATTTAGCTAATATCTTAGAAATCTATATAATATTCAAGTATAATGAAGTCATTAGACTTCTTCTATTTTTATTTCTCTAAGGGACAAAGCTAAATTATGGTTAAATTCCTTACTCCAAGGTTTCATAACCATTTGAAATGAGTTAGCATGTAAGTTCCTATCAAAATATTTCCATCATAAAATATTATTAAGCTTAAGAATGATATACCATTACTTTTCTAGTTTAATGGAGAATCATTTTATGAGAGCTAAGAAAGATTTAAGGATATGCTTAGAAAATGCCTTTATCATGCTTTATTTGATTGGTATGTGATTCAATTTTTTTAATATAATGGGCTTATAGGATCCTTTAGGTTAATCTTTAATGTGTTGGCTAGAGATTCTTTGATGTTAAAGCCTTTTGTTGAGGTTTATTACTTGATAGAGGAGATGACAATAATAATTTCTAGTGGCCTTCTGATAGGGTGAATATTAAGAGAGTAGCCAGTGTTTATGAGTTAGATGCTTTATTAAATTTGTCTACTTAGGTAGTTACTATGTCTAAGAAGTTAGAGAACTTTGAAGTTAGTTCAATTTCAAGATCACCTATGCATATGGAGGACAATGATGTGAATTCTATTGGCGAGTCCTTTACTCATGTGATTGAGAATGTGAATTTGATTGGAAGACCTAACACCCTACTCTAATACTTATAATCCAAGTTGGAAGAACTGCACTAATTTTAGGTGGAGTGATAATAATGGTAGAAATTTGTCGAATGTAAGGCAATCTAACCCTGTAGGAAATTAGAATAGTCTTCAAAAATCTTTAGTGAATTCTAGACATTCTTATCCCCTAGGATTTAATAAAAATAATCAATTCAGAGATAGGAAGATAACTTTGGAGAAATGATTGATTCAGATGGGGGAACCAAATTATAAAGTTAAGGTATAGTACTTAAAAATATAAAAAATCAAATAGGGCAACTTGCTAGTTTGATTAATAGTAAATCACTACAGGAAAAACATGCATTACTGATGGAAAAAATCGGCTAGAAAATGCTCAAAATCCATAGGAAATAAGCATTTTTAGTGAAAAACTATTCAATAGTAAAATGCGCATCGGAAACATGTTACCATCACAAAATAATCCGTCGGAAGAATTTCCGACAAAAAAATCGTTGGAAATATTTCCAACGGATATAAACTCCACCAAAAAAATGAAAAAATAAAACTTCAAAAACAATTGCTCGTAGAATTAATAATTTTAAATGTTTCTAATTCTCACTTTCGAGGAAATTTGAAATTCTATCAGAAATTCACCAAAAATTCTATCGAAAAAGGAAGAAGAAAATATGCCAAAAATACCTCCAAAAAATCCGTTGGAAATCCGCCAAAAATATTCCACCAGAAATTCATCAAAAATTTTGTTGGGATTTCTGATGGGTTTATTTCCGTTGGAAATCTACGTTTTTCCTGTAGTGAATCCTATAATAAGCATTCTAATATTGAAGAAAAGAATTTGGAAGAGCATTATAATATTATTCATTTTAAAAAATGAGAAAGATTTAAGAGACCCCTATAAGGAAAAAGATTAAACTCAGATGAAAATTGTAGTAGAAGAGTCCATGGAAGCTGAACCACCTATAAAATAACTTTAACTAATTAAAGAAAATGAAAACCTATTAAGAAGGTTCTATATAGACGACCACCACCTTTTCCTTATAGACTAATTAAGCAAAATATGGATAAATAATTCTCCAAGTTCTTAGAAGTATTTAAGAAATTAACTATTAATATATCATTCTCATAAACCATAAATCAGATGCCCATTTATGCCAAATTCACGAAATACATCCTGAATAAGAAAAAAGAAAGTAGGAGAATTTGAAACTATAGCTTTAACCAATGAATGTATTGCTATCATTCAAAAGAAGCTTCGTGAAATATTAAAAGATCTTGACAGTTTTACCAAACCCATGATTATAAGAGATATTTTTTTATTGAATATCATTGTGTAATCTAGGATCTAGCATCAATCTTATAACTTTATCCATTTTTCTGAGATTAGAATTAGGAGAGGTTCAACCCACTACTTTACCCTTCAACTTGCTAATAGATTATTGACTTATCATAACTGGGTGGTAAAAGATGTTCTTATTCAGGTAAATTGGTTTATCTTCCCTCTTAATTTTTTTATCTTGAGTATGGAGGAGCGCAGGGAGATACCAATTATCTAAGTGAGATCTTTCTTAACAACAGATAAGACTATGATAGACATTCATAAAGGGGAGTTGACCATGTGAGTACAATATCAAGAAGTGACTATAATATGCTTAAGTTCATGAAATTTTCCATTGAAAAAATAAGGATTTTTTCAAGGTTGATTTGGAAGAGACTGTTGTTGAGAAAGGTCTGATAAAAAAGGATTTTAGATGAATCTTTGGAGGAAAATTATGAGTGTTTGGAAGAAATTTATTTAAATTGTTGGAGTTGGAGACTTGAAAGATATATCATCTTTGGGTTAAACTTTATAATCATCTATAGAGGAAACCCTTATTTTAGAGCTAAAATTAAGCCCTTCTTGACCACCTTAAATATACCTTTTTGGGTAGAAATTCAACTTTGCATATCATTATTTCTACTAGTTTAGAAAAATATTAGGAAGGTAAGTTGATTAGAGTTCTAAGAAATCTTTTGGATGGTCTATAGCTGACATCAAGGAATTAGCTCATATATATATATATATATATATATATATATATATATATATATATATATATATATATATGTGTGTGTGTGTGTGTGTGTGTGTGTGTGTGTGTGTGTGTGTGTGTGTGTGTGTGTAGAATTCTTTTGGAGGAAAATTCCTTGCTAAAAGCTAACCTACAAAGAAGATTGAACCCATCTATGAAAGAAGATGTTAAAAAGGAAATACTTAAATGGATAGATGTATGAATCATTTACCCCATTTATGATAGTGCATGAATTAGTCCTATTCATTGTATTCTTAAGAAGGTGTGCTGACTCTAGTATCTAATGATCATAATCAACTCATTCCCAGTAAGGCAACCACTAATTAGTTACTATCAATACATGTGAGGTTTATGGACCTTTTAGGTGCCCGTTTCATAAAATGATTTCACTAGAATTTTTTAAATTAAATAACCTATTTTATGGTTATTTTTCTATAATTTTTTAAGTCATAAAAATTTCTATAAATTTTATACTAAAAAAATGATTATGATATTATTAATATTTAATTATTTTATTTTAAAAAATCTAATGCACTTAAATATATAATCCTTCCAATTCATAAAGGCATTTCATTTAAAAAGGAAGGATTTGGAAAAGTTTAGAGAAAATATAGGAGAAAGAAGGAAGATTTAGTAATATATATATATATATATATATATATATATATATATGTCCCTATGTTCTGCTTATTGATTAAACCTCATACTTAAACATATAGAGAATATGCCACATTTTCAAAAACATGCAAAAAGAGCATCAAAAGTTACAGATTTCAATTGCAACCATGTTTTAATTTGGGCTTGGTTAAGCAAAAGGTTAGGTTGAAAGAAAATTATTAGGCTTAGAACAATTAGATTTGCCACAAAATTTATCAGTTTAAATACCTATATGAATATAAGCAACTTGTAGGCTTTTAAAACTAACAAAGTTTACTTTGATTCAAAGAGATCTAGAAAAATGAAAGGAAAGGAAGTAGCCTCCATTATTTTATTTACAATGTTTGGAATGACTATTTACTAACTTCCAAATTATCTTGGCATTTAATTATGTTGTTGAGAATTATTGATTTTAATGAGAAGCAATCTTTAAGATTTCTATATGACAGCATGCAAAGTAATGAGAGCTATCATGGCCATGTTCAAAAATGCTAAACAAATATATAAAGCAAACACAAGTATTAAAACAAGAAGGTGGGATAACAAATTATGATATTGTGTTGCCTATTTTCTTAATCCTATTTTCAATATGATAAAGAAAATTTATGCCATAAAATATGAAGTGATGCAAGGTTTAATTGAATTGATTGGAAATAAAGAGAAATGCCCTACAATATCATTATTAATAAATGAGGTTAGGATTTATTTGGCAATATAGAAAGTTTGGAAAACAAATTGCATTGACAATGGAAAAACAAATGCAACCTAGTAAGTTCAATAACAATTTCTATATATACTTATTATATATCAATCACCTATAAACTTTAATATTTGGCTATTTATAGATGAATAGTGAAAGATGTTTAGCTCAAGTTCACCAAATTTTTAGAAATTGCCTATTATGATTCTTAGCTAAACCTCTTCACTACAGGAAAAACGTCAAAATCCGGCGGTTACTATAGATTAACCGGCGATTTTATGGATTACCGGGGGCTTTGCGGCGGTATTCCAGCCACCGAAAAAAATCGCATAGGAAACATGTACCGGCGGTTTATGTTGGCGGCGGTTTTTTGTCGGCTCATACCGCCGGTGACAACCGGATTTGGAACCTGCGGTTTTCCGGCCGTTACGCCGCCGGTTATCTGACCGACGGCTGACCGGCAGTCATATTACCGACAGTCTTCCGGCGGTTAAAGCGGGCGTCGTTTGTTTCTTAAACCGCCGGCAAGCACCGGTAGACCGTCGCTTCATTTACTAGCGATATTCGGCGGTTACAGCCATCGGTATTACCGATGGTGTACACCGCCGGACGTCCACCGTAACACCGTCGGTGGCCGTCGGTAATCGCCTGTTTATTACCGGCGGTGTAATGCCATTACCGGCAGCTTGGCATTGGCCGTCTGGTATCGTAGTTTCCGGCTGCCAATCTTTGTAGCAGTGAGACCCAGCTTGGATACTAATTTCTTTATTCGGTACAAGTCTGAGGGAATTAAATTGCCAGCTGGATTAGTTTCCTTCATAAGACCAATAACGTCATTAAAACACTCACGAGGAATATTATACTCAGTTTTAATACTTAGCATCCTCACTGCAATGGATAATTCCGAATGTGTACTGCAACCTTCCCAAATTGGCTTTTGAGCTGAATGTAATAACTCAAAGAATTTTTGTGTCTCTGCATTTGGTGGCTCTTCCACATTAGACCTTAAATTATGACCTGTTACATCAAAAATAAGGTCTTCATAGGGTCTACTCATTTGATCTTCATCAAATGTTTCATAAGTTGTAGATGAACCGGCATGAGCATCTCTATGTGGCTCATACTCACCATGTGATGTCCAAATCCAATAGTTTGGAAGAAATCCCCTACAATATAAATCAAGCTTCACATCATCGGGCTTGAGGAATGCTAGATTTTTATGCTTCGAACATGGACATCTAAACATTTTATCAAACTAAAAGGAATGCAGTTGAGATGCAACTTGAATGAAAGTTTCAACTCCCTCTATAAATTCAACTGTCAATCCTTTTCGACCCGGCAATAATCTGTTATACATCCAATATCTCTCTTCTTGGATAGTCATTTGGACATTGAAGCAAACATCACCCTACATAGTTATGAAAACATTTATTATAATACATGCATGTGTAAATGTGTTATAATTTAGGCAAAGGGCATTAACCCATGAAAGTTGCTATATAATATCTCTCCATCTAAACATCCTCATCTTTGTGTATGCTTTTTGTTGCTAACTAGACATTTGCAAGAGGATGTATCTTTGTGTATGTTTTTTGTTAATGCTATTCTTCTAGTTGATAAGACTAGAGAGGGGAGTTGAAGGTAAACTTGAATTATAGAGGTCAACCTTAGAGTCTAAAGGTTTTCACTTAAGTGTATCTAAAACTTGATGAGGATATTATCAGCATAATTCAAGTTGAGGATATTATCAGCATAATTCAAGTTGGATGGTTGAAATGGAGGAATGCATCGGGCTTGTTGTGCGATAGAAAAGTCCCCCTCAAACTTAAGGGAAAATTCTATAAGATGGTGACACATGCAATGCTTTATGGTGCCGAATGTTGGCCATTAAATGACAAGCGCGCATAAGTGGATTTACTTTTCACATATATTCTCATTTTCATTCTCCCTCTTTCTTTTCCATATCTCTCCCTTTTCACTCACTCTCTCTCTCTCTCTACCCCTCCCTCTCTCTTTCGCTCTCTCACTTTCCCTCTTTCTAGTCGCTCTTGCTTTCTCTCTATCTATCGCTCTCTCTCTCTCTCTTATTCTCTCTCTCTCTCCCTCTCACTCTCTTTTCACTCTCCCTCTCTTTTCTCTCTCTCCCTCCTGATCTCTCACTCTCTCTATCCCTCTTGTTCTCTCTCTCTCTCTCTCCCTCTCACTCTCTTTTCACTCTCCCTCTATTTTCTCTCTCCCTCTCCCTCTCTTTTCTCTCTCCCTCTCGATCTCTTTCTCTCTCTAACACTTGCTATTTATCTATCTCTCTTGTTCTCTCTCTCTCTCCCTCTCACTCTTCTCTCTCTCTCTCTCTCTCTCTCTCTCTCTCTCTCTCTCTCTCTCTCTCTCTCTCTCTCTCTCTCTCTCTCTCTCTCTCTCTCTCTCTCTCTCTCTCTCTCTCTCACTCTCACTCTCTCTCTCTCTCTCTCTTGCTCTCTTATATATCTCTCTCCCTCTCCCTATCTTTTCTCTCCCTCAATCTCTCTCTTCCTATCTTGCTCTAACTCAAAGTCACAATCAACAAAATTGATCTACCCTAAACTAAAATAACACTTAATAAAAAAAAATTAGATCTAACAAAATGATTACAACATTACATCTTTGCTTACTACCTAAATCATCCAAAATATCTCTAACACTTGCAAATGTGTAGTGAGTACAAATAATCAAAGAAAAACCATAAAAAATAACCTTAAAATAGAAATCGGACGGTTTGGGGTCGGACTAGGTCGGCGGTCGGATTGGGGTCGGCGATCGGAGTAGATTCGTTGGCGGCGGTCGGACGAGCAGAGGCGAGCGGAGGCGACGGTAGAGCGATCGAGAGAGAGAAGGAAAGAGTAAAAATGAAATGCAAGGCGCGGGTCTGGTCGTATTAGGGCTTCTACCATTGGCTTTTCGGCGGTCTGGACCGCAAGTAAAAAATCACTTATCAACGGCGGTCCAAGCCGCCGGTAAACCGCCGGTTCATATTGATGTCTGGCAGTTTATCGCCGGTTTTTGGACCGCCGCTAGTACCGGCGGCTTAACGTAGCAAAATCATCGGTTAGGCCGCCGTTAAAAGTCGGCAGTCACACCGCCGGCTATGCCGCCGGTAACACCGGCGGTCCATGAACCGCCGGTAATGGACATTTTTCCTATAGTGCTTCATCTTTAGGATGTGAAAGAATTGAAGTGTATTTGATAGAATTCACATGTAAAGATGAAATCATCTAGAGCATCAAAGGCTCCATAATCTTATATTTGTTTAGTACAACCTCAATTTGAGTCCTAAGTATGATCTTCAATTATATTTACATATATATTTTGAAGGAAGATGCATAACCTATTTATTTTGATTCATATTAACTTCATAGGTTCCAAAATAAAAAAATGAAACTATGATCCCTTAGACTAATAAGTATTGAAATGATTGATTTTAGGGTTCTTGATGATGAACTAGTTTTAGAGCTTATTTTAGAGGATTTAGAGACACAAATTTTATGCAAAAGATGTCAGTCATACTGTTGAAGGACTAAATATTAGTTGTATTAGAAAAGCTGAAAGTAAGTTGTCAATTGGACTAAAATATATAATTTGGATAAATATTTAACAAAGATTTAATATTTTATTTTTATTTTAAAGATGATGATTTTTAAATAATGTTGGAGATGCCTATGAAATACTTGGAAGCGATGATGTCGATGTATTTGGGGGTGGAGGGGGAGGGAGGGAAGGTTTTGATTGAGTAGGATTATATAATTAACTTTTGATTATATAAATCTCTGAGATGACTTTTCAATTTATTTAGACATTTTTGTTTTTTTTTAATATTTCATATTTGAATTGATATGAATAGTGAATTGAAAACTATTATTTATTTTATCTCTATTGCATGAAAATATGTTCTTGTTGTCTTCAAAAATTTTATTGTTTACAAGTGTCTTTAAAATTTTGTTTTTTTAATTTTAAATTTGTTCGCTACTAAAAAATCTTTCATTACCGGTGATTTATTTTCGGCGGTTAGTAATTTGTTTCCAGCGGTTTCCTAAAACACTGGTGGTTTTCGGCAGTTAGTAAACCACTGGTAAAATCGCATAGAAAATGATTTACAGCGACACAATTTCTAGCGGTTTATTTTATCAGTTGCTTTCCGGTAGCCTAAACGACTGGTAAATTCTAGCGGTCATAGCACCAATGACCGCTGGTTGCTTACCGACTGCTTACTGACCATCCAAACTGTTGGTTTTACCGTCGGCCATTCTACCTGTTTAGCACCACTTAGCCATTGGTTATCACTGGCAAACAGACGGTAGTATGGGACACCCATTGGTTAACCAAACTAGATTTCAAAAATAATTTTTAATTTTAAAATAATTAATATAATATTTATTTAAATAATAATTAGCATTTAAAAAAATTAAATAATAAAGAAATAATTAATAAAAATTAATTTTTTATATCTAAAAATAATTTTAAATTTAAATAAATAATGCTTTGAAAAATTTAAGATATTATATAAAAATTTTCAATTTAAAATGAATTAAATATAAATTATTGAAGTTTAAAAGTATTTTAAAATAATTAAAATATAGTTAATATTAAAAATAATTATTAAAATATATTTAATTAATTATTAAGGTTTTCTAAAATTTAATAATAATTTAAGAAAAAATTTATAAATTTGTAAAATAATTAACTACTACTTAATTTAATTAATTAAAATTAATTAAAAAAATATTTATTAAATTATAATTAATTTGAAATTAAATAATTACAAATTGTTTTCTAATCTATGAAAATAAAATAAAGTTGATAATAATATTATTATTTTTTAAATTAATCAATTATTATTAATAATATTAAATAAATATTTAAAAGTTAAGTAATTAAAATTATTTAAAGAATACCAAATATATCAAAAATAAGTTTAATTTTAAATTAAGACATTTTAAACTAATTATTTATTTATTTAAAATAGATTAATAGAAAACATTTAAGTTTTTTTAAATATTTAATATAATATTATTAAGATAGTTGCTATTTGCATGTTTTACATTTTTGTAACTTGTATAGTTTTGATGATTCCAAATATTATTGTTCAGATGTGTATTTATCTCCTAACAATTTTAGAAAATTTGTATTTTTTCTTGTGTGTACTAACATTTCAGGTGAATCAAACTCTCAAACACGAAGTCTTCAAATAAAATTCAGCAAGAAATACTTTTAGTTTTTGAAGCTTTAAAATATCATTTTAATTGAGAGGGAGTGATTGTAATTGAGTGAATAAAAACATACACACACACACACATAAGGAGATAATATAAAATTTATACTGATCGTACGGGGCGATATTAGTTTGTACGGGGACGATCAGACAGTTATCTCCTATTAAGATCACATGGAATGAATAGGAACTGACTAGAAAAATTTTAAGTCCTATTCATCTGGGACAAAATTAATTATCGTACGGGACGATTTCTCTCTGTAATAATTTCGTCTAGACGAAATTAATTATCGTACGGGACGATTTCTCTCTGTAATAATTTCGTACATACGAAATTAATTATAGTACGGGATGATTTCTCTCTGTAATAATTTCGTCTAGACGAAATTAATTATCGTCAGGGACGATTTGGTCTCTGTAAGATTTTCGTCCTGACGAACATATTTTCGTCCAGACGATATAACCAACTTAGGACGGTTTTTTATTCTACAGTTTTTGGAACCAACCTTGTTATAACCGTTTGTACCTGACGAACTTGGTTCGTACGGGACGATCAGCTTGTACGAAAATATTTCGTACACATATACAAACAGGTTCGTTTCAAGGCTTTTAAGTAATATCGTCCAGGACGATCCACGATCGTACGGGATGATCCATTGCCTACAGAATTGAAAACTTGCAGTTTTTGGGCAGTTTTTCTTGTCTTTTGTATAAATAGTCCAAATTAGATTGCCACCAAATCTTTTTGCCATTTGATCTTCGTGCCTATTGAGAGAAAAATCAAGGAGAGAGTGTGACAGGGCATTCAAAGGAGGATTCCTACCACTAGAGCGTGAAGGCTTCACTTGGTGTTTAAAGGTAAGAATCTCTACTTGTGAATTTAGATTATTTCACTCTTTTCTTTCTTCCTTCTAGATTTCTTATGAGAAGATCTGTTAAGGAGATCCGATTCACTGCCGACACTTGGAGAGTGTGAACAGTCGAAGGGTTCTCTGCCCACACTAGGAGAGTGTGAAAGGACGAAGGGTTCTCTGCCCACACTAGGAGAGTGTGAAAGGATGAAGGGTTCTCTGCCCACACTAGAAGAGTGTGAAAGGACGAAGGGTTCTCTGCCCACACTAGGAGAGTGTGAAAGGACAGACGGTTCTTTGCCAACACTGTGGATTGTGTAAAAGGATAACGGTTCTCTGCCGCACTGGGTAGTGGTGAAAAGAGTGCTTGTAAAGGCTTCTCCGCCTTGCTGTGGGTGCAAAAGGAGAGACACTATTGGTATTAGTGCAATACTCATAGAGCACCTCTGGGGAGTGGATGTAGGTCTGGTTTAGACTGAACCACTATAAATCTTATGTCATTTACTTTATTGGTTTTTATTTTCCGCATTTTTCTTTTGTTTAAAAAACTCTGTGGTTGAAAATTTTTTTCTATAAAAAATTTAATAAAACTTTTATTTCGATTCAACACAACTTCAAAGAGGGTTAAGTTTTTAAAATACCAATTCACCCCCCTCTTGGTAGCATTGGGACATTAACTTAGGTCTAACAACCTATTCACTAGACTCAACAAGTGGTATCAGAGCTTTGTTTCAAAATCATAAGTTTAAACTACTTTTTGATTAACATAGATGGCTACATTCAGAAATCGAAATACACTTGAGGGTTACTCTATTACTAGACCTCCACTGTTTGACAATATACCTTTTGATTTTTGGAAAATACGCATGTCTACTTTATTACAGTCACTAGATTATCATATGTGGATCCTAGTCCATGAAGGTTATACAAAACCAACTAGATTAGTTGATGGAGTCAGAGTAGAAACACCTTTTATAGATTGGACTATAGAAGAACGTGACTTAACTCAACTAAATTCCAAATGTTTAAATAGCTTCTTTTGTGCTTTAAAATCTGAAGACTACATGCGGGTTTCCACTTGCAAAAGTGGAAAGGACATATGAGATAGACTTTGTATAATTTATGAAGGGACTAATGAGGTTAAGCAATCAAGACTCAATATTTTGTTACATGACTATGAGTTATTTCGCATGAAACTAAATGAATCTATTTCTGACATATACACAAGATTTACACAAATTGTCACTTCTTTGTATGCACTTGGTATGGAATTAACTAATGCTGAAATGGTTAATAAGATTCTTCATTGTTTACCTACTGCTTATGATGCTAAAATTATTATAATTATAGAGTCGAAAGATCTAAACATTTATTCTATTAACAATCTTCTTGGTTCACTCATTGCTTATGAGTAAGGAGTAAGTCAAAGAAAGATTGATGCAGGTGAACCACGAAAGGAGAAGAATATAGCACTAAAAGTGGAAGAGTCAGAAAGTGAACACTCACAACCTGAGGATGAAGATGATATTGCATTAATGACTAGACAATTCAAAAGCTTTTTAAAGAGAAAATAGAAGAGACGCCAGCAATGGAATAGAGGTAAGTTTAACAAAAATGGCAAGGTTTCTAATGAAGTGATTTGTTATGAATGCAGGAAACTAGGTCATATCAATACTGATTGCCCAAAACTCAAAGCCACTCCTAGCAAGGAGAAGGTAGAGGAGAAACCAATTGTAAAGAAGGGCAAGAAGTTTCAAAGAGCTTTCTGAGTAGACTCAGCTTCAGACTCATTTGAGACTGGAAAAGAAGAAGAAGTCACCAATTTGTGCTTGATGGTAGATAATGTTGATCAATCAAATCAAGAAGAGGTATGTGACTTAAAACTATGATGAATTGTTTGAAGTTTCTAAACACATGCATGATGCATATAGGAAAATGAAAAAGATGCATGCTAGTGTAAGTTTAGAACTGGAAGAGCTTAAGAAGGAACATGAAATCCTTAGGAAATATCATGCATTAATAGATGATAACCACATGAAATTACTTGACGAATATGATGACTTGAATAAGAATTTTGAGAATTTAAAATCATCCTATGCTGATCTTGAAAGAAATTTTAAAATATTTAAGGATGAATCTGAGAGCAAAACATATCGAATCAATTATACAAATCGAATCTTGGAAGATATGAATTCATTTTATAAATTAACAATAAGAGCTCTTGAGGATAATAGGATACCCCCCAAACTTGAAGAATTTACAAATCCTAAATATTATCCTAAATATATGAAATCCCTTAGAAGACAAACAAATGGAAGAAACTTAGGAATACTTTTCCTAATGTTAAATGTAATAAATGTGGATTTTTGGGACATATAACTCACACCTGTATTTTGAAGATGAAATCTAATTTGGTGTGGAAACTTAAGATGCATAAACTTAGACATATCATACATGCATCTGATTATAAATTGCTAAAAGGTGAACCCAAACTTGTTTGGGTTTCCAGGTCTAACATTTGATATTTTTGCTGGGTTGCTCTCACACAAGACCTCGTGAGAGCATATGGTACCTGGACAGCAGATGTTCAAAGCATATGACTAGAGATACTGCTCAATTCATAACACTGGAAGCTAAGAGTGGAGGCAAGGTTACACTTGGAGATAATACCACAAAGAAAGTGGTTGGATCAGGTATGATTGAAAATTTGAAAAACTTTTTTATAGATAATGTGTTATTAGTTGAAGGCTTAAAGCATAATTTGTTAAGTATAAGTCAGCTATGTGATAAGGGCTATAATGTAAAATTTTTACCTACTAGCTGCATATTAAGCCTAAATGGGAAAGAAGTTTTAAATGGAAAAAGGGTAAACAATGTTTACATGCTAGATATAAATTGTATTCAATCTCCTACTATTTTTTGTTTGAAAATTATTTCTGATGAATCATGGCTTTGGCATAGGAGACTATGTCATTCTAGTATGAAAAACCTTAGGAGTATTACCCAAAAAGAACTTAGTGAGAGGTATACTAAAACTAGACTTTACTAAGGACCACCTTTGTGATGCATGTCAATTAGAAAAATAAGTGAAGTCCTCTTTTAAGTCCAATAAGGATCTTAGGACTAGTAAACCATTGGAAATTCTTCACATGGATCTTTTTGGACCAGTAGGAACTGTAAGTCTAGGAGGGAAGGTATACGGATTTGTTATAGTGGATGATTATTCAAGATTCACTTGGGTTAGATTTCTATTTCATAAGAGTGAATCATTTGAGGAATTTAGAAATTTTTCGACTTGGATTCAAAGGAAATTAGGGTGTGAAATAATTTCTATACAAAGTGATCATGGAGGAGAATTTGAAAATGAAAGATTTAAAAATTTCTGTAAAAAAAAAGAGATTGATCATAATTTTTCTGCACCTAGAACCGCTCAATAAAATGAAGTATTTGAAAGAAAAAATAGAACATTAATAGAAGCCGCCCGAGCAATGTTGGCAGAATACTCACTTCCTAGATATTTTTGGGCTGAGGCGGTTAGCACTGCATGTTATGTTCTGAATAGGGTGAATGTGAGATCGAATTTAAATAAAACACCCTATGAGTTGCTAAAAGGTAGAAAACCTAATTTGTCTTATTTGCATGTTTTTGGGGTTGCAAGGTGTTCATTCATAATAATGGAAAATTTGCCTTAGGAAAATTTAATTCAAAATCAGATGAAGGAATTTTTGTTGGATATTCAAGTGTTGGAAACTCTTATAGGGTATTCAACAAAAAAACTTTGGTCATTGAAGAAACCACACATGTTGTATTTGATGAATCTGGAAATTTGGAAGAGCCAAATGTTTTTGAAGATGAGATTGAGGAAAACTCCCAAAAGATTAATAAAATAAATTTGGAAGAAAATGTGGAAGAGAATTTGGAAACAGAAAACCCTTTGCATAGAGATTTGAGATTTTCTAAAAACCACCCAAGGGAATTGATTATAGGTGAACCTAGTGAGGGTGTTAGAAATAGGCATGGATTAAACAAGGAAGTCAATCATTCAGCCTTTATTTCAACTATAGAACCCACTAATGCTGATCAAGCACTTTCTGATGAATTTTGGATATTGGCCATGCAAGAAGAGTTGAATCAATTTGTAAGAAATAAAGTTTGGAAATTAACTTCAAGGCCAAAAGATTAAAGTGTTGTTGGAACCAAGTGGGTGTTCAAAAATAAATTGAATGACTTAGGAGTAGTCATTAGAAATAAGGCTAGATTAGTTGCTAAGGGGTATAATCAAAATTGAAGGAATTGATTTTGAGGAGACTTTTGCCCCTATAGCTAGACTTGAAGCAATTAGGGTTTTACTAGCCTTTGCCTGTTTTAAAGGATTTAAATTGTTTCAAATGGATGTCAAAAGTGTCTTTTTAAATGGAGTAATTGAATAAGATGTTTTTGTAGAACAACCTCCTGGTTTTGAAAATTCTAAATACCCAAATCATGTTTTCAAGTTAAAAAAGGCATTATATGGATTGAAATAGGCACCTAGGGCTTGGTATGAGAGGTTGAGCACCTTCCTACTTGAAAGATCTTTTGAAAAAGGAAGTGTGGATACAACTCTCTTTTTAAAAAAAATTTGGAAAGGATATACTCATTGCTCTAATTTATGTGGATGATATCATTTTTGGATCTTCAAATAAAAATCTTTGTGATGATTTTTCTAAAACAATGAGTAATGAATTTGAAATGAGTTTAATGGGAGATTTAAATTATTTTATAGGTTTTAGCATTAAGTAACTTGAGGAATGTATATTTCTTAGTCAAACTAAATATGTTAAGGACATCCTCAAAAAATATGAAACGGACAATGCTAAACCTGTTAGTACACCAATGAGTTCCTTAGTTCAGTTGGATAAGGATATTAAGGGAAAATCTGTTGATCAAAAGAAATTTAGAGGGATTATTGGATCTTTACTTTACTTGACTGCTAGCCGACCAGATATTATGTTCAGTGTTTGATTATGTGCTAGATTTCAATCAGATCCAAAAGAATCACATTTGACAGCAATGAAAAGGATATTAAGATACTTACTAGGAACTCAGAACTTAGGAATTTGGTATCCTAAGTTTATCTCTTCATTTGAAATTATTGGTTATTCAGATTCTGACTTTGCAGGCTGTAGAGTGGATAGGAAAAGCACATCTGGAACATGTCAATTCATTGGAAATTTATTAGTTTCATGGTCTAGTAGAAAACAAAATTCAGTGGCCCTATCTACTGCAGAAGCAGAATACATTACATTAGAAAGTTGTGTGGCACAAGTACTTTGGTTAAAACAACAGTTGATTGATTTAGAATTAACTATAGGCACTATTCCAATTTATTGTGATAATACTAGTGCTATTTGCATTTCCAAAAATCCTATTCAACATTCTAGAATCAAACACATTGATATAAGGCATCATTTCATAAGGGATCATGTATCCAAGGGAGAAATTAAACTTACTCATGTTTCAATTGAAAATCAACTTGCAGACATTTTTATAAAACTTTTAACCTTTGATACTTTTAGTACATTAAGAACAAGACTTGGTGTAATTGATTTGAATGCTTAAATAACAATATTTTTGCTACATTGATATTTCTGTTTTCGTAGTTTATGTTTTTATGATTTTGTTTTTGTGTTTTTTTGTTGTTTTTTGAGTGATTTTATATTTAAAATATGTACATTTGTCTTTGTTTATTGTGTTTTGTATGTTCATTTAGTTTCTTTGATAAAAATACAAAAATTCAAAAATTTGTGTCAATCGTCCGGGACGAAATATTTTCGTACGGGACGATGTGTGTAAAATGTCAATTTGCGTGATTTCAAACCGTCTTGAGAGTAGTTATTAATGTAGTTCGTCTGTACGATCTGCAAGATCGTCCGGGACGAAATTTTTTTTCTCTCAAACGTCGGGACGATTGATTGGAGCAGTTGAAAGGACAAGATTGTTTTTATTATGAACTTCGTCTGTACGAACCTGAACTTTGTCTAGACGAAAACATGGCGGTTCAATGTAGGGGACGGTTTTTAACTGCCATTAAAACGAGTTAACTTTTGGATCGTCTGTACGAAAAATAATTGATTGTCT